>JARQOD010000005.1:419782868-419947200 GCA_033576555.1 Oophaga sylvatica
TTTTTTCCAGGACTTTTCCCCAGATGCTTCTCAATGAAAATGCACAATGTTTTTTTAAAAAAAAGTAGTGGTTTATTGGACTGTCCCCCAAAAAACATCATTGGGGGAAAAAAAAAAAATTTAAAAATAGTTACGGAGATTGCCATTTGTCCATACAAAGCTTATAAAATTTTTTCCTTAATCCTGAATATAAAATGACATCTGTCTCTTTCAGCACGTCGGGAAAAGCAACACGTGTTACTAAGCTGTCCTTTCCCCCTTAGGTTCTTGTCCCTTGTTGAAGGGAGAGAGAGCCCCCCCTTTGTTAGTCATTATATATTTCCCCCATTGTCGGGGTCGTAACGACTACCCCCCTTCCTTCATCCCAAATTAGACACAACACGGGTCGACCAGAAGATCAGGCAATAAGCGGTTCAGACTTAGAACGTCTCAAAAAAAAAGGGTGTTTTTGGGGCGACCATCTTCACAAGCACTGAATTTTTTATCAAATACATAAGATTACATACCAGAACATTAGGGGGGAGTAAAGGAGAGTTTTGGGGGGGGAGGTTTGCTGCATGTCAAAAAATTTTACCGTCAGCAGGTCATCCTAATTGGTCTTAGATCTCTTCTAAGTCTCCTTGACATGTTGTCATCTTTATTTTTTTCCCCTTGAAGAAAGATTTATTGTTCTCGTGTATCTGTGGTTCCTCCATTCCCAAGGGGGGGTCTTTCAGTGGATCCATTCAAGTTAGGTAATAAGTGATGGGGCACAAGATGGAGACAGACCCCCGAAATTTTACAAACTTTTTTTTTTAAAAAATAAGTTTCAATCTGATGAAGAGACTGAGTAGTCTCGAAAGCTTGAAAATCATTACCATCTTTTCGTTAGCCTTAAAAAGGGTATAAACCACTGGGACTCAAAAGAAAAAATATCTTTAAATCTGAAAATACCATTTAAGGGAAACTTTGTGTTTATCTTGACATTCAAAATAACAAGACATTATACACATATAAATTTAAAAAGTATAGTAAAAAATTTATATTTTACCTTGACAACCCCCTAAACACTAAGTTTTCCCTTAATATATGTGACCTTCGAGACTGCCATGTGGGGGAAGGGGGAAATGGATTCTTGTTGGTATTTTAGAAAACTGGCCCCTTATGGACCGCCCCCAAACAACCAAGCCCCCTACCAAAACCTGACATGGAGTTCTCCCTTTTTCCCCAAAAAACTAAATCTTTATTTCCTTTTTTGAAAGGGGGGTTTTTTTATAGGTTTATTGGGGGTATTTTTTCTCCATTCACCCTTATCGTGTCTTCATATAGTAGCGAACAATTCCCTTGAAGGAAAGTACCTGAGGGGGCCCCTGCATTGGCACAGTTTTCCCTATACAAATATCAAAAACATAGAATTATAAACCCCTAGCCCCAAAAGCCGTTACCACTAACAGGTTTGTTGGAAAATTCTTTAAGCCCCCAAGCCATCTTGAGAAGAAAGAGGTATCTACTCCTGCTTTGGGCCTTTTTTTTCCTGAGCCATTTTTTTAATTTTTTGTAAGGGCCCCAGTTTTACCGTTGACTCCAGAATTCTGAGGAAATAAGTAAACATTTTCCCTATCACCCACAGACTCACCTTTTTCAGCTAGAATCATTCAAGGGCCCAGTTTATTTTAAAGATCATTCTTTTTTTTGGGCCCTTTTTTCTCAATATACCCGGGAAAACATTTTGAAAAAATTTGATAAATTTTTGCTCAGTGTGGATAATTAATTTATCCAACCACATTGAAATTTGATTGCACAGTTGGGATGAGAGAAGGGAAAACCCCGCCGGGATTGATCTGAGTTTTGATTCATCGGACCCCCCTAGGAACCCTATGGGATCCATATAAATTTGGGGTCCTCAGCATAACCGGGGTGTCTGACCCAATCCTTTCTTTTTTGGGTACAGTGGGGCATATTTTCATCCAGACTCTTTCTACGTGTCTTTAAAGACTAAACCCCGTCTCCAGGCTGCAGACCCCCGGGGTCCGGGGCGGATCGGGGAAAAGAACTGAAAACATTTCATTTTACTTTCTTGAGTCTTTTAGCAATTCCCCTTTAAAATGGCTTAATAAAAGGGTTTCTTATTTCCCAAAGCTTGGAAAAGAAACATCCCCAAGTAGCACTTTGCCAAATAGTACTTTATACGGGGAAATCCAGTTTTTCTATTTTGGGGTGTACTTTACTGATATGGCTAATGAAAACTTAGGCCCAAAATTTCCGTTTCAACCATGGCCTTTTAGATTTTTTAACTTCAATTCCTATTTAGTCCTTTTACTTTTTCCCCTGCTTTGTGGGTAAATGGGGTTGGGGAAAAATTTTAAAATTTCCCCCGAGCTGTCAAGACTTAATTTATTATCTCACATAAAGAAAAGTGTACCTCTGTCACTTTCGGGGACCTTTGGTACTCCAACCTGCACCCACCTGCAAACAGCTTCTTTTCGTTTCCGCAGCCCCTTCCTTGCAATCGGGAAAGCCCCTTTGGCCCAAAACCGGAAAAAATCAAAAACACACCAACATTCTCCATGCCCGATTTTGGCAGCGAATATAATCAATCTGCAGTCTCTGGAAAGGATAGAAGGGGGGGGGGCGTGTTTGGGTGGGGTCTTGACTACCCCTTTTGATTTGTGTACAAACCATGCATCCCCGGGTCAAACCTTCTAAAAAGGGGGGAAAACCCGGTGCCCCCCAAAGTTCGCATCACGTCATTTTTTGCATTTTGGACTGGTGGGTTTGGGCCCTGTAACATCTTTTGGGACCGCAGGGGGCAAAGTCTTGGAAGGCATTTTACGCATCCCCCTTCCCTTCCCCATTGCTGCATTCAGACATGCACCTTCTTTTTCCCACTTTTCTACTTCCCCTGGCGCACCTGAGCCTGCATCGGGGGCTAAGGCATCCTCCGACAAAAAGGGGTTTTTTTGGGGAGCGCTTACAGGTGCAACGTTCCCCCCTTTGGAGTGGTCACGGGCTGCTGTTTTTGCTGTGATCGGCCATTGCTTTTCCCTTTTTTACTCACCTATCAGTGCTCGGTATGTGCTTTAAATTTTTAGACAGCTCCCTTTTTTGGGTAATTGTAATGCATCAATTAAACGGGGGACTGCTCGCATTTTTAATGGATTCCTGCTCCCACGGAATCCTCTTATTCCAAATTGGCCCAAATCTGACTATACCGAATGCTTTTCTAGAATCGTTTAGTGTTAACAATTCTACCTTAGTTTCTTACAGGCCCGGTCAGAGCCTTAAATTTCTGCCTCCTGGGCCGACTGATGTGGGAGCTTGGTTCTGCTTTGATTACTCATTCAGGAACGATGGAAACCTGGTGTGGAAGGTACCTAGTCTTTTGGGGTGAGATCCATCTACAAAAAAAATTCAAAATCAGCTTTTACTCTTTCAGTTTTAAAACACTGTGGGTAGGGCCGCTGTTTCCTGTGCCTAAGTGAACACAATAAATAAGGAATCCTCTCTTGGATCTTCTTCGAATGCTATCTGCCTCCCCCCTACCGAGGAGGAAAAAAATGTTGCAGGATTAAGTGTGGACATCATGAGGTGTAAGTACTGTCGTGGAGATCAAGACGATATCTGACGATTTGTGGAGCAATAGTCCTTCAGATGTACCGCCCGTCACAGGACGGGTTACCCCGCCACTGACTAGTCTTTCACTGAAACGGCCACTGGCTTTGTTTGTCACCATGTAATGAGTCATACTCCTCGCGTTCCCTGCGCTAATGGAGTACGGGTGAAAGTTTCTATTGGGGTTCCAGCGCTGGAGCTGCCACAATCCTGTTTTTGGGGAATGAAAAGTCTATACCTTCAGGATTTTAGTTTTAAAAACACAATGGGATACAGTCATAGAGAGGCTGCTGAGGATTGACACACAAATCCCCCTGCAGAAAAAATCAGTCCAAGAAAATCTAAAGCACAACATTAACAGGAATAGTAAAATTCTTCGCTTCTTTGCGAGCGTGGTCAGATGTCGCTCCCCCAGTGTAATCAATGTCCCAAAAAGATAACTGAAGATTAACAAAAATTGAGTTTATCCTTTTAAACGCTTACAACCGTTTGGTACAAAAACAACATAAGTAATATTGTTGCAATCGACACTGTTTCCGGGAGAGGGCCCAAATCAGTAAATCTAACTATATAAAAATAACATTGGCAAAATCAATAACTATAAACTAAACGCATCCTGAGATTCTGGAACAAAAGGTTATATATATTTTATATATATATATAATATATATATACTGTACCAGCCAATACTAAGGGTTAAATCTCATAGCCGAAGGGGGAAGCTGAAGGTTGGAATTTGTACTGTCAAGGCCATTGAAAGGAACCTTACTCTTAGCTGCAGAGATGCCGAAGGTGGGGCTAGGTTTAACTAAAACACCCTTGTTCCCCTTTTTTTGCATTGCTGAGCAAAAGCCGTTTTTTTGAGCTAAACTAAGAAAGGGTACTGTCTCTGTTGGGGAATTGCACTGGCTTTAATTTTGCCTGACTGGGGTGCACCTTAATTGCCCAAACTTTTATTGACCCCGAAATCATGGGTTCACACCTTCTAACATTGAAGGGAAATTCATTTGTGTCCTCTATACTAGCAAGTCAAGCGAATGATTTTAAAAAAGTGCTCGGCTTCAATCCGGTGTATAGTGACAGTCCCTCAAATGATATCTTTGTGCTTGCAAAATTTTGCAAACAATCATTCCTAAAAGATTACATTGACCCGTGGGATACCATTAACTGTTTGGTCAGTGGTTCCTGAATTTGCAGGGAATCTTTTTATGAAGGGAGCTGGAGAGTTGAAGGAGTTGCTATAAATGGGGGAGAAATCACTTTTCCAAATGGCCATCTCTTCGTAATTATGAATTGTCTGCCCCCCGTTTCCCCTTGGAACCAACCTCATTCCCCCTGGAGGTTCACCTGACTGTGCAATTAGGAATGGGGGGTAAGGGAACAAGGGGTTCTTTGCAACTACCTCTTTTTGCCTGCGTAAATAATGTTGTGCCCCCTGTGCTATTCTGGCTGATCCTTGTTTAACTGATCTCCAACCGTCTATTCTTTCATTTTTTTCCTTGTCATTTCCTTTTTTTTTTTCAGACTTGCCAGAAACCCCCTCACATTTTGTTTTCTTTGACAAAACCATTTCCCCCAAATTTTTTTTTAGAGTCCAGAAAAATCTTTTGGCTCTTTCCTGAACTCTGTCCTTATGTAATTCTTTTCTCTGCCTATCTCTGTTATCTTCTTCACAACCCTGACCTTCGATTCTACTACTGTGTCTATTCCAAAAAAAATTCAACAAAAGAAAAACTGTTGCACTCTTTCCTGTGCATCCCCCCGAATACCCGACGGGAGGGTGGTCAAACCACTGCGTAGTTTGTGGTCCTTCTCCCCCAGCCTGAGGTTGCTTATCTGTAGAATGACCTTGGTGTAAGCAAAATACCACTCGCTGTGCCAGATTATCTCTGCCTGCTGTCATGACTTCTGTATTTTAATCCCCTTTACAAATATAACACTTGTTATCTCTTTATCAATCATTGTATCTAGCTTCATCGCAAAATTTTCCCTTTTTTGTTTATCCCCCCATTAACAATAAAATTTTTATTCCGAGGGGCAACATTGAGATAAAATAACCCTTTTCCCCTAAATTTAGTGTGTTATCCCTTGAAATCATTCCTATTGCAGTTGAATATTTGAAAAAAAATCAACTTAAAGATATCCAAAGGGGGGTTTTGTATTAACCCAGAAGGTGGCTTGCGCCTACGGAGATCAGGATATAGCTCAAAAGATATGTAACAAAAGGGTTTCATGATGCTGCTAATCTTGTCCTTCTTGCAGTGGGTGCGTGAATCCAGGTGCTCTTGCCCGCGAGCTTCGGGCATAGGGGGGTCGGACCACATTGGGGACCCTCAAATGGGTGGAGACAGTCTCTTTTCATACTTTTTTTTTTTTTAGTTACAATCACCAGGCGAGAAATCATGCACCGTGTCCCCTTAAATTTGGGAGAGAAGCAGACCTGAGAGTGGGTGTTATTAACTCTTTAGACAAAGCAATCAAAAAATTTTTCTATTTTATCATTGGTTTCAAATATTCCTGGGCCTAATGTCTTTTTTTTTTTAAATACCAGCATGAGGAGTTTTGAATTAGGGGGCCCCAAAGGGGTGGCCCGTGATCATTTGAGTTTAGAGGATCATGGATGGATACTGCAGGAGATGTATCAGCTGGGTCCCCGCATGGGTTGTCAGGTCTGTCCGGGTGGCAAAGGCCAGGTGTATAATGGCCATGCATTCTGCAGTGACGAGGGGCCACCGCTTGGGCTATTAATAACCAGACCCCTTTATTGGGCAGTTGGATTGCGGGACTAATATCCCAACCCATGTGTCAGGATATCAGTACCCTATGGAAATTCACTGGATTTCCGTTGCGGTCTGGGTAATGCTTGGAATGGCGGGATACCAGTTTTCAAAAACCCGGACTGGGTGCCAGGTTTTTCCTGAACCTTACAGACGACTTGTCCTCTTGAGGATTGTGAAGGAGAGGAAGGTGCCCCATCTTGGAGTAGGGGTGGAATAGCCCTAAAACCGGGGTTGACAATAGGTGGGGGAATGGAGGAGGGAAGAAAAGAAACTGGGTGCTGGGATAGTGGTGGCTGTTGAGGGCCCCACCCCTCTTCTCTCTCCTGATCCTCCTCCCCTTCGTTGGGGGGGGGATCCCATAATATCACGGCGGCGGCTTTGACATTGTCTGAAAAACTGAAGATTCATGCATGCAGAATGGCCGGGTAGGGGGTGTGTGAAAGGGAACAAGGGTGGTTGATTGGTGCATTTTGGGGGGAGCGGTGGCCTGCCAGGGGGTGGGCGGCGGCTGGTAGTAGCCCTGGTTGGTGTCAGCAAAGGGATATAGCCTGACTGGTGTGCTTGGGTGTCTCAAGATGGCCGGGGAGAAGGTGTTGGCATTTCAGGTATTAAGAGGGCCCCACTGGGTTTACAAAAGGGCTGGGTGTGGGGGGGCGATGGGTGGGCATTACACCGGGGGCGCCCGCCCCACAAACCGGCAGGTTCCGCCCAGGCGGATTCTTTTTCACCACAATGACAGGTCCAACCTCCTTTTTTCTGAGATCGGACCATTATAGGGCGGGACTGGGGCTTGCAGATTTTAGTTAATCAACAAGAATATCAGAGCATTTTTCTATCCGAACAAAAGGCTCAGCCCTTCTGAACCTCCTCTCCATTTCCTGATGCAGGAGCCCCTCACACCCAATTTTTTTTATGCACAAAAAATTCTTCACCTGAAGGTGAAATCTGCCCGTGTAGGCAAATCCATCATTTTTATACAAACCCTCATTTTTTAACGCCTTTTGCCTCCACGTGATTCCCCCAATTTAACCACCCAAAGCACCCCCTCTAACTTGTGAGGTCTCTCAAATTTAAGCATAGCATCAGGGTTTTAAAAAAGTGCAATGGTCTTCGCGACTCAGCCACGATCCCCTTGCAGGTCACCCACCCGTCAATACAGGTCCCCGTCCTTTTTGACAAGACAAAAATCCCTGCTCAATTTTTCCCTTCCCTAACTGGATAGTGACTTTACACACATCTCACCGTAACACTTTACACAGCACAGATTCCCGCTCCTGTGCCGACACCTGGGCTTTTCCAAAAGACTCCCCTTTTTGGGCAAAGAGCCCCTCTCAATTTGTACTTCTCAGACGAAGAGCCCGGTCAATTCGTCACTGATAGACTATCATGTGCTCTTCTACCCCACTAACACTTCAAGAATCTAAACTTTTTCCCCAACTTTTTAACAGTAGGGAAGGCAATTATCTACTAAGGTACCGTGACTGGAGAGGAGGAACGGGTGTTTTGACTCAAGCACGTGCAGACTGCACGTCATGTTCTCACTTGTGGTTCGTGGGTGGATTGCCCTCGGTCTCACCACCCAACGGTCACCCACCCCAACCCAAAAGACAATACACTTAACCAACAATGACTGATAACCGGCAATGGGACGCATAAAAGTATATGATCCAACTTACCGTGTTCAAGGAGGCTGCAGTCCCGCACCAGTCACCGCGGGCACCACCGCAAAGCCCTCGGGACGGGTCCGGAGGGCGGCAATCCACGGCCCCACGTGTTAGGCGCCCAAAATTTTTCGGGGTCGTAAAAGACATACCACCATCCTCCAGTCATGCCAAATTAGACAAAGAGCACGGGTCGCCAAGAATGAATCAGGCAATAAGCTGTTCAGATTCAGAAGGCTCTAAAAAAACCGTGGTATTAGGCGACCATCTTCAGCAAGCACTGAAGTTTTATTCACTAATAAGATTACATACACAGAACAATTAGGGTGGAGTAAAAGGAGAGATTGGGGGAGGAGGTTTTTTGAAAGTCATTATTTCACTTCACTCCGCCCCCACCGGTGGTGATTTTAAATTTCAGGTCCCTACTTTACCCTAAATGCAGGCATTGCGACAGAGGGGATATTCACCCAAAATTCAGATATCAGCCTAATAAGGTGGTTCACATTAGTTAGGGACTCCCATATTGAGACCACCTTGACGATGGTTGGTGGGCTTTAAAATTTTTTGCCATTTATACTAAGCTCTCAAATTTTCCTTATATTTCCAAAGCCATTTGTATTCTAAATTTATGATTCCTATTGTCTCTTTAGTATATAGAGTGCGCCTTTTTTTGTATGTTTTATATGGGGTATTTTTCCCTTCTTGCACCTAGTTCAATTAGTCTGGAAGTGCCAGTCAGGTTTTTTGTCTATTTAATGTTAGCTTGCTGACCGAGCATCCGCCCCCACCAGGTGGTGATTTTAATTACCCCGGGTCCCTACTTTCCCTAAATGCAGGCATTGCTGACAGAGGTGCATATTCCCCCCGAAAATTCAGATATCACCTAATAGAGGTATGTTCACATTATTAGGGATCACCATATTAAAGACCACCTGCGATGGTTGGTGGGCTTTAAATTTTTGGCCAAATTTTTTACTAAGCGTCTCAAATTTTTCTTATATTCCAAAGCCCTATTGTATTCTAAATTTATGTATTCCATATTTTCATCTTTAGTTTAAAAGTGCAGCTTTTTTTGTAGTTTTATATGGGGGTACTTCCCTTGGTTGCACCTATTACATAGTCTGGAGTGCCAGTCAGTTTTTTTGTCTATATTGTACATTAGCATTCTGGTCATCCTAATTGGTCCCTTAGTTTTTCTAAGTCCTCCTTGTCATGTTGTCATCTTTATTCTTTCTTGAAGAAAGTCTTTGTTCCGTGTATCTTTTGGTTCCTCCATTCCTCCAAAGGGGGTCATTTCAGTGGATCCAGTTCAAGTTAGTGTAATCGTAAATGGAACCAAGATGGAGACAGCACACGATACTAAACATATCTTAAAATAATTTCAATTGTTGAAGAGCCTGAGTATTTCCCGAAAGCTTGCAATTCGTTACCATCTTTTCAGTTAGCCATTAAAAGGTACAACCCTGAGGACCTCAGTAAATATTTTCAATCTGAATAATACTCATTTAAGGGAACTTTGTGTTTATCTTGACATATCAAAATAACAAGACATAATAACACTATAATAAAAAGTTAGAAAGAAAATTATATTTTACCTACACCTTAAATCAGTGGTCTCTATAAGGGGAAGACACTTTACCATACAGAAATAGCATGTTTAATGTCAGCTAAGTCAATGTTTTGGTACAATTGATTTTTAGAATAAATCCAAAAACCAATAATTAATATTTAACAATTCCCCTTTTGAGGGTGACAGAATTAATTGAACCCTCAAAGTAGAAATTCATCTTTAGGATAATCAATTTCTTTCTTCTTTTCTTCTTTTTGGCAAAAATAATTTAATATCCTAAAATAATAAAAATTGATTTTGTTTAAAACCCTCAATAACATAATTATTTGAATTCAGTATGGTAAACCGTGAAAAATATTCATATAAAATATAATATTAACTTTCCCTAAATTAATCGAAGCATCTCCGGTCCAGTCATCATCATCTGATGTCATCTGTTCTTCATATTGACGTCTTTTTCTTGATTCTTTTAAAACACCGTCTTTATATGAAATTCCTTTGAAATAACATGTAGATATTGTAAACCGGTTCAGTGTCTCAAAGTCCATAATTCAAATGTTGAAAGAAAACAAAGTCCATTGATGAAATGAAGTTTTAAATTAGCTGTCACCTTTAAAGACCTGGACTTAATTGGCTCGCCTTGGATATTTTTGGAATCCTCCTGCCATCCCACGGGCTTGGAACAGGTGTGAATCTTTGGCAGCAAAGCAAGGGTTAAAATGACCCTCCTTGGTAAAGAAGCACCCTAACCCTCTTTGTCCTAATGCACAGGGCTCATTCAGGTTGTAGCTTCCTGACAATTACCTAATTATTTACAAGCTTTCATTGAATTCATAGGTGATAGGAAACCACTGGGAATGTTATAAAGCGTGATAAAAGTTAAATTTTGCAAACATAGGATCTCCCGCCATTGTGTTGTCAGGTTAGATTTGCAAACTTGGCTGTCATGGTGGATATGCAGGTTGTTGTCCCGTGGTGGTTACGCAGTTGTTGTCCCCGTGATACTGTGTTGTTTCAGTATAAATGAATTTTTAATTGACACAGTCTATTTTACTCAAAATCAAATTTTGCCTTGTTACCTTTGGACTCGGATTTTCCTTGGCAACTTTTTTTTTTTTTTAAATATTACTTGAATTAAATTGAAAACCTTTTTAACGTAATTCCAATATCTTTCTTGAAGTCTTCATTCCCTATTCCAAAACCAAATTGGTAATTTTCCTAACCTATAATATCACAGCGTTCCATACAATCTGTAATATTATAGAATATTATCAGAATAAAAAAAGGAATTATGCTTGTGTTTTTAAAACAATAATAAATGATAAAGCATTATTAAACCATTTCTTCATGAGAAGAACATTTTATGTCTAGGTGTAATTACCTTTTCAAACCCAAGGAAGTCAGTGTATTTTTTTTATGTAACAAGTGTTTCCATCTTTATTACAAAACTTTATTAATGGAATTAATTATTAGACCAATAATAGGTAAGAATTTAACCATAACCAAAATGTTTAATTTGAGTGAATGGGAAGAATGAAAGAATTATGTTTTACTCAGAATTAAAAATTTTCTTTTATGAACCGATACTTCACTAATTTAATGAAGCAATATTCTCATACAAATTACTTTATTAAATATTGATGTTTTTCTTGATTGAATAAAAAATTAAGAATCAAAATAGAGATAAAGGAAAAAAAAAGAAAAAATTTAAAAAAATAAAAAAAAACAAAGATAAAAAAAAATGAAAAAAAGGCCCTTTATATGTTTATGACAAATGTGAGTATTATGTTCTCAGTAACACATACCCTTACTATTTCCATTATCTGGATGTTTATATTTGTCATAACCTTGTGTTCCCAAAATATTCAAATTATGCAATTTTGCATGTAATCCCTTCTTAGTGTAAAAAATATTCTTTATAAATATTTAATGTTATTATTCTAGAAAGTTAAACTTGACCTTTTTATATTCTTTAAAAGTTGAAGAAGAGGTATTGAGAAATGTGATGATGTATTCAGGATCAAAACACTTTCCCCCCTTTTACCAAAAAAATTTATTTTATGAAAAATTTATAAAAAACTAAAATAAAAAAAAAATAATTGTTTTTATAAATTATTTATGTAACTCTGTTTTAGCTTTATACCATATTTTGTCTGAAGATGTGTACCATCCATGTAACCATTAAAAATAAAAATAAATTGAATATCTAAAATTTCCTTTTGGGAAAAAGAAAAAAATAATAATCAAAATGTAGATTTTCTTGATAAACCATTTTGATGTGTGATTTCACTTATTACTATTAACTAAAAATAATTATAAAGGAATATATGTTGATAGATAATATTTCATTATGTATTTTAAAATTTTTCTTAATTGACTGTTTGTATTATTTCTTTTCAAACAAGGTTTTTGTTTTTCGCATACCATGAATTGTGAAATGTCATACATCAAATACATTTTTCTCTTAGCTTATTTCCTCTTAGCAGTGCTCATACACGCATTGTCATCTGTCATCGAACTGGACACGATGTAAGTTCACACCACAGAATCCACAAACAAAAGTTAAGGTAGGAATACATGTATATTAACACAAATAATTGATCCTAATTATCAATTTCTATTGAAACTACTAAATTTAATTCTTAATTTTCTTTGAATATTCCCCAAATAACATAACATACTTTGTAAACCATTCTAAAGATAAAGGACTATAAGAAAATTAGGTATGGCTTTACAAAACTTCATAAAGGGGTTTCAACTGTAATTGTATCCAAAACCCGGGGAATTAAGAGCCAAAAAAAAAAATTATTTGATTGCAAAGGCTGGCTCTCAAAAATTCTTTCACAAGGCTTTAAGTTGCAACCACTGAAATGGGGGTATAGGTAGCCTATTATTAGAACAGTTTAAATGTCACATTGCGGGGGTAACGACAAACCACTCATCCTCCAGTCACTCCAAATTAACAAAGAGCAGGGGTACCGAGAATGAATCAGGCAAAAACGCTGTTCAACTTCGAACGTGCCCTAAAGAAAATGGCTATTAGGCGGCCTCTCCAGAAGCACTGAATCTTTATTCCTACATAAGATTACATACCAGAATATTGGGGTGGAGTAAAGGGGGGGATTGGGGAAAAGAGATATGGAATCAGTCATTTTTACAATTCAGCATTGGTCATCCAATTGGGTCCTTAATTTCTTCTAATTCCCCTTGTCGTGTTGTCATCCTCAGTTCGTTTTGAAGAAAGATTCATTGTTCTCGGTATCAGTGGTTCCTCTTCCCAAAGGGGGGGGGCTTTCATGGATCCAGTTCAAGTTATTTGTAGTTGTGTATACAGTGTTTGGAAAAGTGGAGACAACACCAGCGATACTAAATTGTCCTAAAATAAGTTTCAATTGAATAATATCATTTAAGGGAAACTTTTGTGTTTACAAAAACATATACACACTATAAAAAATAAAAGTATATAAAAATTATATTTTTACCTTGACAATCCCCCCTAAACACTAAGTTTTCCCTTAATATATGCGGCCTCGGGCTGTCCAGTTGGGGACAAGGTAAGGATTTCTTGCTTGGTCATTTTAGAAACTGGCCCTTTTGGGCCGCCCCAAACAACCAAGTCCCTACCAAATGCACAGGGGGTTTCCCACTATCCCTAAATAAATCTCTTATTTCCATTTTTATTTTTTTAGGGGTTTTATCAGGTTTTCCGCGGAGTAATTTCTCCAATCCCCTTTCAGTGTTTCATATAGTAGCGACACAACTTCCTATGAAGAAAGTACCTGAGGGGCGGCTGCATTGGTCAAGCTTCCTATAATAGTATCAACAACAAGAAATTATCAATCCTAGCACCAAAACCCTGTACCACAAGCAGGCTTGTTGGAGAAATTTTTTTAAGTCCTCCAAGCCCTTAAGAAAAAGAGGATCACTTCTGATTGGCTTTTATTTCCTGAGCCAGATTTTAATCTCTGTAACCACCCAATTTTACTTGACTCCAGAATTCTGAGGAATATAAGTACAAACATTCTTTCCCCTTCTTCCCACAAACTTCACTTTTTCAGCTAGAATATGTCAATGGCCAGTCTATTTGAAAAAGTAGTTTTTGTTTTTGGGCCCAGTTTCTCAAATATACCCTGGAAAGCTTTGACTAAATTGATATTGATAAATCTTTCTCAGTGTAAGTAAATATTTTATCCCAAACTACATTGTAATTGATCTGCACAGTTGGGATAGAGAACGGAAACCCATCAGATCTGATTCTGAGCTTTGTATTCGTTGGGGACCCCCCTGGAACACCTATGGAATCCATAAAATTTGGGATCCTCAGCATAACGGTGTGCAGCTGACCGACCCTTCTTTTTCTGGTACAGTGGAGCTATATTCCGGACCAGACTCTTTCCACGTTCTTTTTAAAGACTACCCAGTCCCCCCAGGTGAGCTGTGCTCCCAGGATCCTGGTTGGATTGGAAGAGAACTGAAAACATTTCATATACTTCTTGAGTCTTTTAGCAAAAACCCTTCAAATGAACTTAATACATGGTTACTTTTTTCCAATGCTTGGAAAAGAAACATCCTAAACTAGGGACTTTGCCAAATAGTACTTTATACGGAGAAAGTCCAGTTTTTCTCTTGGGGTGTACCTTGATTATAGGGTAATGGAAACATTCAGGCCAAGATTTTCCCTGTTTCAGCAGCCTTTTAGATTTTTTTTTTTTTAATTCAATACCTATTTAGTCCTTTTACTTTAAACACCGCTTTGGGGTAATATGGGGTGTGGAAAACTTGTTGAATTCCCAGCGCTGTCAAGACTTCATTCTTATTTCCTGTGAAATGTGTACTCTGTCACTTTGGGTCACCTTTGGTACTCCTACCTGCACACCACCTCCACAAGCAGTTCTTGCGGTTGCCGCAGCCTAGCCTTGGCAATCGGGAAGCCTCCGGCCCAACCGAGAATAAATCAAAAACCACCACACTATCCCTGAACCGATTTGGCAGCTAATATAATAATCTGCAGTCTCTGGAAAGGATAGAAGGGCCGGGGGTGTGTTTAGGTGTGTCTTGCTACCCTTCTCTGATTATGTGTTAGACATACCATGACCCGGATCAAATTCTATACAGGGGAAAACCTGGTGCCTCCCAAAATTCTGCATCACCCCTCATCAAAAGCTTTTGGACTGGTGGGTTGGCCCATGTAACTCGTGGGCGACCGCAGGAACAACGCTTTTGGGAAAAGGCATCGGCACATCCCTCTTCCCCATACCCCCAGTTGCGCATTCAGAAAATGACCTTTTTTTTCCCCTTTTCTACTTCCTCCTG
The DNA here is from genome assembly GCA_033576555.1 of Oophaga sylvatica. Lineage (NCBI taxonomy): Eukaryota > Metazoa > Chordata > Amphibia > Anura > Dendrobatidae > Oophaga > Oophaga sylvatica. The sequence goes on from JARQOD010000005.1 coordinate 419,797,784, forward strand.
GCGCACCTGGCCTGATCGGGCTAAGGCATCCCCTCCGACACAAGGGATTTTTGGAGCGCTTACTTGGTGCACTTCCCCCTTGGAGGGGTCTCTGGCTGCTGTTTTTTCTGCTGCATCGGCCATTCTTTCCTTTACTACCTGATCAGGATTGGATTTTTTAAAACTTTTGAACAATACTTCTTTTGGTAATTGTAATGCATAAATTTAAATGCTGACTGGTCAGCATTTTTAATGGGATGCCGCTGCCATCGGAATCCTCTAGATTTCCCAAAATTTGGACCCAAAAATTTTGAGCTATACCGAATGTTATTAGAATCTGTGTAGGGTGTTAACAATTCTACCTTCGCTTTACGGGCCCTCGTCAGACCTTAAATTCACCTCCTGGCCACTGATATGGGAGCATTGTTCTGCTTTTATTACTGCATTCAGGGGACTAGGCATACCTGGGTGGAAAGGGTACCTGAGTCTTCTTGGTACGAGTTTCTACAAAAGATTAAAGTCAACATTTCTTTCATTTTAAAACATTGGGGTAGGCCTGCTGTTTCCTGGCCAAAGCTGAACATAACATAAGGAATCTCCCTTTTGGTTTCTTTTAACAATACCTACAATCCTGCCCTTTCCCCCTAATCCGGAGAGGTAACAATGTGACAGGACTAAGGGGTGGTCATCCTGCAAAAAACATTTGGAGGCATTAAAAAAGGGACATTGCAATCGAAGGGACGTGCAGCGAAAGATGTGCCGACTGCACCTGGTTCAGTATGATGTATACACATGAGGGTAAGTTGCTGTCAGTGGATAATCAAGAACATATCTGATGATTTGTGGAGCAATTTGTCCTACAGCTGTACCGCCCGTACACGGAGGGGGTACCCCCGCCACTACTAGGCTTTCACTGAACAGGGCCATGGCCTTTGATTGTCACCATGTAACGAGTCAATACCCTGCCACGTGTCCCCCTGTTCATAAAGAAAGTGAATGGTAGTTCATAGTTGGGGGTTCCTAGCGCTGGAGCGCCACAATCCTTTTTTGGGGGATGAAAACAGTCTATAACTTCAGAGTTTGTTTAAAAGCACAATGGTGATACAGTCATGAGAGGCTGCATGAGGATTTATAAGCATGTATCCCCGTCTGCAGTAGGAAACCATCCAAGAAAATCCTAAACGGCAACATAACAGAATAGGAAAATTCTGACAGCTTCTTTGCGCGCTGGCCGATGTAGTTCCCCCCGTTAATGCAATTTAAAAAAGATAAGAAGTTTACAAAATTGCAGTTTTCCTTCAACGCTTTACAACCGTTGTAAGAAAAAAAAAAAAGTAATATTGTTGCAATCGAACTGTTTCCGGAAAACACAAATCAGTAAATCATCAACATATTATAAAAAATAACATTGGCAAAATCAATAACTGTAAACTAAGCAGCATCCTGAGATTTGGAAAAAAGTGTATATATAATTATTAGACACCTGGAGTTTCAGATAGTACTGATTTAACTGCCCATTAATTTTTGTACCAACCCGTACACAGGGTTAAGTTGAAGGGGGCTGGAGTTTGCTATGGGGCATTATAAGAACTGTCCTGGACCTGCAGCTGCCTCTTGCAAAATGGGGCTAAACTCCCTGGCTGGCTTTTTTTTTTGATACGAACAACTGTTCTTCTAATTTTTTTTTTTTTTTTTACTTTTAAACATTGTTCGAGTGGACAGGGAAAACTACAGGATTACATTCTGGACAGCTTCATAAGTGATTGTTGGGACCCGGCATATTAGTAAAGTATATTGTGATTTTATTGCATATATTGCTATTGACACGGGGAACTGTCCCTTTGGTTGCTGGGACCTGTTAAATTTTTACCCGACCACCGTTTTGTATATCGAATTAGATTCGTCTGTTCATGGGTCCGCCTTTCTGTGAATTGTTTCGGCCATCCTCCAGCATAGGGAGGTTGATTATTTTAGCTTTATATGCCCCAACATTGTTTCGTAAAATCCCCTGTCCTTATCCAAAAAATACATCATGACGGTGGGTCCAGGAATAAAGGAATATATTTTCCTGAAAATCTTCTCTTTCCCCGTGTACCTGTCTCTGAAGGGTGAATAATCCTTCCTCTGTACTAGCAAGTCTAGGACACGACTCACAAAGAGTGCTCCGCCCCGTCCCGGTGCCACAGTGAACCCCAACCGGACAACACTCAATACCGCCCGCACCGTAACAACACACCACTCCCAAAAGACCCCATTGACCCCGCGGTGACACACCACTGTGTGGGCACAGCGGTTCCCCGAATTCGGGGAATCTTTTTAGTGACGGGGAGCTGAATTGTCGAATTACGAATTTTTGCCCCCTTGTCCACTTGGAATCAACCTCATGTCCCCCTAGTGGTTCACCTGTCTGTGCAATTAGGAATGGGGGTAAAGACAAGGGGGGCCATGGAAGCCCCTTATCCTATGGGGTGCGGCGCTAATTGGTTTGGGGCCCCTGCAGGCGGGTCATTTGGATATGGATTAGTTGGACAGGCTGGATATGGATTAGTTCTGCAATCCCTCCTGAAATGTCCTGGTTTCTTACACCCGTAGCACAATTTCTGTCCATCTCCTGGCACACGTCTCCTCTCCCTGTTATTTGCAGGACGAGTACCTACAGCGTGTATCCTTGCTCCTCTTTTTGCCTGCGCCAAATCATGCCGTGCCCCCTGTGCCATTCTGGCCAGATCCTCCGCTTCAACTGATCTCCAATCCGGTCTACCCACTTTCAGCTTTCTGTCACTTCCTTTCTCTGCCTGTCTATCTTTCTTCTCACATACACTGACCTTCTATTCACATGCCTAGCCCTTCGATTCTTACGTACTGTGTCTATTCCAAAAACCTATTCAACAAAATCTGAAAACTACTGCACTCTGGCTCTGCGTCTCTATGCTGAATGCCTGATGGGAGGGGTAAGTCGGGTCGCTGCGCAGTTTGTCAGTGTGCTCTCCCTCAGCCTTCAGCTTCCTTATCTGTAGAATGACCTTGGTGTACAGCAAAATACCATCTCGCTGCTACCAGCACTTCCTCCCTCCTTATACCTTTGCTTGCTGTCACTGACTCCTGCATTCTTAGATCCGTTCCCACAAACACAACATCTGTATATCTCATCCATCAATCCACCGCATCCAGCCTCATCCGCCAATTTTTCCCTTAAATTTAGTGTGTTGATCCCTTGAAATCATTCCTATCACAGTTGAATATTTGATAGAAATCGAACTTAAAGATAACCACAGGTGTTGTAGTATTAACCCAGAAGGTGGGCATACTGGCACTACTGGAGATCAGGATATAGCTCAAAAGGATATGTATATCAGAAACTTCATGACTGCTGATTAATCTTGTCCTTCTTGCAATGGGAGGCGTGAATCCAGGTGCTCTTGCCCTCGAGCTTCGGGCAGTAGGGGTGGACAGGATCACAGAGTAGGGACCCTCAAATCTGGGCTGGAGACAGTCTCTTTTCATAAATTTTTTATATATATAAGGTCATCAGGCGAGAAATCATGCACCGTGTCACCTGTAAATTCTGGGAGAGAAGCAGACACTGTAGAGTGGGTGTTAGTTAACTCTTTAGACAAAGCAATCACAAATTTGCTATTTTATCATTGGTTTCAAATAATTCCTGGTGCCTAATGTCTTCTGTTTTTAACATACCAGCATGATGGAGTATTGAATGTATGGTGGCCCGAAGGGTGGCCCGTGACTCATTTGAGTTTAAAGGATCATGGACTGGACCTACTGCATGGATGATGATATCAGCGGGAAGGTCCCCTGCATGGGTTGTCAGAGTCTGTCCAGGTGGCAAAGGGTCATAAGTGTGTATATGAGCCATGCATTCTGCAGTGACGATGGGACCACCAGCTTGGGCTATTAATAGAGCCAGACCCCCTTTCTTGGAGCAGTTTGAGTTGGCAGGACTAACTATAGCACCAACCCGATGTGTCAGGATATCACCGTACCCTATGGATAATGTCACTGGATTTCCGTTGCGGTCTGTGTAATGCTGTGAATGGCTGGGATACCAGTTTTCAAGTACACAGGGAGCTGGGGGCCTGACCGGGGTTTCCGTGAATCTTACAGAACGACTGTCCTCTCTGAGGATTTGTGAAGGAGAGAAGGTGCCCCATCTCTGGAGTAGGGGTGGAATAGGCCCTAGGACCAGGGGTTGACAATGATCGTGGGGGAATGGAGGAGGGAAGAAAAGATACTGGTGCTGCTGGGGATAGTGGTGGCTGTTGAGGGGCCCACCCCTCTTCTATCTCCTGATCCTCCTCCCCTTCATTAGATCCCATAATATCATGGCGGCGGCTTCTGATCATTGTTTGAAAAACTGAAGATTCATGCATTGCAGCAATGGCCGGGTTGGGGTGTGTGAAAGGGAACAATGGTGTTGCATCTGGTGCCATATTGGGAGCTGTAGCCTGCACAGGTGCGGGCGGGGGCTGGTAGTAGGCCCTGGTTGGTATCAGCAAGGGATATAGGCCTGACTGGGTGTGCTTGGGTGTCCCAAGATGGCCGCCGGAGGAGATGGGGTGTTGGCCATTTCCGGGTGTATTAAGATGGCCACTGGGTTTACCAAAATGGCCGCTGGGTGTGGGAGGGCGATGGGCTGGGCATTACACCAGGAGCGACCCGCCCCACAAACACGGCAGGTCTCCGCCCAGGGCGGATTCTGTTCACCACACACATGACAAGTCCAACCTCCCTTTGTTCTGAGATCGGCACCATTATAGGGCGGTGGCCGAGGGCTTGGAGCGGCCATTTTAGTTACATCAACAAGATCATATGCAGAGCATTTTACATATCCGAACAAAGGCTCAGCACTTTCCGAACCTCCTTATTCCATCTACCTCTTTCCAACCCTCAACTTTCAAATCATTTACTACTCTTAAATGTGCTTGGGCTTGATACAAGAGCCCCTGATCTCTCAACTTTCCCTCATTCTGTGCGACAAAGTCTTTCCACACTGAAGGCTGAAGCCTGCCTGTACTCGGCAAGCTCATTCTTAACAGCCTTCTTGCCTCCACGTGATTCCATCAATTCAACCACTCCCAAAGCACCACCCTCTAACTTGTGGGTTTTGTTTGATTTAAACATGCGCATCATAATATTAACAGAGTGTAATGATCTGTCGCGACTCAGACCACCGGCGTCACTCGCAGGTCACCACCCGTCACTGCAGAGTCCCCCTCAATACACTGACAAGACAAAGAGTCCTCCTCTATTTGTCCCTTCCCTAACTGTGGATGGTGACGTTACAGCGCAGTACACCGTGACACTCTACACAGCACAGAGTCCCCCTCCATATGCTGACACCTGGGCTTCTCCTAATGAGACTTCCCGGGTTAGACAAAGAGTACCCCCTCCATTTGTCTCCTAGCAAAATTTAGGTATGCGCACCCCTCCCACAATTCTCTATAAAATGCTAGAAATTTAGACACTACCAAATAATCACGGGAGACAACTATCGGCATAAAAGTACAGTGACTGGAGGAGGAGGAACGTGGTAATTTTCATGAGAACGTGCAGGCATGCAACGTCACTCGGTCAGACTTGCTGGTTCGTGGCGTGGGATTGCCCTTGGTCTCACCACTCAACCAGTCACCCCTCCAGACCCAAATGGACAATACGACAGGACCAAACAGTGACTGACACACAGGCAAGTGGGACGCATATAAAGTATATGATCCCAACTTACCGTGTTCAACGGAGGCTGCAGTCCTCGCACTCAGTCACCGCGGGCACCACCGCAAAGTCCTCGGGACGGGTTCGGACGGGCGGCAATCCACGGCCCCACGTGTTAGGCGCCAATTGTCGGGGTCGTAACGACAAACCACTCATCCTCCAGTCACTCCAAATTAGACTAAGAGCACGGGTCGACCGAGAATGAATCAGGCAATACGCTGGTTCAGACTTCAGAACGTGCCCTAAAGAAAATGGTGCTATTAGGCGGCCATCTCCAGTAAGCACTGAACTCTTTATTCACGTACATAAGATTACATACACAGAATATTGGGGTGGAGTAAAGGCGGGATTGAGGAGAAAGAGATATGCTGAATCATGTCTATATATGTACACATTCAGCATCTGGTCATCCTAATTGGTCCTTAGATCTTCTTCTAAGTCCTCCTTGATCGTGTTGTCATCCTCAGTTTAGTTTCTTGAAGAAAGATTCTATTGTTCTCGTGTATCATGTGGTTCCTCAATTCCCCAAAGGTGGGGGGGCATTTCAGTGGATCCAGTTCAAGTTATTAGATAGTTAGTGTAATACAGTGATAGGACACAAGGTGGAGACAGACACCAGCAGATACTAACATTGTCCTAAAATAAGTTTTAATCTGAATAATATCATTTAAGGGAAACTTCGTGTTTACAAAATACATATACACACTATAAATATAAAAGTATAGTAGAAAATTATATTTTACCTTGACAACATGTGTGACTGTCATGCAGTAAGAACATATTGCCATGCAAATAAATAACTTCAAAATGTTAGCAACACACAAAAACTAAATTTAGATTCAGTTAGTTATATATTATTTCCTTTTAAGTGTTAAATGTATAAAATCATGCAGTTATTACAAATTCCTGTGTAAATAAAGGCATAAATCCATGTAAGAGAATTTTTTCCGATTAAGTCCTACTTTGAAGTGAAAATTCTAAGAATAAATAAGAGATAAGGTTAAATATCATATTTATACAGAAACAAAACAATTGCAATGTCTTATACTTATATGTATTGGCTTTAATGTAATTCTAAATATTATTACTGTAGTTTATTTTAATTATCACTATACATATAAAAATACAGTTATACAATCTCCACTTATACAAGTATACTATATATATGCTGTATGAATATATACCGTATATACTCGAGTATAAGCCGACCCGAGTATAAGCCGACCCCCCTAATTTTGCCACAAAAAACTGGGAAAACTTACTGACTTGAGTATAAGCCTAGGGTGGAAAATGAGATTATGCCCTATATGCTGCCCATGTATTATGCCCCCATAGATGCTCCATAGATTGTGCCCCCATAGATGCTCCATAGATTATGCCCCATAGATGCTCTATAGATTGTGCTCCCATATATGATCCATAGATTATGCCCCATAGATGCTCCACAGATTGTGCCCCCATATATGATCCATAGATTATGCCCCCATATATGATCCATAGATTATGCCCCCATAGATGCTCCATAGATAATGCCCCATAGATGCTCCATAGATTATGCCCCCATAGATTATTCCCCATAGATGCTCCATAGATTATGCCCCCATAGATTATGCCCCCATAGATTATTCCCCATAGATGCTCCATAGATTATGCCCCCATAGATTATGCCCCCATAGATTATGCCCCCATAGATTATTCCCCCATAGATGCTCCATAGATTATGCCCCCATAGATTATGCCCCCATAGATTATTCCCCCATAGATGCTCCATAGATTATGCCCCCATAGATTATGCCCCCAAAAATTATGCCCCATAGATGCTCCATAGTATAGGCTTCAATTGCTGCTGCAACCGAAAAAAAAAAAATGACATACTCACCTCTCGTTGCTGGGGGGGCCAGGTGCCGGTGTCCTGAGCAGGCGGGGACACCGACACGCTATGGGGGACAGGTGCCAGTCTCACTGCTCGGTCAGGGCCCCGGCACCTGAGACATTTACCTGTCACCGCTGCTCGCCGCTGTCTTCCGGTCCTCCAGCAGTCAATGATCAGGCAGAGGGCGCTGCGCACAGTAACTACGTCATCGCGCCGTCTGCCTGAACATCGCAGCAAGAGGACTCGAGGACACAGCGGAACGGGACAGGTAAGTATCGCTTATACTTACCCTTCCGCCGGCGCGTCTCTGCCCTGCTCTTCTCCCACGGTCCCGGCGCCTGTGTTCAGCGGTCACGTGTTACCGCTCATTAAAGTCATGAATATGTGCGTATTCATGACTTTAATGAGCGGTACCACCGATGGCTGAATACTGGCGCCGGGACCGTGGGAGAAGAGCAGGGGCTGCAGAGACTGGGCCGGCGGAGGGGTAAGTATACAGGACAGCTGCACTCCCCCTCCCCCGCCGACCCCCTGGTATATGACTCGAATATAAGCCGAGAGGGGACTTTCAGCCCTAAAAAATGGGCTGAAAATCTCGGCTTATATTCGAGTATATACGGTATCTACAAAAACTGTGAACTACAGAATTATATTTATAAAATAATTACAAATAACTGAATAATATATTGTATAACACTTTTACACAACATATAATTTCATTTTCAGTCAATTCCTAAACCAAATCTTATTTCTTTGTCAAAAATGTCCTGAAAAGCTCTTTTTATCATTCCTTTTTTTAATGATTGTTTGAGCAACTCCGATAATGAGCTGTAAACTGAAGACTCAGTTATGTCACTCGGAGAAGTCACCTGTTCCTCTCTGTCAATGTCCTCCATTTGTCTTTTTCCAGAGCAGTCTGAACTTTGAATTTTTAACTCTTTCTGCAAAACTGACTCTTGAATCATTTCGTAGGGCTTATAACAAATATGTAATTTTCTTCGTACGTCATAGATTTGATTACGGGGATGACTCAGTTTAGGAGATTTTGACACTGGCTTTTGAAAAGATTTTACTCTGTCTAATTTTACAAAATTAGCATGATTTATTTTCCTTTCACGCTTCTCATGTTTTCTAGCAAAATCAAGGAATTGCGCATATTCAAATAAAGTATCTTTTTGTGACGCAATAACACGAGATACAGAATTTATGAATCCAAATTTGTCTACAAAATACTTTATCATTGATTTTGTTTTGACATTTTTAATGAGAATTTTGTACAACCTTTCAAATATGGACATGAATGTAAAAGTACATTCTTTCCGACTAATCCTTAATTTTTGAAGAATATCAATATCTGGACAATCTTCATTTAATGCACAGAAAATCAGAATTTTCAGTCTGTCTTTATCATTTAGATTCAATGTAAGTCGTTATCACAAGACAATTTTAATGTTAAACGTCTGGAAAAGGTTGCAAGAAGCCACAATTTAAATAATTGATTTTTCTCGTCATTACTTAAATCAAGTTTATCAACAAAACTTTCAAATATTTCAGAATTTCTGCACACATGGATTTTATTATCATATGCAGGAATGATTTTGCATAGTTTTAACAAATTTTTCCTAACTTTAATTTGGAGTTTGGCCTCTGAATTGTCTTCTATTTTTGGTGGCCTTTGTACATCTGTCCCTCGTACGTCATCTACATCAGTTCTGAAGTCTCCTCCTATGTTTCCTCCTACATCAGTTCTGAAGTCTCCTCCTATGTTTCCTCCTACATCAGTTCTGAAGTCTCCTCCTATGTTTCCTCCTACATCAGTTCTGAAGTCTCCTCCCATGTTTCCACCATCTTTTTTTACATCATCAGAGACAAGGTCACCTTGAGTAGCCATTACAGACACATGTCCCACATCTTGCTCAATTTCCTCATTACAGTCAATCTCGGGAACATCACTAGTATCATCTGACACTATTTCTACACAGTAATTTTTGGATTTCTCTGATACAAACTTGTGAAATATGTCAACCAACTGTAAAATATTTTTCAATTTCTCTCTTTCTCTATTAAAGGACACCAGCTTAGATTCTAGCTTTAGATTTTCCATTTCACATTCTGCATATAAGCTGAGCCATAAAACTTCTAAATTAGACTGATCTACAGACATAAATTTCAGTCTACTTTGTTTAGAAAAAGAAGTAATAACATCCATTGTTTCTTACCTTGAAATATCTCAGCTTGTAGCTCCTTTCTTGGACAACGCTGGCCTCTTGTCATCAGCATGTCAGCACATCTGATTCCTGTAGTACGTCTGGCAACTCTTAGTCCTCATTCATCTATAGATTCTGTCTGATCCTTGTGACGTGAAATAGTGGAATTCTTGAGACTTGGACAACAGGTGTCTTTAGCAAACCCCACCTCCCCCGTGTACAAGGGAAAGAATCCACTTAAAATAGCACAGAATCAGAACTGTCTGGCTCGCCAATATGTTAAAAATCCTTAATTTCATATATTTTTCCAGGACTTGTTACCAGATGCGATACTCTAAGGAAAATGTCACAATGTTTCTATAAAAAAAAATGTAGTGGTTTATTGGACTGTCCACCAAAAAACATCATTGCAGGAAAACATAAAATGAGTAAAATAGTTACGAAGAGATTGTCCATTTGTCCATAGCAAAGCTTTTACAATTCTTTCTTAGATCCTGAATAGTAAAATGACATCTGTCTCTTGTCAGCAGCGTCTGAGGAAGCAACACGTGGTTACATAGCAGCTGTCCATTCACCTTAGTGTTCTTGTCCCATGTGTCTGAAGAGAGAGAGAGCCCCCCTCCCTTCGTGTAGTCATTATATATATGTCCCTTAAATCACGTGGTCTCTATATATGGGGATGACACTTTACCATACAGAAATAGCATGTGTAATGTCAGCTGAAAGTCAATGTACTTGGTACAGAATTGAGTGTAGAATAAATTCATAACCAATAATTAATATTTAACAATGCCCCCCCAAAAAATGTACTTTGATAGTCAAGAAAATATTTGCGTATCTGTTGGCAAGAGGTGTAACTGAGGGCTTCGTAAAAAACAATGCATGGCAGTGAGAAACTCTCTCAATGTTGTTCCCCCTACCGGTGGAAACCAGAAACAGGCAATACTAAAAAAAAAAAATGCAATATTATGCTGACTTTTTCCTATCTGTTGCCAAGAGGTGTATCTCAGGGTCCTGTGCAAAACAATGCATGTGAGTGATCCAATTTCTCGATACTGTTCACCTTACTGGTGGAAACCATTAATAGGCAATGCAATAAAGAGCTAAAATTATTATGCTGAGTTATTGACACAAGAGAACGGCTATGATGACTCAATAAATAATGCCATGTGGTAACAATTCTTAACCTTTATCCCAGCTGCTATATCTGTATGTGCGATGGGAGTCCCGTCCCTCTGCCCCCTAACAGAATCAGTGCAGCGCCGTCAAAGGTTCGCATTGCACAGGGCAGGCTCCAGGTTTTTGAGGCCCCCGGGCGAAAGAGTCTCAGTGGGCCCCCCCTTTAACACATACCACGATTCATGATTCACAGATACAGCAGAGAAATATAGGTATACAATGCCAGATTTAACTTCTTACATGAGTGATAGCGCCCGACTCAACGCAAGTCAATGGGTGCAGAAACGCTGCAGATCCTCACAAAGAATTGACATGCTCGGAAATGAACCCACAGCGTTTATGCTGGTTTTTTTTCCACATGTGCACAGCGTTTTTTATTTTACAGAGACTATAATGGTACTGTACAACGCAGGAGAATCTGCTTCAGATCCGCAGGACAAAATCCGCTGCGGATCCGCTGCTGAATCCGCAACGTGTGCAGAGACACGAAAATGCAGGCAAAAATCTGTGGGTTTTATTTATTCAGATTTTCCAGCATTTTTGCGCTTTATGTGGTTTTGTATGCATTTAGACCGACCACGAATAAAAAAAAAAAAAAAAACCCTTGCTCAGGTGCCAAGTGGACCCCCCCGTCTCGCCAGGGCCCCATCATTTGCCCGGGTGCGCTGGGTGCTGATGCCGGCCCTGGCATTGCACAACAGCTAAGATGCACTTACATCTGTCTCTTCTGCCTTGTGATATATGAATTTTTTTAAACCAGGCATCAGCCAGGGGCCGCTGCTATGCCTGGGGGCCCTAGTCAGCTACCTGGTCTGCCTGCCCATAACGCCGGACCAGGACCTGGTGCTGTGAAAGATTCTATAGTGGTAGCCAGCTCGTTGATGTAAATGTTGAAGAGAGTTGGACTTCGGCTACTCCCTTTAGACATGTGCAAATATAGATGTGAATATGTCATCAGGAATATACAGCTGTACTGTACTTATACAGTTCACTTTCGTGCTTAGCAAAATTGGGTGGTAGCCAGACTGGGCCTCTGGCTACCAGTTTTTCTCCGTTAATACATACGGAGCTGAACAATTAACACAGCAATATCTACAGCTGAACATTTTCACCCAGCCCTTCAAGTGGCCACTGGCCAGCTTTCAAGGTCAGACGAAACTGAGATCTCATGAAGTCGTCAGACGAGGGGACATAAACCCTTATAATGTTAAAGCCACAAGGATTTAGATAAAACCACCACAGACAGAGGTTAAGTAAACCGTAAAGTTTAACAATCACAAGCCACAAACATATGGAAACGTTAAATTTTTAACCAGAAATGCAGCGAGGTAATTGTCTGAATGCATTCTGTATATTTGAATATGCATTGAAAAGTGCCATTTGTATATTCACAGTACACTATTAACAGCAATCATATCTATATTCTTGAAAAACGCAAGATTAACCCATAGACTACTATCTATAATCATGACGATCTTTTTAGCAATATCTATAGCTACAGTAAGTTATGTTAAGTAATGTTAAAGTAGCTGCTACTATGTATTGCGTAAATAACATAGGTTTTTGAACATCTGAACATTCTTGCATTTCTAAAACTGTGACCATGCTCAATATTCCACAACTGTTCCGTTCTGCTGTGTAGTAAATATTGGAGAGACACCATAGATGATCACAGAGGCTTTTAACCAAGTAATTTATAAATAATAACATTACTGGATTATAAAACGTTAACAAAAAACAGTAAAGAACTAACATGCAGTGTCACTCATACAAGTTATCGCTTACAAAATTTATTAAGTCCTCTGCATCTACAAGCATTCAGCCGTCACTGTTTTGTATTAAACTCTTACCATTAGAGTCAGGCAAAGTTATGGCTCTGAAGGAGATAATCAAACATAGTTTACCAAGAAATATTTGTAATGAAATACTGAGCCACCATCACAGCATTACTAGATCCAATTTATATGCAGTGTACTGAGTCCAATGTGCGCAACCAGCCAACCAAAAAAGTAGCTTTTCAAATAAACTCTTTAACGTACATAAATGTTATGAAGGAAAGCGACGAGACCGGCCTATGCCGAGGAGTGAACATGATGAAGGGGACGTTCGTCCTGGGCCGTTCGGCACTGTTGGGCTTCCTGTTGAAGCACATGGACAGACCACCATAAGTTCCTTTTACTGGCGGACCAAGACACAAATATACAACATGGATGGATGGCTTAGTGTGAACCCAGCAGAGTCAGATGATTCAGATTTTTGGGTGGTAGCCAGACTGGGCCTCTGGCTACCAGTTTTTCTCCGTAAATAGATACGGAGCTGAACTATTAACACAGCAATATCTCCAGCTAGACTGTAGTTATACAGTTCACTTTCCTGCTTTGCAGAATTTGCTGTTAGCCAGACTGGTCCTCTGGCTAACAGTTTATCTTCGTAAATAGATACGGAGATGAACAAGTCGACCAGCAATGTATACAGCAAACGTTCCGGTTTTTCAATTTTGGTGTTAGCCAAACTGGTGCTGTGAGTATGGGTGTTCCTGCGGAAATAGAAAAGGAGCAGAAGAATTGACACAACCATATGTCCAGGTGGACTGTAGTTGTACAGTTCACTTTCCTGCTTTGCAGAATTGTCTGGTAGCCAGACTGGGCCTCTGGCTACACAGTTTTTCTCGGAAAATAGATACGTATCTGAACAATGAACTCATTTATATCTCCAGATGGACTGTAGTTATACAGTTCGTTTTCCTGCTTTGCAGAAATTGCTGTTAGCCAGACTGGGCCTCTGTCAAACATTTTATCTTCGTTAATAGATACAGAGTAGAACAATTCCCCCAACAATGTATACAGCTGAATTCTACTGATACAATAAACTTTCCTGCTTTTCAATTAGGGTGTTAGCCAAACTGGGCCTCTGAGTATGGGTGTTCCTGCGGAAATAGATACGGAGCTGACCAATTGACACAACAATATGTACAGCTGGACTGTACTTCTAGAGTTCACTTTCATGCTTTGCAGAATTGGGTGGTAGCCAGACTGGGCCTCTGGCTAACATTTTTTCTATGTAAATAAATACGGAGATGAAGAATTCCAACAACAATGTATTCAGCTGCATTGTACTGATAGAATAAACTTTACTGCTTTTAAATTTGGGTGCTATCCAAAGTGGAACTCTGAGTATGGGTGTTACTGCAGAAATCTAGATGGATATTTTTAATATTTTGAGTATACTACATATACCTTTTATCTGTAGATCCACTACACGTGTTTTGTGCCGACTCTTTGTTGGACTTACCCAATTAATCCATTTGCAGCATCTTAAAATCCATTAGACACCTAGACATATGGCATTTTGGCTACCTCACTATGTGGCCTGCCCCACCACCCCTCCTCCACCAACAAAATTGTTCTTTTCTTGTGTCATACATACTGATGATGACCCTTTCAGCGTGAGTCTGCCTATAGGCTCCTGCAAGTGGATCGCTCAGCAGGCCACTGGGGGACTCTGTACCCTGCAGGTGTGTTAAAGGGATGTGTCACGCCAGCAGTGACCCTGTCCATGTCCCTGGCTGTTCACTGAAAAGGGGAATAATTTACAGGGGAGGATTAGATTTTCTATTAAACTGTTGGTTACGCCACCTGTGGTTTATGGTGAAAGCTGAACGGCGCTCCAGTGCATATCCTCTGAAACTGGTGGTGATGCAGCAGAGTTTGACTAGCTCGCCACAGGCACAGCTTCTTGCCTCGGGGCTGAAATATATTTTGGTGGATGAATGGTGCTGTTAAATGTAGCAGTTTGTACAAGGAACAAATTTAGATCACATATTCGGGGCCAGTTTACAAGGCTTTACTCCGAGTTGAGGTGTGCACATATGCCCCCATGGTACAGTATCCTCCAGGTGAGTGGCTCTGCAAACTCCCAGGTACATTGTAAAGACAGCTTTACAGGACTACTTTAAATATGTTCCTTTCTGTGTCATCTTACGATGTAGTAATGCTCCCCTGTCCTTCCTGCCAACACCTCGCAATCATTGTCCAAAGCCAGTAGCCGCAAAACACGTGGTATAACGTCTGCTCTGCTTTTCCTTGCTATTATATAGACACGTTTTCGGCAAACATAACTGATGTTCAGTAGCTGAGACTCCTCGAGATGACACTGCCTCCGGCTTGCTATGTGAGTGCGGAAGTTCTAATGGCCCGGTGTCTCTTCTGCGTTCTGGGAATGTGGTGCATGCAGTGTACACAGGGGAAAGTGGGGTTGGGACAATACTGCCTAGACCACAATATAAGAAAAATATAATCCACCGCACACGTCAATCAAGTAGATGCAAATAAAGTGATATTTATTGTAGTTCTCCACATCAAAGAAGAAAAGTGCCACGTAGCAAAACAAGATACATATACCATATATACACTAATACCCAACGTTTCGATCCTCCCGGATCTTAGTCATGGGTAACTGTAGGAAAATCAGAAAACCAGAATCAGTGAGGTAAAGCACTAAAAAACATATATACAAATATACATATATACATATTTACATAACAGCAATATTATGAATAATATTAAATTATAGACAATAGATAACAGATTTCAAATGTACGTAAGAGTATAATATTATGCTTGCAACAACATAAAGTGCGGGTAATATATAATTCCCCTGTTTGCAACTCTATACAGAGAAAATATATCCCACTGAAGAAAAGTTAAGGGAAAATGAGGAGGTACCTTAGATATATGTATTACAGTGAAACGGCACTTAAATGAAGATAAATCATGGCAGCCCCTATGAATAATAGCCAGGTGCTAGGATAAAAAAAGGACAAATGCATTTTATAACAAAATACGGATATCAGGTAGGAGTCCAGACGGGGAGCACGTATTACCTGTGGCTGAGGTAGGACAATGAGGGCCAAATGAGCCAGAAGAAAAGAAGTACTGGAGAAAAGAAAGTGTGCCGTGAGGACCCCTAAAATTTCTGCATATTGGTAGCATAGTATGTCTGATGAATACCTAAAAATACCTGTATCAGGGGTTCCTTATATGGCAGCGCTCCCGCGCTATGCCCGTGCTGCTAGATGCGGCTGTGTGCAGTGCCAGGGTCAGCCCTGTTTAAATAGAAGCGCCATGTCCCGCCGGACCGGAAGTGCGTCACCGGGACCGGACGTGACGCGGCGCCACATAATGAAAAGCTTGCGCATGCGCGCTGGTCGATAATGTCGCCATGGTGATTAGTGGCTGGGAATACCAGGGCGTGTGAAGCAGGGAGGAGCGAGGTAGAGAGGTGAGGATAAGCAGAGAGATAAGGCAGTCCAATATACATTAATGGTAGGAGAAGAATGACTAAACCGGTAAGAGAAAGAAAATGGATGGTAAAGAAATGAATGTCATACATGAAAAATATGAAAATAAAAATGAAAATGAGGAATAAAAAATAAAAATTAAAAATAGAAAAATAAAGATAAGAGTGAATATGAAAAAAATAAAAATAAAAATAAAAAATAAAAATGAAAATGAAAATAAAAGATGAGGATGGAAAATGATAAAAAAGGGGGGGTTGATAATTAAATGGCAAAAAGGAAAAAACGATGAAACTAAAAATGAATATAAGAATAAAAAGGAATGTAAAGAATAATAATTGGAAAATAAAAAAATAAAAACATTTTTTATGAAAAAATAAAAATAAAAATGAAGAAAAAAATAAAAATAAAAATAAAATAAAATAAAAACAAAAATAAGATTGAAACATTGGAGGAAACTTACCGGTTAGAAAAGGTTATCAGCGAGTCTGAAAGTTGAATGGAAAAGAGATAATTAGAGGAGCCAATTAATATCCCTGTTAAGGCCCCTAGGGGATAACGTATTAAGTTTATGTATCCAATAGGTCTCCCTGAGTTTCAGACGCTTAATACGGTCTCCACCTCTCCGTGATTTTGGTACTTGTTCGATTATTTGGAATTTTAACTGAGCCACTGAGTGGTTATGCTCAATAAAGTGATCAAGGAGAGGTAGCCACGTTTTCTTAGTGCGTATTGTAGATTTGTGGCTTGCCATCCTCTCCCTAGCATGCTGTGTGGTCTCACCCACGTACAGGAGACCGCAGGGGCATTTTATAACATAAACGACAAAGTTGGAATCGCATGTGTAAAAGTCTTTAATGGGAAAAGATTTTCCTGTACGTGGGTGAGTAACCGAATCACCTTTGATGACATTGGAGCAGGAGGCACAGTTTAGACAAGGGAAGGTACCAAACCGGCGTGAGGTAAGCAACCTTTGTGTTGAGATAGATTGCGTACTGCCAATATCCGCCCGTACTAATTTATCCCTAATGTTGGGTGCCCTTCTGCTACACATGAGAGCAGGATTAGAGAATGCTGGAATGGCAGGATAAGCTCTTGTTAAAAGTGACCAATGTTTCCGAATAATGGAATGAATTTTGAACATGAGTGGGTGGTATGTATGCACGAATGGCACTCGCTCCTGATTAACAGTTGGTGGGTGAGGATCCGGAGGGTTGTGAATGCGTTCTCTCTCAGCGTCAAGTAATCTGATAGGATAATCTCGTTCTCTGAATTTAACAGACAAGAGCTTATCCTGCCATTCCAGCATTCTCTAATCCTGCTCTCATGTGTAGCAGAAGGGCACCCAACATTAGGGATAAATTAGTACGGGCGGATATTGGCAGTACGCAATCTATCTCAAACAAAGGTTGCTTACCTCACTCCGGTTTGGTACCTTCCCTTGTCTAAACTGTGCCTCCTGCTCCAATGTCATCAAAGGTGATTCGGTTACTCACCCACGTACAGGAAAATCTTTTCCCATTAAAGACTTTTACACATGCGATTCCAACTTTGTCGTTTATGTTATAAAATGCCCCTGCGGTCTCCTGTACGTGGGTGAGACCACACAGCATGCTAGGGAGAGGATGGCAAGCCACAAATCTACAATACGCACTAAGAAAACGTGGCTACCTCTCCCTGATCACTTTATTGAGCATAACCACTCAGTGGCTCAGTTAAAATTCCAAATAATCGAACAAGTACCGAAATCACGGAGAGGTGGGGACCGTATTAAGCGTCTGAAACTCAGGGAGATCTATTGGATACATAAACTTGATATGTTATCCCCTAGGGGCCTTAACAGGGATATTAATTGGCTCCTCTAATTATCTCTTTTCCATTCAACTTTCAGACTCGCTGATAACCTTTTCTAACCGGTAAGTTTCCTCAAATGTTTCAATCTTATTTTTGTTTTTATTTTTATTTTATTTTTATTTTTATTTTTTTCTTCATTTTTATTTTTATTTTTTCATAAAATTTTTTTTTATTTTTTTATTTTCCAATTATTATTCTTTACATTCCTTTTTATTCTTATATTCATTTTTAGTTTCATCGTTTTTTCCTTTTTGCCATTTAATTATCAACCCCCCCCTTTTTTATCATTTTCCATCCTCATCTTTTATTTTCATTTTCATTTTTATTTTTTATTTTTATTTTTATTTTTTTCATATTCACTCTTATCTTTATTTTTCTATTTTTAATTTTTATTTTTTATTCTTCATTTTCATTTTTATTTTCATATTTTTCATGTATGACATTCATTTCTTTACCATCCATTTTCTTTCTCTTACCGGTTTAGTCATTCTTCTCCTACCATTAATGTATATTGGACTGCCTTATCTCTCTGCTTATCCCCACCTCTCTACCTCGCTCCTCCCTGCTTCACACGCCCTGGTATTCCCAGCCACTAACCAACATGGCGACATTATCGACCAGCGCGCATGCGCAAGCTTTTCATTATGTGGCGCCGCGTCACGTCCGGTCCCGGTGACGCACTTCCGGTCCGGCGGGACACGGCGCTTCTATTTAAACAGGGCTGACCCTGGCACTGCACACAGCCGCATCTAGCAGCACGGGCATAGCGCGGGAGCGCTGCCATATAAAGAACCCCCTGATACAGGTATTTTTAGGTATTCATCAGACATACTATGCTACCAATATGCAGAAATTTTAGGGGTCTCAAGGTACACTTTCTTTTCTCCAGTACTTCTTTTCTTCTGGCTCATTTGGCCCTCATTGTCCTACCTCAGCCACAGGTAATACGTGCTCCCCGTCTGGACTCCTACCTGATATCCGTATTTTGTTATAAAATGCATTTGTCCTTTTTTTATCCTAGCACCTGGCTATTATTCATAGGGGCTGCCATGATTTATCTTCATTTAAGTGCCGTTTCACTGTAATACATATATCTAAGGTACCTCCTCATTTTCCCTTAACTTTTCTTCAGTGGGATATATTTTCTCTGTATAGAGTTGCAAACAGGGGAATTATATATTACCCGCACTTTATGTTGTTGCAAGCATAATATTATACTCTTACGTACATTTGAAATCTGTTATCTATTGTCTATAATTTAATATTATTCATAATATTGCTGTTATGTAAATATGTATATATGTTGTGAGGCAGTGACCGGGATCGTTTACGAGGGACGTTATATTTCCCCCAGAATGTGTACAGAGACCTATTAAAGCCATTGGAGTGCATTGCAGTCACACACACAGCTGCGGCTGCAATGCAGGAATGAAGGTGAGCAATGACCTAGTCAGACTACCTGGCTAAGGCAGATTAAGTAAAATCCGGCAGGGCCTTCATTTCTTGGAGGAGGTCACAGGAGGCAGTGGGGCGGCCTCCTCCCTCCAACCCGGGTTTTCCAGTGGCTTTTGCCACAGGTCTTTAAAACTCCTGCACTAAGGATTAGTGTTGTTCTATGTTTGGACCCTGCTAGGAGCATAGCAGGAAAGCTCCACAGGATTGTGTGTAGCTGAACCCACGCCTGGGACGGCTCTGCACCTGTCAGGCTCTGTTCGGCCCGGCGCGGCCATTGTCCCCGGCAACCATTGTTTATGGACTGATGTTACCCCGGCTGCGTACCGGAGGACTTTTCTGTTTGACCCGTGAGTTGCTGAATAAAAGCTGTTTAATTTGGACTTGCTTGGGTCACTGCCTCAGTTACTGCACGGTGTGAACACCGCCGCCTTACAGTTGGTTGGAGAATGCGGGCTTTGTGACTGAGGTATACCCCCACCGGCAGCTTCATGACCCCAATCCGGCCGGCCACTTTTCAGCCTCACCCCGTGGACAAAATGGAGGAGTTGGTAAAGCAGCTGATAATTACACAATAGCAGCAGCTGCAGTCTCAACGACAACAGCAGGAGCAGTACCTGAGTCTCCAGCGGCAACAGCAGGAGCGGGAGCAACAGCACAATGAGCAACAGCAGCTATTGTACCAGCAGCAGCAAAAAACAAACGAACTGTTGCAGCAACAGATTTCTGCACTGCGGGAGACCTCGACGGCACCAGCCCCTGAACGTCGCGAGGCCCGAGACAGGGTTCGCTCAGCGTTGAGGAAGATGGGACTGGAGGACGACGTGGAAGCTTTCCTGACAGTTTATGAGCGCACAGCGGAGCAGGAAAACCTACCCGCCGGCCAGTGGGCAGAAGTAGTAGCTCCGTTTCTGGTCAGCGATGCACAAAAGGCCTACTTCGATCTCAGTCGGGAGGACGCCCAGGACTACCAGAGGCTCAAAGGTGAGATCCTTGCCCGACTGGGGGTTAATACATACGTGAGGGCTCAGCGTGTATTTTCATGGGCCTATGTGGAGACACGACCCGCGCGGTCTCAGGCTTATGACCTCCTGCAGCTGGTAAAGAAGTGGCTCCAGCCAGAGACTTTGTCTTCAGCCCAGATGGTGGAGAGGGTGGTGGTTGACCGGCTGGTAAGAACTCTGCCGGCTGCTATCCAACGTTGGGTGGGGCAAGGCGACCCCGGCACACTCGACCAGGTAGTCAGTTTGATCGAGCGCTACTCGGCCACTCAAGACTTTATTCGAGACTCCGCCCCCTCTCGGCTGTCACGCCGATCCCTGCCAACCCAGGAATCGGGAAAGGGGTCGCGTTCCTCTGCTGGGGACAGTCAGCACCGTACCCGTGCTGAAGGGGAACCCCGGAGTGAGAGTGCAGGAGACCGGTTCCCTCCCAAAATGTCATAAGACCTAACAGTACCTCCACCCTTAGGTGCTGGCGGTGTCAGCGGCCGGGACATGTGATGGCTAATTGTCCCCTGACTACGGAACCCATGGACTGCGGATATAGCCGCCGGGTCTCAATGTATGCCCAGACCATCTGCACAGCAATCCTCGACCCCCAGGACAGTGAACTCCAAATATGCCAGGTACTGGTTAATGGTACCCTACGGAGGCTCTCCTTGACTCAGGGAGCCTCGTGACTCTGGTACATGGGTCACTGGTGGCAGGAGACAACCCAGCAGACGGCAGGTCGGGGTTGTATGTATCCATGGGGACCTCCGAGAGTATCCAACTACGGAGGTAGTTTTGTCCACGCCATGTGGAGACATAAAACATGTGGTGGGAGTGGTAAAAAAATCTTCCCTATGGGTCTGTGTTGGGAAGAGACTTGCCCCTGTTCTGGACGCTGTGGAAAAACAAAATCCATTCTCCCCTGGTAAAATGTATTACAGATGCTGTACCCGACGAACCTGCCGTAGGGGTGTCCCACATAGGGATAGAGTGTGACCCCGATAGGTTTCCCTTAGAGGTGCTGGCAGGAGAGGTGGAGGAGACCGCATCGATTCCGAGCTGGAAGTGTCCAGGGCCACGTTTGGGACAGCTCAGCTACAAGATCCCACCCTGACTCAGGCGCGGGAAAGGGTGCTAGAGGTAAACGGCGTAGCCCAACAGCCCAATGCAGATACGGTATTTCCACGCATGGTAGTCAGTGGTGAGTTGCTTTATAGGATAGATAAAATCAGGGACGAGGTTGTGGAACAGTTGGTAGCACCTCAGTCATATCGTCGGGTGATTCTAGATTTGGCACACTCACACTTGCTGGGTGGCCACTTAGGGGAAAAAAAAACTCTAGAACGTATCTTGCAGCGGTTCTTTTGGCCTGGAGTTTACGCGGAGGTCAAAAGGTACTGCGAATCCTGCCCCGAATGTCAGTTGACCTCACCCACTGCAAGTTTCTGTAGTCCATTGGTACCCCTGCCAGTAATAGAGGTACCTTTTGAACGGATTGCAATGGATTTGGTAGGGCTCATTGTAAAATCCGCCCGTGGCCACCAACACATACTGGTGGTCGTCGACTATGCCACCCGGTACCCGGAGGCTATACCACTACGCCACACCTCGGCAAATCTTATTGCCCGAGAACTGTTTGCCATGTTCTGTCGCCTGGGACTACCTAAGGAGATCCTGACGGATCAGGGGACCCCCTTTATGTCCAAGGTGACAAGAGAACTGTGCAAACTGCTAAAAATTAAACAATTGCGCACCTCGGTGTACCACCCTCAAACCGACGGGTTAGTAGAACGGTTCAATAGAACCCTCAAGTCCATGTTAAAAAAGGTGGTTTCTAAGGATGGAAGGGATTGGGACATGTTGCTACCCTATTTGATGTTCGCTGTCCGTGAGGTACCCCAGGCTTCCACAGGGTTCTCTCCCTTTGAGTTATTGTACGGCAGACACCCTAGGGGTCTGTTGGACGTAGCCAAAGAGACATGGGAACAAGAGCCGACTCCACATAAGAATATAATTGAACACGTGGCTAGTATGCAGGACTGGATCGCGACGGTCATGCCCATCGTGAAAGAACATCTGTTAGATGCCCAGGCAACCCAGAGGCGCACCTATAATAAAGGAGCCAGAGTCAGGTCTTTTAACAAGGGCGATCGGGTATTAGTACTGGTACCCACAGCCGAGAGTAAGCTCATGGCCAAGTGGCAAGGGCCATATGAGATTCGAGAAAAGGTGGGGGAGGTAAATTACCGGGTGTATCAGCCCGGAAGGAGGAAACCTGAGCAGATTTACCATGTAAACCTGCTAAAGCCTTGGAAAGATCGAGAGTGTTTAGTTACAGACATCACCCCGGGCATATCACCAGAGAGTTCTCTACCTTCAGCCAGGGAAGCATCCAAGGGGGAGGTCAGGATAAGTGATGCCCTCACTAAACAGCAGCGACGGGAGGCTCGCTCCCTGGTGCAAAACAATACCGACGTGTTCTCAGAGCTACCAGGTAGGACTACGGTTATCCAACATGACATTGTCACCGAACCTGGGGTAAGGGTGCGAATAAGACCGTACCGGGTGCCCGAAGCCCGGAGGCAAGCCATCACGGCTGAGGTAAAACAAATGCTTCAGTTAGGCGTCATAGAGGAATCACGGAGTGAGTGGGCTAGCCCCATTGTACTGATTCCAAAACCAGACGGATCATTACACTTCTGTAATGATTTCCGGAAATTGAATGAAGTGTCAAAGTTCGACCTTTATCCAATGCCCCGGGTGGACGAGCTGATTGAGAGACTGGGGCAGGCCCAGTACTTTACCACACTCGATCTCACCAAGGGTTACTGGCAGGTACCTCTCACAGATTCGGCGAAGGAAAAGACCGCCTTCGTAACTCCGGAGGGTCTATTTCACTATGTGGTCTTACCTTTTGGGTTACATGGGGCCCCGGCTACATTTCAGAGATTGATGGACATAGTGCTCAAGCCTCATCAGGAATACGCGTCCGCGTATCTAGATGATATCATCATATTTAGCACCGACTGGCAAACGCACCTAACACACGTACAAGAGGTGCTGGATGCTCTCAGAGCCGCAGGGTTAACGGCAAACCCAAAAAAATGTGCGATAGGGCTGGAGGAAGCTTGATATTTGGGGTATGTGATAGGCCGAGGAGCTATCAAGCCCCAAATCAATAAAGTTGAGGCCATAAAAAACTGGCCCAAACCAT
This sequence comes from Oophaga sylvatica, assembly GCA_033576555.1. NCBI lineage: Eukaryota > Metazoa > Chordata > Amphibia > Anura > Dendrobatidae > Oophaga > Oophaga sylvatica. The sequence continues at coordinate 419,821,554 of JARQOD010000005.1, forward strand.
CGAGTACAAAACAGGTGAGGGCGTTCCTTGGCATCCTTGGGTATTACCGCCGGTTTATACCTAATTTTGCCGGGCGAACGGCGGCCCTGACCGATCTCTTGAAAGGAAAAAAAACGGTAATGGTTCGGTGGAACCCTCAGGCAGAAGAAGCCTTTCAGTCCATGAAGTTGGCCCTGTGTGGACAGCCGGTCCTCATCAGCCCCAACTTCAATGAAACCTTCATTGTACAGACAGATGCCTCGGAGGTAGGACTAGGGGCGGTGTTGTCACAAAAAGTGAATGGTGAAGAGCACCCGGTTACCTACTTGAGTAGAAAACTTGTCCCGGCAGAGAAAAACTATAGCGTGGTAGAGAAGGAGTGTTTGGCTATTAAGTGGGCCTTGGAATCACTACGTTATTATTTACTCGGGCGTCAGTTCCGCTTGGTGACGGACCACTCACCCTTGGTATGGATGAGGAATGCCAAGGAGAGGAATGCACGAGTCACCAGGTGGTTCCTGTCACTGCAAAATTTCAGTTTCTCTGTAGAACATCGCTCTGGGAAGTTGCAAGCAAACGCGGATGCCCTGTCCCGGGCACCCTGTATGGTGGCAAATGTTCAACCCCCCAAGTTTGAACAGAGGGGGGGGGATATGTGAGGCAGTAACCGGGATCGTTTACGAGGGACGTTATATTTCCCCCAAAATGTGTACAGAGACCTATTAAAGCCATTGGAGTGCATTGCAGTCACACACACAGCTGCGGCTGCAATGCAGGAATGAAGGTGAGCAATGACCTAGTCAGACTACCTGGCTAAGGCAGATTAAGTAAAATCCGGCAGGGCCTTCATTTCTTGGAGGAGGTCACAGGAGGCAGTGGGCGGCCTCCTCCCTCCAACCCGGGTTTTCCAGTGGCTTTTGCCACAGGTCTTTAAAACTCCTGCACTAAGGATTAGTGTTGTTCTATGTTTGGATCCTGCTAGGAGCATAGCAGGAAAGCTCCACAGGATTGTGTGTAGCTGAACCCACGCCTGGGACGGCTCTGCACCTGTCAGGCTCTGTTCGGCCCGGTGCGGCCGTTGTCCCCGGCAACCATTGTTTATGGACTGATGTTACCCCGGCTGCGTACCGGAGGACTTTTCTGTTTGACCCGTGAGTTGCTGAATAAAAGCTGTTTAATTTGGACTTGCTTGGGTCACTGCCTCAGTTACTGCACGGTGTGAACACCGCCGCCTTGCAATGTATATTTGTATATATGTTTTTTAGTGCTTTACCTCACTGATTCTGGTTTTCTGATTTTCCTACAGTTACCCATGACTAAGATCCGGGAGGATCGAAACGTTGGGTATTAGTGTATATATGGTATATGTATCTTGTTTTGCTACGTGGCACTTTTCTTCTTTGATGTGGAGAACTACAATAAATATCACTTTATTTGCATCTACTTGATTGACATGTGCGGTGGATTGTATTTTTCTTATGGTTTCGGTACCTCTATAGGTCCATTTCCACCAGCACCACTATAATTGTGACCTGTGTGCACACCCTTTATCTATTACTAGACCACAATATAGGCAACATGGATCAGCGATGCTCTCCGTATCCGATGCCGGGGGAGATAAGTTTTTGTGCTCACAGTATCCAACCACACTGCCACTGTAGTGGAGCTGTGAGCCATGTTTCAGGTTGTGTTCTCAGGCCAAAGCTTACCTGACATTTAACCTTGTTTAAAAAAATTACCCATCATGACAGGAATGCCAGGAATATGGGGGGTGGGGTTACTGAACAAAGTCTGATAGTCCAGGTGCCGGGTTGCTAGAGAGTCCAAGACTTTCCCAGGATGACACTCAAAGAACGCTCAGAATCCCACCAGGGCAACTAACTCCTGGGGCACATTGCAAGCTAAGTGCTCACACTTACACAACCTACTGACTTTGATCCTGGGGGGCCATTCTTTCCACCAGATGAATACATGAGCCACCTGGCACATACGGGCAAGTGCAGGTTCACTGAGCAGGTTGGGGGGGCCGACTCTTGTGCAACGGTACTGGTAGAGGGACCCGCATAGTACAAACATTTGCATCTGACGGTGGGATGGGCCCTCTCGCCGTCAGACGCACCGGCGTACTATGAGGGGCCCTGTGCCAGTGCCGTCGCCCACTAGTCGGCCACCCCTGCTTGCTAAGGGCCACAGCACTTGCAATACTTACCTTTCCATGCTCCACCGCTGTGACATCTTCCGTGTTTCCTGACAGTAAAATTCAGGTTACAGAGTTAAATTACCTCACTACTGTACTCCCTCTGCATAAACAGTCCAAGTGCAGACACCTGTAAGATGGTGACGCTGAGGAGGGCAGAGTAGACCACTGCACAGCAAGGAGCGTTATTAAATATTGTTAAACGTTTTCACGAATATATGGGTAGCATTTCACACTGGATCACTAATAATGTGGACCATCATATATGGAGCTTTCGTTGGGCCCATAACACACTGGAGCATCATCCATGGGGCCCATCATATACAGTAGCATTGTCAATTTGGTAGATCAGAGACTGGAGCAGCATGCATGGGGCCATTCAGAGACTGGAGCAGCAGCCATGGGGCAGATCAGAGACTGGAGCAGCAGCCATGGGGCCCATCATATACTGGAGCATTGTCAATTGGCCAGTTCAGAGACTGGAGCAGCAGGCATGGGGCCAACCAAAGACTGGAGCAGCAGCCATGGGGCCAATCAGAGAATGAAGCAGCAGCCATGGGCAGATCAGAGACTGGAGCAGCATTTATGGGGCACATTATACATTGGATTATTAATAATATGGACCATGATTTTGGCCCATAACACACTGGAGCATCATCCATGGGGCCCATCATATACAGTAGCATTGTCAATTTGGCAGATCAGAGACTGGGGCAGCAGGCATGGGGCCGATCAGAGACTGAAGCAGCAGCCATGGGGCAGATCAGAGACTGGAGTAGCAGGCATGGGGCCGATCAGAGACTGGAGCAGCAGGCATGGGTCCAATCAGAGAATGAAGCAGCAGCCATGGGGCAGATCAAAGACTGGAGCATCATCCATGGGTGTTATGAATGTTTTAGAAATGAATTCTGAGCAGAAGCTCCCTCTGGTGGTTACAAACAGTACTGAACCATTCAATGAGGATTGGCAATCAGGAATTACAGACTGGCTGGATATAAGGGAGGTTTCCCCCAATCATGGTTGCCGGTGATCAATTGTTCCTGTCTCAACGTTGTTTCCTGGTTCACTTGGAAGCTTGCTGAGTCTTGCCTCTTCTCCTGCTCTCAGATAAGATATTTTCTGTTTTTTGTTTTTGTGCTTGCCATTTGCATTTTTCTCTGCATTTCTGTGAGGTTGGCCAGGTTCCCCTCCCGGGGGGCTTGGGCCCCTCTTGGTTCCTCTGGGGCCACTGTTGTTTGTTCATTTGCCTTTTCCAGTTTTTTCAGTGGCTGCGGCTGAGTTTTGTTACACCAGAGAACTAATTTAGGTGGTAGAGGTCGTTTGATCTCAGGTGTTTTTGCAATTAGTAGCGTTGGCTTTGTTTTAGGGTTTTTTGGATTGCAGTAAGTATCCTTCCTATCCGTTTCTGTCTAGGCAGATTGGGCCCCAATGTTTGCTCATACTATTTTCTGTCTGTGTCTGTATTTCCTCTTGTCTAACCGCCATTACATGTTTGGGGGCTTCCTATGTTCTTTGGGGATCTGCTCCGGGGCAGATAGCTTTCCTCTTTCTATCTTTAGGTGTAGTTATCCTCTCAGGCTGTGACGAGGCGTCTATGACCAACGTAGGAACGCTCCACGGCTGCCTTTAGTTGTGGTGGTTAGTCAGGGTACTGCAATCCAGTAGATTCCAACCTCTCTGGTGTATTGCCGTTTTTGCCTGCTCTCCTCAGCTACCAAAACATAACAGTATCACCGGCCCAACTGAAAATTGTATGGTACTCATAGAAGGGAAAAATAGTGTGGAAACAAAAAAGGTTGTCAGAGTTTTTTTTTTTTCTGTTTGTTGCATTTTTTCCCTCTTTTTCTCTGGGTGCTGAGGAGGATTTTTTTTTTCTCAATGGAGTTTGCACAGTTGTCTGGCCGTGTGGATCAGCTTGCCACTGAGGTTCGGAGTATTGCTACCTTTCTTGCTAGGTTGCCAGTTGTGGAACCCAGGATCCCCATGCCAGATTTTTTTTGGGGATCGAGCTAAATTTCTGAATTTCAAAAATAACTGTAAGTTGTTTTTTGCCTTAAAACCTAAGTCCTCAGGGAACGCAGCACAGCAGGTTCAAATTGTCATCTCTCTCCTGCACGGCGATCCTCAGGATTGGGCTTTTTCCCTGACACCTGGGGACCCTGTTTTGAGTAATGTTGATGCATTTTTTCTGGCTCTGGGGTTATTGTATGATGAACCTAATGTCACTGATCAAGCTGAAAAAACCTTGTTGGCATTAAATCAGGGGCTTGAGGACGCTGAATTGTACTGTCAGAAATTCCAAAAGTGGGCAGTCCTGATCAAATGGAATGATGATGCTTTGGCAGCCATTTTTCGGAAGGGTCTGTCAGAGAATGTAAAAGATGTTATGGTGGGTTTCCCTGCTCCCTCTGGTCTCAATGATTCTATGTCATTAGCGATTCAAATTGACAGATGTTTGCGTGAGTGTAGAAGTATGCATGGAATAGTGTTGCCTTGTGAACCAGCTTCTGAACCCATGCAGTGTGATAGAGTGGCTTCTGGGGCACAGCATCATGAGTTTCGAAAACGCAATGGGTTATGTTTCTACTGTGGTGATGCCTCTCATGCTATTTCAGTCTGCCCTAAGCGGGGAAGACGTTTTGCAAGCTCAGTTGTCTTGGGTAGTGTTCAGACTAAATTTCTGTTGACTGTTACCCTGATTTGCTCCCTGTCCACATTTTCTGCTCAGGCTTTTGTTGATTCGGGAGCAGCTATTAACCTGATGAATTTTGATTTTGCTAAACGTTGTGGGTTTCCCTTGATGCCCTTACGGAAGTCTATTCCCCTACTGGGGATTGATTCTACCCCTTTGGCGGAGAATAAACCCCAGTTTTCTACTCAGGTGATAATGAGGGTTAAACCTGATCATTAGGAGAGTTGCAAATTTTTGGTGTTGTATAGTCTGCATGACATTATTGTACTATGTTTCCCTTGGTTGCAGTCTCATAATCCTGTTTTGGATTGGAAATCTGTGTCTGTAACCAGTTGGGGCTGCCAATGTGTTAATGCCAACACTCCTGTTTTTTCTGCCTCTCCCCAGGCTCAAAATGTTCCTGACTTTTTGACTGATTTTTCTGATGTGTTTAGCGAAAGTAAATCTGCATCCTTGCCCCCCCCTAGGAGCTATGACTGCGCAATTGAATTAGTGCCTGGTAGTAAATTCCCTAAAGGTCGCCTTTTTAACTTGTCTGTACCTGAACATGATGCTATGCGGTCTTATATCAAGGAGTCATTGGAGAAGGGTCATATCAGACCATCCTCTTCACCCTTGGGTGCAGGTTTTTTCTTTGTGGCCAAAAAGGATGGTTCATTGAGGCCGTGTATTGATTATCGTCTCTTGAACAATATCACTGTGAAATATCAATATCCGTTACCCTTGATTTCTGACCTGTTTTCCAGGGTGAAAAGTGCTACTTGGTTTACCAAGCTTGACCTCAGGGGGGCGTATAACCTTATTCGCATTAAGCACGGGGATGAATGGAAGACGGCGTTTAATACCCCAGAGGGGCATTTTGAGTACCTAGTGATGCCCTTTGGGCTCACTAATGCTCCTTCCGTCTTCAGTCCTTCATGAATGACATTTTCAGGGATTTTGTGGATAAATTTCTGATTATTTGGATGATATCTTGATTTTTTTCCAATGACTGGGACTCTCATGTGAAACATGTTCGGACTGTGTTCCAGATTTTGAGAGAGAATGCTCTGTATGTAAAGGGATCAAAGTGTCTTTTTGGCGTACAGAGGATCTCATTTCTGGGATTCATTTTGTCTCCATCTGTTATTGAAATGGACCCGGTCAAGGTTCAGGCCATCTGTGATTGGGTCCAACCTACTTCATTAAAGGCTCTTCAGTAGTGTTGAGCATTCCGATACCGCAAGTATCGGGTATTGGCCGATATTCGCCGTATCGGAATTCCGATACTTAGTTCCGATACTTTTCCTATATCGTATACCGGAATCGGAAGTTCCCATAATTCTTTGAGAGGCAGTGTGATTTTATTCAGCCAATGAGGATTCCTAAGAAGTGTGGGCACATCCTGTAATGCTGCGGTCATGTTAACTAATGGCATGGCTGTGATTGGCTGCTGAAATGATGTCAGAATGCACTATAAAAGGCGCCGCCGCCATTTTAGCTTCACTGTGCTGTGAATTCAGTTAGGGACAGAACGCTGCTCTGCTGACTCTGAGGGACAGTTACAGATAGCGTTTTTGTGAATTGTTCTGTAGGCAGGCTATTTGAGAAACCGCTTTGTAAATCATCCTTTTTCCTTGCAGTGTTGTTTTCACAACTCTGTGCAAGGTGTGTGTGTGAGTGCAGGTGACGCTGCAGTTTGCTCTGCATCCAACGCTGTTTGTAGTCATCTGCACGTGTCACTCACTGACTCTTTTTTTTTTATTTTGTGGAATTGGTGCTGCTCCATTCAATTGAAATTAACAGTGATCTATTAGTTTGACGCGCTTCCATCCGTATACAATACATTGGTTGCAAACACTATAGAAGTACACAAAGGAGCCTTTCACAGCTAGTGAACAGTTGTGTGCAGTGTTCACTGTAGTCTGTGAGCTTTTCATTTTTTGAGTGCAGATCACGCTCCAGTTAGTTCTTCAACCACTGCTGGTTGTAGTCTGCTGAGCGTGTGTCACTGCCTCATCCTTGACATTTTCTCTAATTGGTGCTGCTTAGTGTTGAGCGATACGATACTGCAAATATCGGGTATCGGCCGATATTAGCTGTATCGGGCTTTCGATTCCGAGTACCGATATTTTCGTCATATCGGATACCGGAATCGGATTTGTCACTGTCACTGTGAGTGTCCGTCGGTCGGTCTGTCAGGAGTCAGCGGCACTTACCTGGCAGAAGATCTCCGGCGGTCACGTCCTGGACTGCTTGATGGCCGCCATTATCTTCTCCCTGGCGGTCACATGCAGTTTTTCGCGATAACTGCAGTGACTGCAGGGTAATCCCGGCCGTAAACCAGTCCGATGACGTCACCGCCGGGGAAGCAGGTAATCAGCTGTGCTGCGCCGGGATGACAGGCTCTGCCTGTCATTCTGATGTAGCAGAGCTGGATCGTTGTGGGACACTCGTTACTATGGACTGCGTCGGACAGGTGGTATACTGCTGTTTTTTTTTTTCATTTTTTTACAGGAGATCGATGGCGTCGCAGGATGAGACTGTAATAAAAGTAATGAAAACTGTGTTGTTTTTTTTATTAAATTAAAAAACTTTTTTATGAACATTCACCCGTCCGGGTACATCAACAATTTAACTATTTACATACAGGGACCCTGTCCGGGTTATTTATAATTCTTTGGCAGGGGTGTTCCAGGTACCACCTGGTACTCTTCTGATGCTTGCCAAACATCCGAGACACCAAGGACCACCAGGACCTGATGACGTCGTGTGGCCTGTACAGTCAAGTCGTGACCCGCTATCTGTGTCTGTGTGGCCACCTCTTTCATCTCCCTCTGGGTCTGGAGCCCTATGTCCCGGACTGAACGAACCCCAGGGGGCCTAACAGGCGCCGGGTACGGGCCAGCTATAGTTATCATGTCCATAGCTGGGGCTGCTGAGGAGACCACTGAGGGAGGCTGGGGAGATTTACGGCGTGGGGTGGGCACTTGTGCAGAGGCCTGGATGTGGGAGGCTGAAGGCTCCGAGGGTCTCACAGGTTCCTGACACTCTGGGGAGTAGGGGTCACACCTGGTAACATTTAGGGAGTACCATCCATTGTAACCCCAGTGTCGGGTGTAAGTCACCAAGTCTCCTGGCAACAGGTCCCTCCCCGGGTGTCGTTCTGGGAGGTGAGTCTCCACGTCCCGCCGGGTCACAAACACTTCTAAATAAAGTCCAGGCTCCTGGATGAAGCCCCAACCACCTTTCAATTTAAAACTCCGTACTGCACCCTTACGCCGCGGCTCCCACAGGGTTCCTTTATCTTTTCTCATCCGGTCCTTATCTGCCCCGTCCTTCTCCATGTTACGTTGCCGAAGCTTTTGGGATTCTCGCTGCTCCCTTTGTCGCTCTGCTTCCCGCTCCCAACGTCTCCACTCTTCCTCCTGACGCCGGTTGTAATTCTCCTCCACCAGCTGCTCCATGTCTCCACCATCAAATGCCAGCTTACGATGTCCGGTTTGCGGCAGCTCTCCTGGCGCCCGACAGTCCTGGCGGCACTCACCTGCGGAGGAAGCAGCCGGCTCTGGAACAGATGACAGTCGGGGCTCCGGTACAGACAGGTAGACCTCTGGTGCCTGCGCGGCCTCCTCCATGAGGACGGGTGTCGCTTCTTCTGTCTCAGCGACGGGGGCAGACAGCGGGATCTGGGGTGCTGCCGGTGCAGAGTTTTTTGCAGGAACGGGTGCCTCCACTGCGACAACGTCAACCGGATGACATTGCAAGGGCTGGGATGCCCGCACGGACTCCTCTACTAGAACGGGTGCCTCACCTTCCGGTACAGACACTTCAGGTAAGAGGGATTGGCGCCGCTCCAAGTTTAGTTTTAGGGCACGCCAGCTGGCTTCCATCCTGGCGATCTCCTCCCGGTGCCGGGCCAGGCCTCTTAGGGTATCCTCCGCTTCTTGCAGCGTAGGAGGGTTTCCAGGCCGGGTGCCCAACGGTGGTTCCGTGGCGATCGGGTCGCTTCCGTGGGGGGAGAGCTCTGACTGCTCCATCCCTTCACACTTCTGCTCGTGTCCATTAGCCATCTCTGCCAAGTCACATGTGTCATTAGCATCTGGAGAGGGCCCCTCTTTTGTAGGGAGGCGGGACCTTCGTGTTAGTTTCCGCACACTGAGGAGGATGAGGAGGCGGAACTGAAGAGCTGTGGGGCACGATCTTACATTGCAGTACCATTTAGAGTGGTCGGCCATCGTTTTCGCGCCACTGAGTGAGTGTACACCCACGAAGAGCACGCCCTTCTTCTTCACCAGTGCCTCGTCGTGACGCAGATATGGCGGAAAAATGGCAAATACATTCTCTGATGATTTTAGCAATTCTCAAGCACAAAACCAGTTCAATTCAGGCACACAGGACTCGCTTATAGCGAGCTACAGAATCCTGTTCGTGACGCCCAAGTTGAGTCGCACAGAGCCAGAGGTTTTGGGGGTACTCGGCACCGAGCCCGTCGACTTCTATGGGGTATGTCACGGCTTTACCCGGCAATTGAATCAGAGTCTATTTTACTATGTAGAAGTGTATAAACTATAAATATATGTATATATATGTCACAATGACATGTATATATATATATATATATATATATATATATGTATTCTATGTGTGTATATTTTGTGTTTTACAACGAAAGAAAGTGTTTTTTTAGTTGCGATATTTTGTTCCTATAGACTTACATGGGACTTCCGGTATCGGAATCGGATATCGACGATATTTAGTGATATCGGCGATACCATTCCGATACGATATTTTTAGATATCGAGCAGTATCGCTCAACACTAGTGCTGCTCCATTCTATTTCAAAAAAGTCAAATCTATTAGTATGACGTGCTTCCATCCGTATACAATACATTGGTTGCAAACACTATAGAAGTACACAAAGGGGCCTTGCACAGCTAGTGAACAGTTGTCTGCAGTGTTCACTGTAGTCTGTGAAGTTTTCATTTTTTGAGTGCAGATCACGCTCCAGTTAGTTCTTCAACCACTGCTGGTTGTAGTCTGCTGAGCGTGTGTCACTGCCTCATCCTTGACATTTTTCTCTAATTGGTGCTGCTCCATTCTATTTCAAAAAAGTCAAATCTATTAGTGTGACGTGCTTCTATCCGTATACAATACATTGGTTGCAAACACTATAGAAGTACACAAAGGGGCCTTTCACAGCTAGTGAACAGTTGTCTGCAGTGTTCACTGCAGTCTCTGAGGAATAACCACACTTAGTCCTTATAACTTTTCTGACTTTCTTTATCAATCTACCAAGATGAAGAAGGCAGGGAGTAAGGCACGTGGTCGTGGCCGTGGAGTTTCAGCAGGGAGAGGACGTGGGGATTCTGTGGCTGCTGCCGCCCCAGTGACACAGCATCCACCAGTTTTCCCCGTGAGCGTTCCTTTATGCGCACTTTTGTAGGAGTTCGGCGTAGCCCCCTGCTGCGGGAAGAACAAATTGAAGCCGTTGTTGGTTGGATGGCAGCCAATGCATCGACTTCAATTGCTTCCACCTCCTCTCAGGACCACAGCACTGTTGAACAACCATCTGTCTCTTCACCGCCTGCCAAATTGCCCAGGCAGTCAGAGAGCTCTGTACAGGAGCCAGCTGAGTCTCTGCTTCTGTTCTCAGAATCTGTTGGCTTGCAAACAGGGGCCCAGCCAAGCAGCATTCTGGAATGTGAAGAAGAGGGAGTATGCAGTGATGCGCAACAGCTGTGTCTCTCTGAATCTGAAGAGGTGGGTGAGCCAGTGCCGATGGTCAGCACACCGCAGAACGCATCTGATGATGATGAGACTCAGGTGCCAGTTTCTGTTGAGCATGGTGCTGGCCAGACCACCCAACAGCAGCAGGTGTTGGAAGAGGGTAGTGGAGATGATGAGGTCCAAGACCCAACATGGCGTGAGGAACAGGAAGGTGGTGGGAGCAGCTCTGAGGAAGAGATTGCCCCAACGGTCCAAACAGGAGGGAGAGGTAGGCTGCAGACTCGGTTGCCTGTAGCCTCCAGTTTGGCACCCGTTCGGAGCAGTTCTCTTCCAAAAGCCAAAACGGGCGCTCCCAGGACTTGCACTGCGTGGTCCTTTTTTGACACAATTGCAGATGATATTTGCTATGTCAAATGCAAGCTGTGTAATCAAAAAGTAAAAAGAGGTAAAAGTGTCAGTAACCTCAATACCACAAATATGTGGAAACATGTGCAGACAAAGCACGTGGTTGAGTTACAAAGACACACTGGAGATGTAGGCCAACCTACAGCAGCACCTACATCTTCAGCTCGTGTTGGAGCCTCTTCCTCCAGCTCACACACAGCTGGTTCAGCTTCCTCACAGGATCGCCATGGAAGAACCTCTGTCACTGTTGTCCAGAGACCCAATGTTATTCCACCCACAGCTGCAAGTTCCCTGTCATCCTCACACTCCCAGGCCACAAAACAGCCATCGGTATCACAGGCATGGGATAAAAGACGGCCATACTCGGCAAACCATCCACGAGCACAGGCTCTGAATGCTGGCATTGCAAAACTCCTGTCCCTTGAAATGCTGTCATTCAGGCTGGTGGAGACTGACAGTTTCCGTAACTTAATGGCATTGGCAGTCCCACAATACAATGTGCCCAGCCGATTTTATTTCAGCAGGCAAGCCGTCCCTGGTCTGCAAAAGCATGTTGAGGGAAAAATTAAACATGCGCTACTAAAAGCTGTCAGTAGCAAGGTCCACCTGACCACCGATGCGTGGACCAGTACCCATGGCCAGGGACGATACCTTTCCCTCACTGCCCATTGGGTCAATGTTGTGGAGCCGGATACAGATCTTGCGAGTGGCGCTGTACGTGTTCTGCCAACTCCAAGGATTGCAGGAATCCAGTCTGTACACATTGACTCCTCCTCCTACTCCAGTTCCTCAGAATCATTGCTGCAGGAGCCGTCACGGTCTACCTCCACATGGACCCGTGAACGCTTACCTGATGCGACCGATATGAGCCCAGCCATGGCCAAACGTCAACAGGCCGTCCTGAAATTAATTTCCATGGGGAATCGAAGCCACACAGCACAGGAGCTCTGGAATGCCATCAAGCAGGAGAGCGACGTGTGGTTTTTGCCAGCGAATCTCCAGCCAGGCTTGGTAGTGTGTGACAATGGCCGAAATCTGGTGGCAGCTCTGGGCCTTGGCAACCTCACTCACATACCATGTCTGGCACATGTGCTCAACTTGGTCGTGCAGAGTTTTTTGAGTGACTATCCGGATCTTGATGCACTGCTGCACAAGGTCCGCCTAGAGTGCGCTCACTTGCGACGTTTCAGCATGGCCAGATCGCGCATTGCAGCTCTGCAACGCAGATTTCGCCTTCCTGAACATCGCATCATATGTGACGTACCCACCAGGTGGAATTCCACGTTACATATGTTGGAGCGGTTGTGTGAGCAGCAGCCAGCAGTAATGGAGTATCAGCTGCATCAGGCGCAATCAACTCGCAATTTGCGCCGTTCACACTTCACCACTACTGAGTGGGCCTCCATGAAGGACATCTGCCACGTTTTGCGTGCGTTTGATGAGTCAACGCGGATGGCGAGTGCAGATGATGCACTAGTCAGTCTGACTGTCCCCCTTATCTGCCTGCTGAAAAAAACACTGCAAGCACTAAGGGATGAGGTTTTGGAAGAGGTGGAGGATGAGGAGTCACAAATTCCATCACCTTCTGGACAGTCAGCGCAACGTGGTTCCTCACAAAGGGCTGGGCAGGGCTCACTTTGTGAGGAGGATGAGAAGGAGTCAATGGAGGAGGAAGACATCGCTGCAGAGGGAGGTACACAACGCTCTAGTCAGTATGTAGAGCGAGGGTGGGGTGATGCAGAGCAGGCAGAGATGACGCCTTTTGTAGGGGACAGCGTTTCTTGGCCAGTTGGGAGTCTGCAGCACATGGTTGATTTCATGCTGCAGTGCCTGAGAAACGACCGCCGCATCGCCCACATTCTCACCACGTCTGATTATTGGGTGTACACCCTCCTAGACCCTCGCTACCGGGACAACTTACAAAGCCTCATCACACCATTGAACCGGGAGCGTAAAATGCGGGAGTACCAAGACACACTGGTGCAATCCATAATGTTCTCCATTCCAGCCGAGAGCACTGCTGCTGCTACTGCTTTACAAAGCAGCTCTGTGCGTCGAGGCAGTGGAGACAGCTCTGCAACAAGAGGGAGCACAAGCAGCGCCTCTGCACAGGGCAAGACCAGTATGTTCCAAATGTGGCGAAGTTTTGTGGCAGCGCCACAAATGTCTACACCATCCGAGACGGCTCCAGTCAGCAGGAGGCAACGTTTCCGTAAATGGTGACAGACTACATGTCTTTCCCTCTCAGTGTACTCCCAGATGGCTCTTCCCCATTCAAGTTTTGGGTCTCTAAGCTGGATACATGGCCAGAGCTTAGCCAGTATGCATTGGAGGTGCTGGCTTGCCCTGCTGCCAGTGTATTATCGGAGCGCGTCTTTAGTGCTGCAGGTGGTGTACTAACAGACCGTCGCATGCGACTATCCTCCGATAATGTAGACCGGCTTACTTTTCTGAAAATGAACAAGGCATGGATCTCGCCTGAATTTGCCTGTCCGGTTTCAGATTAAATAACTGGTTGGCAACGTTATCCATGTCTCCTGTTATGTTCATCTTTCTACCACCTGAACTCTACTCCCTGGGCTACAACACTGCCAGTTGCTGCTCAGAAGTGTCGTGTCCACAGACCAATACACAAGCTATAGTGTTAGTGGGGTTCAGTAACGCCAGCTGTTCCCCTGCTGTGTGTCCGGCAAGAAGTCTCCTGTTCCCTACACATGCACAGAAAAACCCCTGTCGAACATGCTCCAAATAGGGAAGAGCCGTCACCCTGATTGTTATGCTTAAAACAGGAAACTTTGAAGTTTTCCAGGCCTAGAATGATAAATTTTTATAAGAAATATGGACAAATAATAATTTGTCATCACAGCGCATATCTGCACATGTCTATTATAAATGGTAACAAAAACGAAAACATAGTGTTCACTTTTTTAAATTAATGCATAAAAGTACATTTCATACTTATCAATTAATGCTTTTTAAGGAACTTTATCTGTACCTGTAAGATAATGCAGTCAATGGATGTATGAATCATAAACATCATCATCATCATCCTCACGAGTTATATTTATGACAGACATAATAAAATACACAGACTGATGCCAACTGTAACTTCACACACCATATATGAAATGGCCAGCATCTAAACCTGGTAATAATGTGCAATAATAAATTATTACATCTAGAAAGTGCATCATGCATACTGACAATAGGTAGTTATACCTGCAAGTGCTGGTGTCATGGGTGCATCGCCACGAAGATTGTCGCGATTGCACATTCTGACTTCTCGCAGCTGAGTTGCTGTTTCTTTGTGTTTGGTAATGAGGGAGTTAATTTTACCTAGCTCTTTGCTAAGACTAGGTCCAGCCTCGCCCGGCTGCTTTTGATTATGTTCTAATTAGCTTCCTTTATATAGCTGCCAGTCTGCTGGTTAGATGCCGGTGAAAGCATTCATACAGACTGCAGATAGGATCGGTTCTGAGAAGGCTTAAGCTAAGAGCTCTTTCGTTGTTTCTCCTCATCTTGCTTATAGTTTATCTCCTAGACCTTTGGTGTTCCCTCTGTGTTTTAATGTTGTATGTAAGACAGTATTTACTTTATCCCCTGTCTGTCTCGTTTGTCTATACTGTTTGTTAACCTTTACCTGTCCATTCCCTATGGTGGTAATCAGGGTCCTTCTAAGGACTAGATTACAGTGGTCAGGGATTTATAGGAGACAGGGTTTACGCTGGTGGCCTGGACCTCTGTACCATTAACAGTACCTCCAGGTAGAGGGACTAGTCAGGACCCCAGTTTAGGGTCAGCATAGACCCCGGTCCACCTCTAGCCAGAGACAGCGTGAAAATGATTCAGTATTGACCCACAGGATATTATGTCAGGTAATACTATGCTATATATACATGTTAATGTTACCTATTTATATGTTATATAGAATGTTGTCCCACTTGATAGATTACTGACATATATTTATACATCTGCTAGACAGCGTGACATTTTCACCGGCCCAAAAACTATAGATTCTCCCCAGCTACCATGGATCCAGTAGCCCAGCTTGCCCTGCAGTTGCAGAAATTGTCCATGGAGTTTACGGACATTAAGTCCAAGGTTTTGTCCCCCCCGGAGCAAACCAGATCTGAACCTAAGGTTGCTCTCCCGGACAGGTTCACTGGTGGGCGGGACAAATTTTTTACCTTCCGGGAGGCATGTAAATTGTACTTTCGGCTACGGCCTCGGTCATCGGGGAGTGAGGAGCAGAGGGTGGGAATTGTCATCTCGCTCTTACAAGGGGACCCTCAATCCTGGGCGTTCTCTCTTCCTCCGGGCTCCCCGGCCCTCCAGTCAGTAGATCGATTTTTTGCTGCCCTGGGCTGGTGTATGATGACCCGGATCGGGTCTCCCTTGCTGAAACGAAGTTACGTAGGATACAGCAGGGAGATCGTCTGGCGGAGGAATTTTCTTCTGAGTTCCGTAGATGGGCCACAGATACTCAGTGGAATGACCCAGCTCTTAGGAGCCAGTTTTGTCAAGGGTTATCTGACAAATTAAAAGATGTTTTGGCTCAGTATGATTCTCCTCCGTCACTGGAGGCTGCTATGGCCCTTGCTATTCGTATTGATAGACGGCTTCGGGTGAGGTGCGAGGTAACTCCGCCCCCTGTTATTACTCCACCCACTACTAAAGTCCCTTATATGGAGGTTCCCCTGGTCTGTTCTGAGGAACCTATGCAGTTGGGTGGGACATCATTTTGTAGGAGGGAATCGGCGGTGCGCCGCAAGACAAGAAGGTGTTTCTTCTGCGGGAGAGAGGGACATTTTGTTGGGGTGTCCCTCCCGTGCCTCATTGAGCAAAAAAGTCACAGAAAAACTGTTAATCCCAGGTTGTGTGGTGGACGACAACCAGGGAGTAGGTATTTCGTCCCCAGGTCCGTCTCAATTTCTCGTGCCTGCGGAGGTGGTGGTTGGTGCGAGAGTTGAGAGGATTTCTGTTCTTCTTGATAGTGGGTCTGGGGCTAATATGGTGGACGCTCGGTTTGCCCAGGTGCAAGGTATGCAACTGAGTGTATTGGCCAAACCGATCCCTATACTTTCTATTGACGCCAGACCTCTCGGTCAAGGTAGCTTTGTACAAGCTGTTCATAACATAGACCTTCGAGTAGGGGCAATACATAAAGAACAGTTGTCTTGTTATGTGTTGGAGGGTCTTCCTACTCCTATTGTGTTGGGACTTCCCTGGTTGGCTAAACATAACCCAGTGATTGATTGGCAATCCAGAAAGATAAGCCAGTGGGGTGAATTTTGCAAGAATAACTGCATGAACACGGTCATCGGTGCGGTCGTGCCTAGGACTTTGCCTCCTTTTCTGGAGGACTTTGGGGAGATGTTCTCAGAGGAGGGGTGTCAAAAGTTACCTCCTCATCGCACGTATGACTGCTCAATAAAATTGCTTCCTGATGCCTTATCTCGTAGTTTCCCAGCGGCCGGAAAGACGTATGACCCGGTTCCTATCCTTCAGGAAGGAGTGGTGGTGTCGGCTGTGTGCTCTGAGCTTGAGGAGGAGGTGTTGGAGGCTCAGGGGGACGCCCCTGTAGGACCTCCAGGGAAACTGTTTGTTCCTAATCAGTTAAGACAAAAAGTTATCGAGGCACATCATAGTTCTGCTTTAGCAGGACATCCAGGGAGTAAAGCAACTGTGGATCTCCTTTCTCGCCGGTTTTGGTGGCCTAACTTAAATAAAGAGGTAATAACTTTTGTCGCGTCCTGTGGAGTTTGTGCTCGCTCTAAGACCCAACATACCCGTCCATCTGGGGTTCCTGAGGAGGAACGATTCTCGTCATCACTTGCTTCAGTTTGGAGAGGAGTGCTGAATGGTCTGAGTGCTATGGGGAACTGTTTCAAGCGGAGGTCTGATAGGAGGAGAGTGTCTGGTCCGGACCTAGGTGTGAACGATCTGGTGTGGTTGTCTACCAAGAATTATAAAACGCAAAGTTCCCTCCTGGAAACTGGGTCCCAGGTTCATCGGTCCATACAGGATCAGTTCTATAATTAATCCTGTGGCATTTCGTCTGGACCTCCCTCCTAAATTTAAAATCCATAATGTATTCCACAAATCGTTGCTTAAGAGGTAGGTGGCGCCTGTTATACCGTCACTTCTACCTCCTCCTCCAGTGGTGGTCAATGGTAACTTAGAATTTCAAGTGTTGAAGATCATTGACTCACGTCTGAATCGCCGGTCCCTTCAGTATTTGGTTCATTGGAAGGGATATGGTCCTGAGGAGAGGACGTGGGTCTCTGCGTCTGAGATTAACGCAGATCGATTGGTTCGGACCTTCCACACGACTTACCCGGACAGACCTGGCCCTGAGGGTCCGGAGGCCCCTCGTAGAAGGGGGGGTACTGTCATGGGTGCATCGCCACGAAGATTGTCGCGATTGCACATTCTGACTTCTCGCAGCTGAGTTGCTGTTTCTTTGTGTTTGGTAATGAGGGAGTTAATTTTACCTAGCTCTTTGCTAAGACTAGGTCCAGCCTCGCCCGGCTGCTTTTGATTATGTTCTAATTAGCTTCCTTTATATAGCTGCCAGTCTGCTGGTTAGATGCCGGTGAAAGCATTCATACAGACTGCAGATAGGATCGGTTCTGAGAAGACTTAAGCTAAGAGCTCTTTTGTTGTTTCTCCTCATCTTGCTTATAGTTTATCTCCTAGACCTTTGGTGTTCCCTCTGTGTTTTAATGTTGTATGCAAGACAGTATTTACTTTATCCCCTGTCTGTCTCGTTTGTCTATACTGTTTGTTAACCTTTACCTGTCCATTCCCTATGGTGGTAATCAGGGTCCTTCTAAGGACTAGATTACAGTGGTCAGGGATTTATAGGAGACAGGGTTTACGCTGGTGGCCTGGACCTCTGTACCATTAACAGTACCTCCAGGTAGAGGGACTAGTCAGGACCCCAGTTTAGGGTCAGCATAGACCCCGGTCCACCTCTAGCCAGAGACAGCGTGAAAAGGATTCAGTATTGACCCACAGGATATTATGTCAGGTAATACTATGCTATATATACATGTTAATGTTACCTATTTATATGTTATATAGAATGTTGTCCCACTTGATAGATTACTGACATTATATATTTATACATCTGCTAGACAGCGTGACAGCTGGTGAAACAACCACAACAGATATAAATTAATAATGGTATATACAGTGCCTACAAGTAGTATTCAACCCCCTGCAGATTTAGCTGGTTGACACATGCGGAATTAACTTGGCATTGTGACATTTGTACTGTAGATCAGCCTGGAAGTGGGAAATGCACTGCAGCAAAAATTTTTGTTTTAAATTTTTTTTTATTTTTTTAAAAACGTTAAAAGTTAATTCAGAGTGTCATTTATTATTTAACCCCTCAAACCACAATTCTGTTTGGTCCCCCTAAAGTATTAAGAAGTAGTTCATGCACCAAGAATAATGAGCTTCACATGTGTGGATTAATGATCTCTTTTGCCAGCCTTTTCTGACTATTTAAGACCCTCCCCAAACTTGTGAACAGCACTCATACATGGTCAACATGGGAAAGACAAAGGAGCATTCCAAGGCCATCAGAGACAAGATCGTGGAGGGTCACAAGGCTGCAAGGGGTACAAAACCCTTTCCAAGGAGTTGGCCCTACCTGTCTCCACTGTTGGGAGCATCATCCGTAAGTGGAAGGCTTATGGAACTACTGTTAGCCTTCCACGGCCTGGACAGCCTTTGAAAGTTTCCTCCCGTGCCGAGGCCAGGCTTGTCCGAAGAGTCAAGGCTAACCCAAGGACAACAAGGAAGGAGCTCCGGGAAGATCTCATGGCAGTGGGGACATTGGTTTCAGTCAATACCATAAGTAACGTACTCCACCGCAATGGTCTCCGTTCCAGACGAGCCCGTAAGGTACCTTTACTTTCAAAGCGTCATGTCAAGGCTCGTCTACAGTTTGCTCATGATCACTTGGAGGACTCTGAGACAGACTGGTTCAAGATTCTGTGGTCTGATGAGATCAAGATCGAGATCTTTGGTGCCAACCACACACGTGACGTTTGGAGACTGGATGGCACTGCATACGACCCCAAGAATACCATCCCTACAGTCAAGCATGGTGGTGGTAGCATCATGCTGTGGGGCTGTTTCTCAGCCAAGGGGCCTGGCCATCTGGTCCGCATCCATGGGAGGATGGATAGCACGGCCTACCTGGAGATTTTGGCCAAGAACCTCCGCTCCTCCATCAAGGATCTTAAGATGGGTCGTAATTTCATCTTCCAACAAGACAACGACCCAAAGCACACAGCCAAAAAAACCAAGGCCTGGTTCAAGAAGGAAAAAGTCAAGGTGTTGGAGTGGCCTAGTCAGTCTCCTGACCTTAACCCAATTGAAAACTTGTGGAAGGAGCTCAAGATTAAAGTCCACATGAGACACCCAAAGAACCTAGATAACTTGGAGAAGATCTGCATGGAGGAGTGGGCCAAGATAACTCCACAGACCTGTGCCGGCCTGATCAGGTCTTATAAAAGACGATTATTAGCTGTAATTGCAAACAAGGGTTATTCCACTAAATATTAAACATAGGGGTTGCATAATAATTGACCCACACATTTATGTTTAAAATTTATTAAAATTCAACTGAGCAACATAACTTTTTGTTTTGTAAGATTTATGCTTCTGTTAATAAATCCTACTCTCGTTTGCAGTTTGAAGGCTCTAACTTATTTGCATCTTATCAAACCAGCTAAATCTGCAGGGGGTTGAATACTACTTGTAGGCACTGTAGGTATCACAGTGCATAGTTACTCATGGACAATGTCGATCTAATACTGTACCTCAATAAAGGCAGCGTCAACCATCATGCTTGTTTGTCTTGTAGATTGTTAAAGAGGGAACGTGCTTTTTTTGTTGCTCATAGGTGGAGTATTATACAGTAAATGATTACTGCTGTCGTATTTTTGGCATCCCTAGGGCAGAATAACGCTGCGTAAGGTCACATTTTATAGAAAGTCATATAATAGACACACGCTACCCTACCCTACGCGTGACAGTAGGAAGGTAGTGTTGACTGATAAAGCCTTGCGCAACCAGACATGCTTTTACCCTCTTCAACACTGTACAAGCAAAAAATGCATGATTGCAGCCGCAGACTTTATTGACGTACAGTATAACATTGCCATTACCCATCAGAGGCTGTCCACTGTCTGATACAGACATAGAATATACCTTTGCTATCCGTAGCCTTTGTTTCACCTACACTTGCAGGCACACACTTAAATTGTGACAATGCATAATGTTTTTTTAAATGGTTATTTTTTATCGTACATTATTGCGTCATCACATTGATGAGTCCATGCTGGACATGTCATACATGCTGTCCAAAGTAACAATTTTCTTAACTTAAATAATTGAAATGTGTGTGACTGTCACATATAAATTGCAATGATGATGATGAGTGACTATGACAAAATCCATTGTCTTCACTATGTTATGGATTAACAAAGCGTTCTTACGCATTATTCCTAAATACAAAAATGGACTTTTATTCTTAAATTTACAACACTATATTTTGTAAAATATTTAGACTTGAGAGTCCTCAGTGGTTGATACCTTTTAATGGCTAATTGAAAAGATGGTAACAAATTGCAAGCTTTCGAGACTACTCAGGTCTCTTCATCAGGCAAAGACTAATACAAAATCTGAAGAATCACATATTTATATACACAAAAGGACACAGGAATAATGCAATAGATAAGAAAAGTGACATGAAGCACAACTGTCATTATGGCAGAGGGATGAACATAAATATTGGAACAGTTCATAGATAAGGAGAGAAAGTTTTATTGCCCTCTGATTGGGGTCTGGTATTGTGTTTGGATGACCCTAGAAGGTCAGAGAAGCAGATTCCTTAATTGATATAGAAAGACATAAATCCATGTGACACGTTCATTCCAACACTAAGAGTGTCAAAGGTCATCATGAGCTTATATTCCCAAACCTTTCTATCTTTCTCAGATTTGAAGTTAGAATTTAATATAAGTAATTCCATATCCATCATGCTATGACCGGGCATACAAAAGTGTTTTGCCACAGGTAAATCCATTCTTTTTTCTCTTATTGTGTGGCGATGAGAATTCATCCTTGTTCTCAGTTTTTGCCCGGTCTCCCCCACATACAGACCCCCAGTTGGACATTTAGTACATATAATGAGGTACACCACATTAGATGTGATGCAGCTGAAAGTACCTGGTATCTTGTAGTCCTGATGTGAGTTGGGGATCTTTATCTTGTCTGTGGTCATTATAAATGGACATGTTTTACATTTCTTCTGGTTGCAAGGAAAGGTTCCTGCAGCTGTTGGGGAGGACAGGGAGCTTCTGACAATAATGCTTCTTAGATTTGGGGGCTGCCTAAAACATAGTAGTGGGGGGTCTGGAAATATGGATTGTAATCGGGCATCTTTTTGTAGTAAAGGTTGTAGTTTCCGTGCAGCTCCCCTTAGCATCTCCAGATTTGGATTGTAGGTGACCACTAGAGGCACCCGGTTATTTTCTTCTTTAGCTTTGTAATGTAGCAGGTGATTCCTTGATATTCTGGTGGCTCTTGTAATTTGGTTTTCAATTGTTCTTGGATGGTAGCCCTGGTTCAAAAAGGTCTTTCTGAGGCGAATAAGGTGTTCATCTCTATCCATGGGGTTGGAACATATACGGTTGTATCTGATGGCTTGGCTGTAGACAATAGAGTTTTTTATGTGTTTTGGATGGAAACTGTCCCATTTAGAAATAAGAGAAAAAAGAATGGATTTACCTGTGGCAAAACACTTTTGTATGCCCGGTCATAGCATGATGGATATGGAATTACTTATATTAAAATCTAACTTCAAATCTGAGAAAGATAGAAAGGTTTGGGAATATAAGCTCATGATGACCTTTGACACTCTTAGTGTTGGAATGAACGTGTCACATGGATTTATGTCTTTCTATATCAATTAAGGAATCTGCTTCTCTGACCTTCTAGGGTCATCAAAACACAATACCAGACCCCAATCAGAGGGCAATAAAACTTTACCTCCTTATCTATGAACTGTTCCAATATTTATGTTCATCCCTCTGCCATAATGACAGTTCTGATTCACGTCACTTGTCTTATCTATTGCATTATTCCTGTGTCCTTTTGTGTATATAAATATGTGATTCTTCAGATTTTGTATTAGTCTTTGCCTGATGAAGAGACCTGAGTAGTCTCGAAAGCTTGCAATTTGTAACCATCTTTTCAATTAGCCATTAAAAGGTATCAACCACTGAGGACTATCAAGTCTAAATATTTTTCTATCTACTGGCTAACACGGTACGAAGATACACATCTTTCCTATATCATATATTTTGTAAAATAATTTTTGGGTGGTGTGTTGTTCCATTTCTTGTTGCCATGTGCTTATATGCGTTTATATTTGCAGGGTGTTTATTTTTATTCTTGGAATTGAAATTCATCATTTTATTGTCCTAGTAAAACTTCATTTATTCTTGTTTGAAGTACATACATTTGCAATGGCCACGTAACAAGGCAATAACTCAATATTTTATTTCAAAACCCTCCTTGACCCAGGGCTTCAACACCGCCAGTTGCTGCTCAGAAGTGTTGGATGCACAGATGAAAACAATCGCTGATGTGTTTGTGGGGTTCAGTAACGCCTGCTGTTCCCCTGCTGTGTGTCTGGCAAAAATTACTGCTGCTAACTACAAATTAAACTTCAAACATCTCATACTAGGCCTCTGCCTACACCCTCCTTGACCCTGGGCTTCAACACCGCCAGTTGCTGCTCAGAAGTGTTGGATGCACAGATGAAAACAATCGCTGATGTGTTTGTGGGGTTCAGTAACGCCTGCTGTTCCCCTGCTGTGTGTCTGGCAAAAATTACTGCTGCTAACTACAAATTAAACTTCAAACATCTCATACTAGGCCTCTGCCTACACCCTCCTTGACCCTGGGCTTCAACACCGCCAGTTGCTGCTCAGAAGTGTTGGATGCACAGATGAAATCAATCGCTGATGTGTTTGTGGGGTTCAGTAACGCCTGCTGTTCCCCAGCTGTGTGTCCGGCAAAAATTACTGCTAGCTACCTACACATGGTGAAAAAAACATGACATGTCAAAGTGGTTAGTGCTACACATAGATATGAGGCTACACCCTGATTTCTAAGCTGTAAACAAGTGAAACGTCAGCTTCAAAACCATAAAATGATTAGTCTTTGTCACAAATCTGTAACAAAATAATTGTGACATATTATTGCAGATATGCACATGTCGAACACAAATGCTAACACAAAAGCCTACTTATGCTATAGGATACTGATGGTCAACCTTGTCACTCCATAGCTTAGACAAATCCAACTCACATCATGACTCAAATGCTGCAATGTTGGAAGTGCATAATGTGGGTTGAACTTTGACAACAGCTGCAGTGCGAAGGTTAGACTTCAGTGTTCTTGGCTTTTAAATAAAAGAATACAAGTAAATATAATAATCCATTGTTGATTAAGGGACGTGATGTACACCTGTAATATTGTGCAAACAATGGATGTAGGAACAGTCCTCTTCAACATTACTTATATTTGTGTCATTTTAAAAAATACATATTTAATTAGAAAGTTAACAGCCCATATCATAAAGGTCCATCATATAAACATGATAATCGGTAACAAAAATCATGCATTACCTTGTTAAAGTCAATAGTGCATAGTCACAATAGCAAAATATATACCTGCAAGTGGTGCTGAAACAACGACAACTGATAGAAAAGGTGAATGATATCTAGTTATCAGACTGAATAGCGACACCTGTACAATGTCGATATAATACTGTACCTTAACAAAACAGCTGTGTCACACCTCACACGCATTTTTCTTGTAGCTTCTTATGTAATAGGGCACATGCGTGTATGTTTCATCATAGGTGCATGTTTACTGAGTAAAGCAGTCATGACAACGCCTTTGTGTTGTCGGTACGCTTGCGATAATGAACGATGAGCAACGTGAATGTTAGTCTGCGTCATAAGACGCACAGACGCTCCAATACCCAACGCGTCACAGCAGGAAGTCAGTCTGTGCGTCCAAACAAAGGCGCAAGCATACAGTCATGGCCAAAAGTTTTGAGAATGACACAAATATTATATTTTCACATGATATGCTGCCCTCTGATTTTTATGTGTGTTTGACAGATGTTTTTATCACAGACAGAAATATAATAATTGCAAACATATGAGTAACAAAAGCTTATATCGATAGTTAGAATAAGTTAATGCAGCAAGTCAATATTTGCAGTGTTGACCCTTCTTCTTCAGGACCTCTGCAATTCTCCCTGGCATGCTCTAAATCAACTTCTGGACCAAACACTGACTGATAGCAGCCCATTCTTGCACAATCAATGCTTTCATTTTGTCAGAATTTTTAGGTTTTTGTTTGTCCACTCGTCTCTTGATGATTGACCACAAGTTCTCAATGGGATTAAGATCTGGGGAGTTTCCAGGCCATGGACCCAAAATCTCTATGTTTTGTTCCCTGAGCCATTTAGTTATCACCTTTGCTTTATGGCAAGGTGCTCCATCATGCTGGAAAAGGCATTGTTGTTCGCCAAACTGCTCTTGGAGGGTTGGGAGAAGTTGCTCTTGGAGGACATTCTGGTACCATTCTTTATTCATGGCTGTTTTTAGGCAAGACTGTGAGAGAGCCGATTCCCTTGGCTGAGAAGCAACCCCACACATGAATGGTTTCAGGATACTTAACAGTTGGCATGAGACAAGACTGGTGGTAGCGCTCACCTTGTCTTCTCTGAATGAGGCGTTTTCCTGATGTCCCAAACAATCGAAAAGGGATTCATCAGAGAAAATAACTTTACCCCAGTCCTCAGCAGTCCACTGCCTGTATCTTTTGCAGAATATCAGTCTGTCCATGATGTTTTTTCTGGAGAGAAGTGGCTTCTTTGCTGCCCTCCTTGAGACCAGGCCTTGCTCCAAGAGTCTCCGCCTCACAGTGCGTGCAGATGCACTCACACCTGCCTGCTGCCATTCCTGAGCAAGCTCTGCACTGCTGGTAGCCCGATCCCGCAGTTGAAACACTTTTAAGAGACGATCCTGGCGCTTGCTGGTCTTTCTTGGGCGCCCTGGAGCTTTTTTGGCAACAATGGAACCTCTCTCCTTGAAGTTCTTGATGATGCGATAGATTGTTGACTGAGGTGCAATCTTTCTAGCTGCGATACTCTTCCCTGTTAGGCCATTTTTGTGCATTGCAATGATGACTGTACGTGTTTCTTTAGAGATAACCATGGTTAACAGAAGAGAAACAATGATGCCAAGCACCAGCCTCCTTTTAAAGTGTCCAGTGGTGTCATTCTTACTTAATCATGACAGATTGATCTCCAGCCATGTCCTCATCAACACCCACACCTGTGTTAATGGAGCAATCACTGAAAAGAGGTTAGCTGGTCCTTTTAAGGCAGGGCTGCAATGATGTTGAAATGTGTTTTGGGGGTTAAAGTTCATTTTCTAGCCAAATATTGACTTTGCAAGTAATTGCTGTTAAGCTGCTCACTCTTTATAACATTCTGGAGTATATGCAAATTGCCATTAGAAAAAGTGAAGCAGTAGACTTTGTAAAAATTAATATTTGTGTCATTCTCAAAACTTTTGGCCATGACTGTACATGCACGTACCCTGTTTATAAAGCTATATAAAAAAAAGGATGTAGTAGTGACGCACACTTTATTGAGGCACAGTATTACATCGCCATTCAACATCTGTGGCTATGCAGTCTCATCTATATATACCTTATCTATCCGTTGTCATGCTTGCAAGTCCACAGTCAGGCATAAATAGCTATTTTCACTATGCACTTTTTAAATGTTATGTTTGTTAATATAAATGATTGGCACATATTATCAGTATTACATGATGGAAATTTTATATATTTTTATAAACTGTTTAGTGATATTATTCTGCAAATGTAAAGTTTTATGAATGTCACAGATAACTTGTAATGCTGATTATGTTTTGAAGTCAGACATTCATTGTCTATACAATAAAAATGGTGTACATACTGTTACTTATCCATCATTAATGGATTCTGATATGTACTTGTATGCTTTTATTTAAAACCGTATAGCAGATTACTTAACCAATTTTTTTTGTGGTTTGCATTGCTTTTCAACATGTTAATGTATGCGTTTATGTTTGTCAATTATTAATTTATATTGATTTTTTAAAGTAAAATCACCATCTTATGGTACTAAAGGTTATATTTCTCTTGTTTGGAGTATAGACATTTTTAATTGACACGTAACAAGGAAAATACTTGATCTAGTATTTAAACATCCTCCTTGACCCTGGGCTCCAACACCGCCAGTTGTTGCTCGGAATTGCTGTTAGCACAGACAACACTTGCTCCTGTGTTACTGGGGTTCAGTAATGTCAGCTGTTCCCCTGCTGTGTGAACGGCAAAAAGTCCTGCTGCCTCCACTCTGTTCTCCTCTCATCCCTGGGCTCCAACACCGCCAGTTGTTGCTCGGAAGTGCTGTTAGCACATTCAACACTTGCTCCTGTGTTACTGGGGTTCAGTAATGTCAGCTGTTCCCCTGCTGTGTGAACGGCAAAAAGTCCTGCTGCCTCCACTCTGTTCTCCTCTCATCCCTGGGCTCCAACACCGCCAGTTGTTGCTAGAAAGTGCTGTTAGCACAGTCAACACTTGGTCCTGTGTTACTGGGGGTCAGTAATGTCAGCTGTTCCCCTGCTGTGTGAACGGCAAAAAGTCCTGCTGCCTCCACCCTGTTCTCCTCTCATCCCTGGGCTCCAACACCGCCAGTTGTTGCTCGGAAGTGCTGTTAGCACAGACAACACTTGCTCCTGTGTTACTGGGGTTCAGTAATGTCAGCTGTTCCCCTGCTGTGTGAACGGCAAAAAGTCCTGCTGCCTCCACTCTGTTCTCCTCTCATCCCTGGGCTCCAACACCGCCAGTTGTTGCTCGGAAGTGCTGTTAGCACAGACAACACTTGCTCCTGTGTTACTGGGGTTCAGTAATGTCAGCTGTTCCCCTGCTGTGTGAACGGCAAAAAGTCCTGCTGCCTCCACTCTGTTCTCCTCTCATCCCTGGGCTCCAACACCGCCAGTTGTTGCTCGGAAGTGCTGTTAGCACAGTCAACACTTGCTCCTGTGTTACTGGGGTTCAGTAATGTCAGCTGTTCCCCTGCTGTGTGAACGGCAAAAAGTCCTGCTGCCTCCACTCTGTTCTCCTCTCATCCCTGGGCTCCAACACCACCAGTTGTTGCTCGGAAGTGCTGTTAGCACAGACAACACTTGCTCCTGTGTTACTGGGGTTCAGTAATGTCAGCTGTTCCCCTGCTGTGTGAACGGCAAAAAGTCCTGCTGCCTCCACTCTGTTCTCCTCTCATCCCTGGGCTCCAACACCGCCAGTTGTTGCTCGGAAGTGCTGTTAGCACAGTCAACACTTGGTCCTGTGTTACTGGGGTTCAGTAATGTCAGCTGTTCCCCTGCTGTGTGAACGGCAAAAAGTCCTGCTGCCTCCACCCTGTTCTCCTCTCATCCCTGGGCTCCAACACCGCCAGTTGTTGCTCGGAAGTGCTGTTAGCACAGACAACACTTGCTCCTGTGTTACTGGGGTTCAGTAATGTCAGCTGTTCCCCTGCTGTGGGAACGGCAAAAAGTCCTGCTGCCTCCACTCTGTTCTCCTCTCATCCCTGGGCTCCAACACCGCCAGTTGTTGCTCGGAAGTACTGTTAGCACAGTCAACACTTGCTCCTGTGTTACGGGGGTTCAGTAATGTCAGCTGTTCCCCTGCTGTGTGAACGGCAAAAAGTCCTGCTGCCTCCACTCTGTTCTCCTCTCATCCCTGGGCTCCAACACCGCCAGTTGTTGCTCGAAGTGCTGTTAGCACAGTCAACACTTGCTCCTGTGTTACTGGGGTTCAGTAATGTCAGCTGTTCCCTTGCTGTGTGAACGGCAAAAAGTCCTGCTGCCTCCATTCTGTTCTCCTCTCATCCCTGGCTCCAACACCGCCAGTTGTTGCTCGGAAGTGCTGTTAGCACAGTCAACACTTGGTCCTGTGTTACTGGGGTTCAGTAATATCAGCTGTTCCCCTGCTGTGTGAACGGCAAAAAGTCCTGCTGCCTCCACCCTGTTCTCCTCTCATCCCTGGGCTCCAACACCGCCAGTTGTTGCTCGGAAGTGCTGTTAGCACAGTCAACACTTGGTCCTGTGTTACTGGGGTTCAGTAATGTCAGCTGTTCCCCTGCTGTGTGAACGGCAAAAAGTCCTGCTGCCTCCACTCTGTTCTCCTCTCATCCCTGGGCTCCAACACCGCCAGTTGTTGCTCGGAAGTGCTGTTAGCACAGACAACACTTGCTCCTGTGTTACTGGGGTTCAGTAATGTCAGCTGTTCCCCTGCTGTGTGAACGGCAAAAAGTCCTGCTGCCTCCACTCTGTTCTCCTCTCATCCCTGGGCTCCAACACCGCCAGTTGTTGCTCGGAAGTGCTGTTAGCACAGACAACACTTGCTCCTGTGTTACTGGGGTTTAGTAATGTCAGCTGTTCCTCTGCTGTGTGAACGGCAAAAAGTCCTGCTGCCTCCACTCTGTTCTCCTCTCATCCCTGGGCTCCAACACCGCCAGTTGTTGGTCGGAAGTGCTGTTAGCACAGACAACACTTGCTCCTGTGTTACTGGGGTTCAGTAATGTCAGCTGTTCCCCTGCTGTGTGAACGGCAAAAAGTCCTGCTGCCTCCACTCTGTTCTCCTCTTATCCCTGGGCTCCAACACCGCCAGTTGTTGCTCGGAAGTGCTGTTAGCACAGACAACACTTGCTCCTGTGTTACTGGGGTTCAGTAATGTCAGCTGTTCCCCTGCTGTGTGAACGGCAAAAAGTCCTGCTGCCTCCACTCTGTTCTCCTCTCATCCCTGGGCTCCAACACCGCCAGTTGTTGCTCGGAAGTACTGTTAGCACAGTCAACACTTGCTCCTGTGTTACTGGGGTTCAGTAATGTCAGCTGTTCCCCTGCTGTGTGAACGGCAAAAAGTCCTGCTGCCTCCACTCTGTTCTCCTCTCATCCCTGGCTCCAACACGCCAGTTGTTGCTCGGAAGTGCTGTTAGCACAGTCAACACTTGCTCCTGTGTTACTGGGGTTCAGTAATGTCAGCTGTTCCCTTGCTGTGTGAACGGCAAAAAGTCCTGCTGCCTCCATTCTGTTCTCCTCTCATCCCTGGGCTCCAACACCGCCAGTTGTTGCTCGGAAGTGCTGTTAGCACAGTCAACACTTGGTCCTGTGTTACTGGGGTTCAGTAATGTCAGCTGTTCCCCTCTGTGTGAACGGCAAAAAGTCCTGCTGCCTCCACCCTGTTCTCCTCTCATCCCTGGGCTCCAACACCGCCAGTTGTTGCTCGGAAGTGCTGTTAGCACAGTCAACACTTGGTCCTGTGTTTACTGGGGTTCAGTAATGTCAGCTGTTCCCCTGCTGTGTGAACGGCAAAAAGTCCTGCTGCCTCCACTCTGTTCTCCTCTCATCCCTGGGCTCCAACACCGCCAGTTGTTGCTCGGAAGTGCTTTTAGCACAGTCAACACTTGGTCCTGTGTTAGTGGGGTTCAGTAATGTCAGCTGTTCCCCTGCTGTGTGAACAGCAAAAAGTCCTGCTGCCTCCACTCTGTTCTCCTCTCATCCCTGGGCTCCAACACCGCCTGTTGTTGCTCGGAAGTGCTGTTAGCACAGACAACACTTGCTCATGTGTTACGGGGGTTCAGTAATGTCAGCTGTTCCCCTGCTGTGTGAATGGCAAAAAGTCCTGCTGCCTCCACTCTGTTCTCCTCTCATCCCTGGGCTCCAACACCGCCAGTTGTTGCTCGGAAGTGCTGTTAACACAGTCAACACTTGGTCCTGTGTTACTGGGGTTCAGTAATGTCAGCTGTTCCCCTGCTGTGTGAACGGCAAAAAGTCCTGCTGCCTCCACTCTGTTCTCCTGTCATCCCAGGGCTCCAACACCGCCAGTTGTTGCTCGGAAGTGCTGTTAGCACAGACAACACTTGCTCCTGTGTTACTGGGTTTAGTAATGTCAGCTGTTCCTCTGCTGTGTGAACGGCAAAAAGTCCTGCTGCCTCCACTCTGTTCTCCTCTCATCCCTGGGCTCCAACACCGCCAGTTGTTGCTCGGAAGTGCTGTTAGCACAGACAACACTTGCTCCTGTGTTACTGGGGTTCAGTAATGTCAGCTGTTCCCCTGCTGTGTGAACGGCAAAAAGTCCTGCTGCCTCCACTCTGTTCTCCTCTCATCCCTGGGCTCCAACACCGCCAGTTGTTGCTCGGAAGTGCTGTTAGCACAGACAACTAGTGTTGAGCGATACTACTCGATATCTAAAAATATCGTATCGAAATGGTATCGCCGATATCACTAAATATCGTCGATATCCGATTACGATACCGGAAGTCCAATGTAAGTCTATGGGAACAAAATATCGCAACTAAAAAAAAACCTTTATTTCCTTGTAAACACTAAATATACACACATAGAATACATATATATATATATATATACATGTCATTGTGACATATATATATACATATATGTATAGTTTATACACTTCTACATAGTAAAATATCCTCTGATTCAATTGCCGAGTAAAGCCGGCTTCTGTGAAAAGACAGAAGCACCCGACATGAAATGACACTTGGTGTACATAGGGTTAACCATGTCTTTTCATGACGTTTGCAATCTGATTTGCACAAACAATTACATCAGTCTATGTGTGCAAAATTTCACACCTGTAGGGGTTAATTAAAGGTGTAAATTCGTTGTAAAAAAAACGGACTTTTTTGCTACGAATTTACACCTTTAATTAACCCCTACAGGTGTGAAATTTTGCACACTTACACTCATGTAATTGTTTGTGCAAATCAGATATCAAACTACATGAAAAGACATGGTTAACTCTATGTAAACCAAGTGTCATTTCATGTCGGGTTCTGCATTTTCACAAAAGTCGGCAATTGAATTAGCGGCTATTATACTATGTAGAAGTGTATGAACTATAAATATAAATATATATATATATATATATGTGTCACAAATTTAATGACATGTATATATATATGAGGTGTAAAATTGCTGAAAAAAAATGCGTGGGCTCCCGCCCTATTTTCGCAACCAGACAGACAAAGCCAGTGAGTGGGGGCAGATAATAATAGCCCAGAGAGGGACCATTATTTTTGACCCCCCCCCGGCTACTAACATCTGCCCCCAGACACCCCAGAAAGGGCAAATCTCTAATTAGATTTGCCCTTTCTGGCACTTTGCCCGTCTATTCCCATTGCCCTGTAGCGGTGGCGAATGGGTTAATAAGGGGTTAAAATGACCTTGCAATTGAAAGGTCACTTTAAGCCAGGTTAATAATTGAGAGCTGTCAATTAGACAACTATCAATTATTAATCCTATTGTATGAAAGAAAAATCAAACACACACACTTTAATAAAAAAGAAGTTTAATGAAATAATCACACAGTTTTTGACCATATTTTATTTTCCTGCTAAAACCATTTCCTGTAATAAAAATAAAATAATAAAGCAAAATTATTCTTACCAATCCGATGTACAGTCAGGTCCCACGGTGTAATCCTTCAGAAAGGGTTAATGTTTACTGCAGGGACCGCAGCTAATGCTGCAGCCTCACATTAAACCCCCAAATGAATGAGTTCCTCTCCTGGCTGACAGGAGAGGAAGTGGAAAGCTTAATTGATTGCTTTCCACTTTCACTTCAGGTCAGCCAGGGACACAATCAGTGACGTCAGAGGGAACTGGTTAACAAAAATAGGGGATCCCCTCGAAAAAAATTGGCGTGGGTCCCCCCTATTTTTGTTAACCAGCCAGATGAAGCAGACCGCTGAGGCCTGGATTTTCAGGCTGTTAAGGAGCCAAGATCCATGGACCTTGCCAGCCTGATAATACCAGGCCACAGCAGTCTGCATATCTTGGCTGATTAACAAAAATAGGGGATCCCCTCGAAAAAAATTGGTGTGGGGTCCCCCCTATTTTTGTTTACCAGCCAGATGAAGCAGACCGCTGAGGCCTGGTTTTTCAGGTTGGTAAGGATCCAATATCCATGGACCTTGCAAGCCTGATAATACCAGGCCACAGCAGTCTGCTTAGCTTGGCTGGTTAACAAAAATAGGGGATCCCCTCGAAAAAAAACCGGCGTAGGGGTCCCCCTATTTTTGTTAACCAGCCAAGTAAAATGCAGACTGCTGCGGCCTGGTATTAAAAGACTGTCAAGGCCCATGGATTTTGGCCCTCAACAGCCTGATAATACCAGGCTACAGCAGCCCCACATTTGGCGCATCAAAAGATGTGCCAATTGTGGCACTTTACCCGGCTCTTCCCACTTGCCCTGTAGGGTGGCAAGCGGGGTAATAAGGGGTTAATGTCACCGTTGATTGCACGGTGACAATAAGCCCGGTTAATAATGGAGAGGCGTCAATAAGACACCGATCCATTATTAATCCCAAAGTTATTAAATGCATAAAAAAAGACAAAGCAAGAAAAAAGTCTTTTAATGAAATAAAAGAGACAACACAGTTTTCATTTCTTTTATTGTACTCTCATTCCTGCGACGCCATCGATCTCCTGTAAAAAAAGAAAAAAAACAAACCAACAGTATACCACCTGTCAGACGCAGTCCATAGTAACGACAGTCCCACGACGATCCAGCTCTGCTACATCGCAATGACAGGCAGAGCCTGTCATCGCGACGCAGCACAGCTGATTACCTGCTTCCCCGGCGGTGACGTCATCGGACTGACTGCTTTACGGCCGGGATTACCCAGCAGTCACTGCAGTTATCGCGAGAAACTGCATGTGACCGCCGGGGAGAAGAGGATGGCGGCCATGAAGCAGTCCAGGCCGTGACCGCCGGAGATCTTCTGCCAGGTAAGTGCCGCTGACTCCTGACAGACCCGACCGACGGACACTGACAGTGACAGACCCGACCGACGGACACAGACAGTGACAGTGACAAATCCGATTCCGGTATTCGATATGACGAAAATATCGAAACGAATTATCGAAAGGCCGATACAGCTAATATCGGCCGATAGCCGATATTTGCAGTATCGTATCGCTCAACACTACAGACAACACTTGCTCCTGTGTTACTGGGGTTCAGTAATGTCAGCTGTTCCCCTGCTGTGTGAACGGCAAAAAGTCCTGATGCCTCCACTCTGTTCTCCTCTCATCCCTGGGCTCCAACACCGCCAGTTGTTGCTCGGAAGTGCTGTTAGCACAGTCAACACTTGCTCCTGTGTTACTGTGGTTCAGTAATGTCAGCTGTTCACCTGCTGTGTGAACGGCAAAAAGTCCTGCTGCCTCCACTCTGTTCTCCTCTCATCCCTGGGCTCCAACACCGCCAGTTGTTGCTCGGAAATGCTGTTAGCACAGTCAACACTTGGTCCTGTGTTACTGGGGTTCAGTAATGTCAGCTGTTCCCCTGCTGTGTGAACGGCAAAAAGTCCTGCTGCCTCCACCCTGTTCTCCTCTCATCCCCGCCAGTTGTTGCTCGGAAGTGCTGTTAGCACAGTCAACACTTGGTCCTGTGTTACTGGGGTTCAGTAATGTCAGCTGTTCCCCTGCTGTGTGAACGACAAAAAGTCCTGCTGCCTCCACTCTGTTCTCCTCTCATCCCTGGGCTCCAACACCGCCAGTTGTTGTTCGGAAGTGCTGTTAGCACAGTCAACACTTGGTCCTGTGTTACTGGGGGTCAGTAATGTCAGCTGTTCCCCTGCTGTGTTAACGGCAAAAAGTCCTGCTGCCTAAACCCTGTTCTCCTCTCATCCCTGGGCTCCAACACCGCCAGTTGTTGCTCGGAAGTGCTGTTAGCACAGACAACTCTTGCTCCTGTGTTACTGGGGTTCAGTAATGTCAGCTGTTCCCCTGCTGTGTGAACGGCAAAAAGTCCTGCTGCCTCCACTCTGTTCTCCTCTCATCCCTTGGCTCCAACACCGCCAGTTGTTGATCGAAGTGCTGTTAGCACAGACAACACTTGCTCCTGTGTTACTGGGGTTCAGTAATGTCAGCTGTTCCCCTGCTGTGTGAACGGCAAAAAGTCCTGCTGCCTCCACTCTGTTCTCCTCTCATCCCTTGGCTCCAACACCGCCAGTTGTTGATCGGAAGTGCTGTTAGCACAGTCAACACTTGCTCCTGTGTTACTGGGGTTCAGTAATGTCAGCTGTTCCCCTGCTGTGTGAACGGCAAAAAGTCCTGCTGCCTCCACTCTGTTCTCCTTTCATCCCTGGGCTCCAACACCGCCAGTTGTTGCTCGGAAGTGCTGTTAGCACAGACAACACTTGCTCCTGTGTTACTGGGGTTTAGTAATGTCAGCTGTTCCTCTGCTGTGTGAACGGCAAAAAGTTCTGCTGCCTCCACTCTGTTCTCCTCTCATCCCTGGGCTCCAACACCACCAGTTGTTGCTCGGAAGTGCTGTTAGCACAGACAACACTTGCTCCTGTGTTACTGGGGTTCAGTAATGTCAGCTGTTCCCCTGCTGTGTGAACGGCAAAAAGTCCTGCTGCCTCCACTCTGTTCTCCTCTCATCCCTGGGCTCCAACACCGCCAGTTGTTGCTCGGAAGTGCTGTTAGCACAGTCAACACTTGCTCCTGTGTTACTGGGGTTCAGTAATGTCAGCTGTTCCCCTGCTGTGTGAACGGCAAAAAGTCCTGCTGCCTCCTGTTATGTTTCGGTAGCTGAGGAGTGCAGGTAAAAAAGGCAATACACCAGAGCAGTTGGAATCTATGAGATTGCAGTACCCTGACTAACCACCACAACTAGAGGCAGCCGTGGAGCGTTCCTACGTTGGTCCTAGACGCCTCGTCACAGCCTGAGAAACTAACTACACCTAAAGAAAGAAATAGGAAAGCTATCTGCCCCGGAGCAGAACCCCAAAGATAATAGAAAGCCCCCAAACATGTAATGGCGGTTAGACAAGAGGAAATACTGACACAGAAAGAAAATAGCATGAGCAAACGCTGGGGCCCAAACTATCTAAATAGAAAAGGATAGGAAGGGTACTTACTGCAATCCCAGAAAACCCTGAAAAGCACCAACACTACTAATTTCAAAATCACCTGAGATCACACGACCTCTACCACCTAAATTAGTTCTCTGGTGTAACAAAATCAAAACAGCAGCCACTGAAAAAACTGGAAAAAGCAAAAGTACAAAACTCAGTGGCTGAACTAAACTGAGAGGGCAGAAGCCCCCGGAGGGGACCCTGAAGGCCCCCAAAGAAGTGCAGGACAAAATGCAAAAATATAGCAAAAACACAAAAGAAGACAAAGTCTTATCTGTTAGCAGGAGATGCAGACACGACACAGCAGGCTACAAGGGAAACTGGAATGAAGGATTCAGACCAGAACAATTGATCACCGGCAACCCTGATGGGAAAATGACTCCCTTATATAAGACCAGTCAGTAACACCTGATTCCCAGTCCTCACAATCTTCACTAGCACCGCTTGTAACCACCAGAGGGAGCCTCTGCTCAGAACTCATCTCAAACCCATTCACAACAGTACCCCCCCCTTGAGGAGGGGTCACCGAACCCTCATTTGAGCAACCAGGTCGGTCAGGATGAGTTCTATGATACGCACGGATAAGTCTCCTAGCATGAATGTCCGAAGCAAACACCCAAGAATTGTCTTCCTGACCATAACCTCTCCATTTAACCAAATACTGGAGTTTCCGTCTAGAAAAACGAGAATCCAATATTTTCTCAACCACATACTCCAGATTGCCCTCAACCAAAACAGGGTCAGGAGGCACAGCAGCAGGAACCACTGGCTCAACAAACCTCTTCAACAAGGACTTGTGGAACACGTTATGGATCTTAAATGTCCCTGGAAGAAGCAAACGAAAAGAAACAGGATTAATAATCTCCATGATCTTATAAGGTCCAATGAACCTAGGCTTAAATTTAGGAGATGCTACTCTCATAGGAATATTCTTTGAGGACAACCAGACCAAGTCCCCCACTTTA
Source organism: Oophaga sylvatica (assembly GCA_033576555.1). NCBI lineage: Eukaryota > Metazoa > Chordata > Amphibia > Anura > Dendrobatidae > Oophaga > Oophaga sylvatica. The sequence goes on from JARQOD010000005.1 coordinate 419,857,603, forward strand.
AACCGAGGACCATCAGTCCTATGCCGGTTAGCAAACCGCTGGGCCTTCTCTCTGAGAGAGGGACAATCTCTCCACTACCCGGTCCCAAATCTGCTGCATACGCTCCACAACAGAGTCAACACCTGGACAGACAGAAGCCTTCGTCTGTCCTGAAGAAAATCGAGGGTGAAACCCAGAATTACAGAAAAACGGAGACATCAAAGTGGCAGAGCTAGCCCTATTATTAAGAGCAAACTCAGCCAAAGGCAAAAAAGAGACCCAGTCATCCTGATCAGCAGACACAAAGCATCTTAGATAAGTCTCCAATGTCTGGTTTGTTCTCTCAGTTTGACCATTGGTCTGAGGATGAAATGCCGAGGAGAAAGACAATTGAACACCCAGTTTAGAACAAAAAGTCCTCCAAAATCTGGAAACAAACTGGACTCCTCTGTCAGACACAATGTTCTCAGGAATGCCGTGTAAACGAACCACGTGCTGAAGGAACAACGGCACCAATTCAGAGGAGGAAGGCAACTTAGGTAATGGCACAAGATGTATCATTTTGGAAAACCTATCACAAATTACCCAGATGGTGGTCATTCTCTGAGAAACAGGAAGATCGGAAATGAAATCCATAGAGATATGGGTCCATGGTCTCTTGGGCACAGGCAATGGCATCAACAAACCACTAGAGCGAGAGCAAGGCTTGGAGCGAGAGCAAGTCCCGCAGGACTGCACAAACTCCCTGACATCACGAGACAAGGTAGGCCACCAAAAGGACCGACTAACCAAGTCTCTGGTACCAAAAATTCCGGGATGCCCAGCCAATGCGGAACAATGAATCTCAGACATCACACTCTTTTTCCATTGGTCCGGGACAAACAATTTTCCAACAGGGCAGCGCTCGGGCCTATCCTCCTGACACCCCTCCAGAGCAAGTCTCAAATTGGGCGAGATGGCGGAAAGAACTACACCCTCTTTCAAAATAACAGAAGGATCAGATAACTCAGGAGAGTCCGCAAGGAAACTCCTCGAGAGGGCATCCGCCTTAACATTCTTAATGCCAGGAAGAAAGGAAACCACAAAATTAAAACGTGTGAAAAACAAGGCCCACCTGGCCTGTCTAGGATTGAGTCGCTTGGCAGATTCCAGATAGACCAGATTCTTATGGTCCGTAAGGACCACCACCTGATGTTTGGCTCCCTCCAGCCAATGTCTCCACTCTTCAAAAGCCCACTTCATGGCCAATAACTCCCGATTACCCACGTCATAATTACGTTCAGTAGGAGAAAATTTTCGAGAGAAAAAGGCACAAGGGTTACTTTTAGAGGTCTCTGGATCTTTTTGGGACAAAACGGCACCTGCCCCAATTTCAGAGGCATCAACCTCCACCTGAAATGGCAGAGAAACATCAGGCTGCCGTAGAACAGGAGCAGAAGTGAATCTCTGCTTAAGTTCCTGAAATGCAGAGACTGCCTCAGGAGGCCAATTCACCACATCAGAACCCTTCTGGTCAAATCAGTTAATGGTTTAACAATAACCGAGAAATTACCAATAAATTTACGATAAAAATTGGCAAAACCCAAAAATCTCTGAAGAGCCTTTAATGAAGTAGGTTGGACCCAATCACAGATGGCCTGAACCTTGACCGGGTCCATTTCAATAACAGATGGGGACAAAATGAATCCCAGAAATGAGATCCTCTGTACGCCAAAAAGACACTTTGATCCCTTCACATACAGAGCATTCTCTCTCAAAATCTGGAATACAGTTCGAACATGTTTCACATGAGAGTCCCAGTCATTAGAAAAAATCAAGATATCATCCAAATAAACAATCAAAATTTGTCCACAAAATCCCTGAAAATGTCATTCATGAAGGACTGGAAGACGGAAGGAGCATTAGTGAGCCCAAAGGGCATCACTAGGTACTCAAAATGCCCTTCAGGGTATTGAATGCCGTCTTCCATTCATCCCCGTGCTTAATGCGAATAAGGTTATACGCCCCCCTGAGGTCAAGCTTGGTAAACCAAGTAGCGCTTTTCACCCTGGAAAACAGGTCAGAAATCAAGGGTAACGGGTATTGATATTTTACAGTAATATTGTTCAAGAGACGATAATCAATACACGGCCTTAATGAACCATCTTTTTTGGCCACAAAGAAAAAACCGGCACCTAAGAGTGAAGAGGATGGTCTGATATGACCCTTCTCCAATGATTCCTTGATATAAGACCGCATAGCGTCATGTTCAGGTACAGACAAGTTAAAAAGGCGACCTTTAGGGAATTTACTACCCGGCACTAATTCAATAGCGCAGTCATAGCTCCTATGGGGAAGCAAGGATGCAGATTTACTTTCGCTAAACACATCAGAAAAATCAAACAAAAAGTCAGGAACATCCTGAGCCTGGGGGAGGCAGAAAAAACAGGAGTGTTGGTATTAACACATTGGCAGCCCCAACTGGTTACAGACACAGATTTCCAATCCAAAACAGGATTATGAGACTGTAACCAAGGGAAACCCAGCACGATAATGTCATGCAGATTATATAGAACCAAAAATTTGCAGCACTCCTGGTGATCAGGTTCAACCCTCATTATCACCTGAGTAGAAAACTGGGGTTTATTCTCAGCCAAAGGGGTAGAATCGATCCCCAGTAGGGGAATAGACTTCTGTAGGGGTATCAAGGGAAACCCACAACGTTTAGCAAAATCATAATCCATCAGGTTAATAGCTGCTCCAGAATCAACGAAAGCCTGAGCAGAAAATGAGGACAGAGAGCATATCAGAGTGACAGTTAATAAAAACTTAGTCTGAACACTACCCAAGACAACTGAGCGTGCAAAACGTCTTCCCCGCTTAGGGCAGACTGAAATAGCATGAGAGGCATCACCACAGTAGAAACATAACCCATTGCGCTTTCGAAACTCATGACGCTGTGCCCCAGACACCACTCTATCACACTGCATGGGTTCAGAAGCTGGTTCACAAGGCAACACCATTCCACGCATACTTCTCCGCTCACGCAAACGTCTGTCAATTTGAATCGCTAATGACATAGAATCATTGAGACCAGAGGGGACAGGGAATCCCACCATAACATCCTTTACATTATCTGACAGACCCTTCCGGAAAAGGGCCGCCAAAGCGTCGTCATTCCATTTGGTCAGGACTGCCCACCTACGGAATCTCTTACAGTATAACTCAGCATCATCAAGCCCCTGATTTAATGCCAACAAGGCTTTTTCAGCTTGATCAGTGACATTAGGCTCATCGTACAATAACCCCAAAGCCTGAAAAAACGCATCAACATCACTCAAAACAGGATCCCCGGGTATCAGGGAAAAAGCCCAATCCTGAGGATCGCCGCGCAGGAGAGAGATGATAATTTGAACCTGCTGCGCTGCGTTTCCTGAGGACTTAGATTTTAAGGCAAAAAACAATTTACAATTATTTTTGAAATTCTGAAACTTAGCTCGATCCCCTAAAAACAAATCTGGCATGGGGATCCTAGGTTCCACAACAGGCAACCTAGCAAGATATGCAGCAATACTCTGAACCTCAGTGGCAAGCTGATCCACACGGCCAGACAACTGTGCAAACTCCATTGGGAGAAAAGATCCTCCCCAGCACCCAGAGATACAGAGGAAAAAAAAAAAAAATGCAACAAACAGAAAAATATCTCTGACAACTCTGACAACCTTTTTTCTTTCACAATATTTTTTCCCTTCTGTGAGTACCATACAATTTTCAATTTTTAGGCCGGTGATACTGTTATGTTTCGGTAGCTGAGGAGTGCAGGTAAAAAAGGCAATACACCAGAGCAGTTGGAATCTATGAGATTGCAGTACCCTGACTAACCACCACAACTAGAGGCAGCCGTGGAGCGTTCCTACGTTGGTCCTAGACGCCTCGTCACAGCCTGAGAAACTAACTACACCTAAAGATAGAAATAGGAAAGCTATCTGCCCCGGAGCAGAACCCCAAAGATAATAGAAAGCCCCCAAACATGTAATGGTGGTTAGACAAGAGGAAATACTGACACAGAAAGAAAATAGCATGAGCAAACGCTGGGGCCCAAACTATCTAAATAGAAAAGGATAGGAAGGGTACTTACTGCAATCCCAGAAAACCCTGAAAAGCACCAACACTACTAATTTCAAAATCACCTGAGATCACACGACCTCTACCACCTAAATTAGTTCTCTGGTGTAACAAAATCAAAACAGCAGCCACTGAAAAAACTGGAAAAAGCAAAAGTACAAAACTCAGTGGCTGAACTAAACTGAGAGGGCAGAAGCCCCCGGAGGGGACCCTGAAGGCCCCCAAAGAAGTGCAGGACAAAATGCAAAAATATAGCAAAAACACAAAAGAAGACAAAGTCTTATCTGTTAGCAGGAGATGCAGACACGACACAGCAGGCTACAAGGGAAACTGGAATGAAGGATTCAGACCAGAACAATTGATCACCGGCAACCCTGATGGGAAAATGACTCCCTTATATAAGACCAGTCAGTAACACCTGATTCCCAGTCCTCACAATCTTCACTAGCACCGCTTGTAACCACCAGAGGGAGCCTCTGCTCAGAACTCATCTAAAAACCCATTCACAACAGCCTCCACTCTATTCTCCTCTCATCCCTGGGCTTCAACACCGCCAGTTGTTGCTCGGAAGTGCTGTTAGCACAGTCAACACTTGCTCCTGTGTTACTGGGGTTCAGTAATGTCAGCTGTTCCCCTGCTGTGTTAACGGCAAAAAGTCCTGCTGCCTCCACTCTGTTCTCCTCTCATCCCTGGGCTCCAACACCGCCAGTTGTTGCTCGGAAGTGCTGTTAGCACAGACAACACTTGCTCCTGTGTTACTGGGGTTCAGTAATGTCAGCTGTTCCCCTGCTGTGTGAACGGCAAAAAGTCCTGCTGCCTCCACTCTGTTCTCCTGTCATCCCTGGGCTCCAACACCACCAGTTGTTGCACGGAAGTGCTGTTAGCACAGACAACACTTGCTCCTGTGTTACTGGGGTTCAGTAATGTCAGCTGTTCCCCTGCTGTGTGAACGGCAAAAAGTCCTGCTGCCTCCACTCTGTTCTCCTCTCATCCCTGGTCTCCAACACCGCCAGTTGTTGCTCGGAAGTACTGTTAGCACAGTCAACACTTGCTCCTGTGTTACTGGGTTCAGTAATGTCAGCTGTTCCCCTGCTGTGTGAACGGCAAAAAGTCCTGCTGCCTCCACTCTGTTCTCCTCTCATCCCTGGGCTCCAACACCGCCAGTTGTTGCTCGGAAGTGCCGTTAGCACAGACAACATTTGCTCTTGTGTTACTGGGGTTCAGTAATGTCAGCTGTTCCCCTGCTGTGTGAACGGCAAAAAGTCCTGCTGCCTCCACTCTGTTCTCCTCTCATGCCTGGCTCCAACACCGCCAGTTGTTGCTCGGAAATGCTGTTAGCACAGTCAACACTTGGTCCTGTGTTACTGGGTTCAGTAATGTCAGCTGTTCCCCTGCTGTGTGAACGGCAAAAAGTCCTGCTGCCTCCAGCCTGTTCTCCTCTCATCCTCTCCCGCCAGTTGTTGCTCGGAAGTGCTGTTAGCACAGTACAACACTTGGTCCTGTGTTACTGGGGTTCAGTAATGTCAGCTGTTCCCCTGCTGTGTGAACGGCAAAAAGTCCTGCTGCCTCCACTCTGTTCTCCTCTCATCCCTGGGCTCCAACACCGCCAGTTGTTGCTCGGAAGTGCTGTTAGCACAGACAACACTTGCTCCTGTGTTAATGGGGTTCAGTAATGTCAGCTGTTCCCCTGCTGTGTGAACGGCAAAAAGTCCTGCTGCCTCCACTCTGTTCTCCTCTCATCCCTGGGCTCCAACACCGCCAGTTGTTGCTCGGAAGTGCTGTTAGCACAGACAACACTTGCTCCTGTGTTACTGGGGTTCAGTAATGTCAGCTGTTCCCCTGCTGTGTGAACGGCAAAAAGTCCTGCTGCCTCCACCTGTTCTCTCTCATCCCTGGCTCAACACCGCCAGTTGTTGCTCGGAAGTGCTGTTAGCACAGTCAACACTTGCTCCTGTGTTACTGGGGTTCAGTAATGTCAGCTGTTCCCTGCTGTGTGAACGGCAAAAGTCCTGCTGCCTCCACTCTGTTCTCCTCTCATCCCTGGGCTCCAACACCGCCAGTTGTTGCTCGGAAGTGCTGTTAGCACAGTCAACACTTGCTCCTGTGTTACTGGGGTTCAGTAATGTCAGCTGTTCCCCTGCTGTGTGAACGGCAAAAAGTCCTGCTGCCTCCACTCTGTTCTCCTCTCATCCTGGGCTCCAACACCGCCAGTTGTTGCTCGGAAGTGCTGTTAGCACAGTCAACACTTGCTCCTGTGTTACTGGGGTTCAGTAATGTCAGCTGTTCCCCTGCTGTGTGAACGGCAAAAAGTCCTGCTGCCTCCACTCTGTTCTCCTCTCATCCCTGGGCTCCAACACCGCCAGTTGTTGCTCGGAAGTGCTGTTAGCACAGTCAACACTTGCTCCTGTGTTACTGGGGTTCAGTAATGTCAGCTGTTCCCTGCTGTGTGAACGGCAAAAAGTCCTGCTGCCTCCACTCTGTTCTCCTCTCATCCCTGGGCTCCAACACCGCCAGTTGTTGCTCGGAAGTGCTGTTAGCACAGTCAACACTTGCTCCTGTGTTACTGGGGTTCAGTAATGTCAGCTGTTCCCCTGCTGTGTGAACGGCAAAAAGTCCTGCTGCCTCCACTCTGTTCTCCTCTCATCCCTGGGCTCCAACACCGCCAGTTGTTGCTCGGAAGTGCTGTTAGCACAGTCAACACTTGCTCCTGTGTTACTGGGGTTCAGTAATGTCAGCTGTTCCCTGCTGTGTGAACGGCAAAAAGTCCTGCTGCCTCCACTCTGTTCTCCTCTCATCCCTGGGCTCCAACACCGCCAGTTGTTGCTCGGAAGTGCTGTTAGCACAGTCAACACTTGCTCCTGTGTTACTGGGGTTCAGTAATGTCAGCTGTTCCCCTGCTGTGTGAACGGCAAAAAGTCCTGCTGCCTCCACTCTGTTCTCCTCTCATCCCTGGGCTCCAACACCGCCAGTTGTTGCTCGGAAGTGCTGTTAGCACAGTCAACACTTGCTCCTGTGTTACTGGGGTTCAGTAATGTCAGCTGTTCCCTGCTGTGTGAACGGCAAAAAGTCCTGCTGCCTCCACTCTGTTCTCCTCTCATCCCTGGGCTCCAACACCGCCAGTTGTTGCTCGGAAGTGCTGTTAGCACAGTCAACACTTGCTCCTGTGTTACTGGGGTTCAGTAATGTCAGCTGTTCCCTGCTGTGTGAACGGCAAAAAGTCCTGCTGCCTCCACTCTGTTCTCCTCTCATCCCTGGGCTCCAACACCGCCAGTTGTTGCTCGGAAGTGCTGTTAGCACAGTCAACACTTGCTCCTGTGTTACTGGGGTTCAGTAATGTCAGCTGTTCCCCTGCTGTGTGAACGGCAAAAAGTCCTGCTGCCTCCACTCTGTTCTCCTCTCATCCCTGGGCTCCAACACCGCCAGTTGTTGCTCGGAAGTGCTGTTAGCACAGTCAACACTTGCTCCTGTGTTACTGGGGTTCAGTAATGTCAGCTGTTCCCCTGCTGTGTGAACGGCAAAAAGTCCTGCTGCCTCCACTCTGTTCTCCTCTCATCCCTGGGCTCCAACACCGCCAGTTGTTGCTCGGAAGTGCTGTTAGCACAGTCAACACTTGCTCCTGTGTTACTGGGGTTCAGTAATGTCAGCTGTTCCCCTGCTGTGTGAACGGCAAAAAGTCCTGCTGCCTCCACTCTGTTCTCCTCTCATCCCTGGGCTCCAACACCGCCAGTTGTTGCTCGGAAGTGCTGTTAGCACAGACAACACTTGCTCCTGTGTTACTGGGGTTCAGTAATGTCAGCTGTTCCCCTGCTGTGTGAACGGCAAAAAGTCCTGCTGCCTCCACTCTGTTCTCCTCTCATCCCTGGGCTCCAACACCGCCAGTTGTTGCTCGGAAGTGCTGTTAGCACAGTCAACACTTGCTCCTGTGTTACTGGGGTTCAGTAATGTCAGCTGTTCCCTGCTGTGTGAACGGCAAAAAGTCCTGCTGCCTCACTCTGTTCTCTCTCATCCCTGGGCTCCAACACCGCCAGTTGTTGCTCGGAAGTGCTGTTAGCACAGTCAACACTTGCTCCTGTGTTACTGGGGTTCAGTAATGTCAGCTGTTCCCCTGCTGTGTGAACGGCAAAAAGTCCTGCTGCCTCACTCTGTTTCCTCTCATCCCTGGGCTCCAACACCGCCAGTTGTTGCTCGGAAGTGCTGTTAGCACAGTCAACACTTGCTCTGTGTTACTGGGGTTCAGTAATGTCAGCTGTTCCCTGCTGTGTGAACGGCAAAAAGTCCTGCTGCCTCCACTCTGTTCTCCTCTCATCCCTGGGCTCCAACACCGCCAGTTGTTGCTCGGAAGTGCTGTTAGCACAGTCAACACTTGCTCCTGTGTTACTGGGGTTCAGTAATGTCAGCTGTTCCCCTGCTGTGTGAACGGCAAAAAGTCCTGCTGCCTCCACTCTGTTCTCCTCTCATCCCTGGGCTCCAACACCGCCAGTTGTTGCTCGGAAGTGCTGTTAGCACAGTCAACACTTGCTCCTGTGTTACTGGGGTTCAGTAATGTCAGCTGTTCCCCTGCTGTGTGAACGGCAAAAAGTCCTGCTGCCTCCACTCTGTTTCTCCTCTATCCCTGGGCTCCAACACGCCAGTTGTTGCTCGGAAGTGCTGTTAGCACAGACAACACTTGCTCCTGTGTTACTGGGGTTCAGTAATGTCAGCTGTTCCCCTGCTGTGTGAACGGCAAAAAGTCCTGCTGCCTCCACTCTGTTCTCCTCTCATCCCTGGGCTCCAACACCGCCAGTTGTTGCTCGGAAGTGCTGTTAGCACAGTCAACACTTGCTCCTGTGTTACTGGGGTTCAGTAATGTCAGCTGTTCCCCTGCTGTGTGAACGGCAAAAAGTCCTGCTGCCTCCACTCTGTTCTCCTCTCATCCCTGGGCTCCAACACCGCCAGTTGTTGCTCGGAAGTGCTGTTAGCACAGACAACACTTGCTCCTGTGTTACTGGGGTTCAGTAATGTCAGCTGTTCCCCTGCTGTGTGAACGGCAAAAAGTCCTGCTGCCTCCACTCTGTTCTCCTGTCATCCCTGGGCTCCAACACCGCCAGTTGTTGCTCGGAAGTACTGTTAGCACAGTCAACACTTGCTCCTGTGTTACTGGGGTTCAGTAATGTCAGCTGTTCCCCTGCTGTGTGAACGGCAAAAAGTCCTGCTGCCTCCACTCTGTTCTCCTCTCATCCCTGGGCTCCAACACCGCCAGTTGTTGCTTGGAAGTGCTGTTAGCACAGTCAACACTTGGTCCTGTGTTACTGGGGGTCAGTAATGTCAGCTGTTCCCCTGCTGTGTGAACGGCAAAAAGTCCTGCTCCCTCCACTCTGTTCTCCTCTCATCCCTGGGCTCCAACACCGCCAGTTGTTGCTCGGAAGTGCTGTTAGCACAGACAACACTTGCTCCTGTGTTACTGGGGTTAGTAATGTCAGCTGTTCCTCTGCTGTGTGAACGGCAAAAAGTCCTGCTGCCTCCACTCTGTTCTCCTCTCATCCCTGGCTCCAACACCACCAGTTGTTGCTCGGAAGTGCTGTTAGCACAGACAACACTTGCTCCTGTGTTACTGGGGTTCAGTAATGTCAGCTGTTCCCCTGCTGTGTGAACGGCAAAAAGTCCTGCTGCCTCCACTCTGTTCTCCTCTCATCCCTGGGCTCCAATACCGCCAGTTGTTGCTCGGAAGTGCTGTTAGCACAGTCAACACTTGCTCCTGTGTTACTGGGGTTCAGTAATGTCAGCTGTTCCCCTGCTGTGTGAACGGCAAAAAGTCCTGCTGCCTCCACTCTGTTCTCCTGTCATCCCTGGGCTCCAACACCGCCAGTTGTTGCTCGGAAGTGCTGTTAGCACAGTCAACACTTGCTCCTGTGTTACTGGGGTTCAGTAATGTCAGCTTTTTCCCTGCTGTGTGAACGGCAAAAAGTCCTACTGCCTCCACTCTGTTCTCCTCTCATTCCTGGGCTCCAACACCGCCAGTTGTTGCTCGGAAGTGCTGTTAGAACAGTCAACACTTGCTCCTGTGTTACTGGGGTTCAGTAATGTCAGCTGTTCCCCTGCCGTGTGAACGGCAAAAAGTACTGCTGCCTCCACTCTATTCTCCTGTCATCCCTGGGCTCCAACACCACCAGTTGTTGCTCGGAAGTGCTGTTAGCACAATCAACACTTGGTCCTGTGTTACTGGGGTTCAGTAATGTCAGCTGTTCCCCTGCTGTGTGAACGGCAAAAAGTCCTGCTGCCTCCATTCTGTTCTCCTCTCATCCCTGGGCTCCAACACCGCCAGTTGTTGCTCGGAAGTGCTGTTAGCACAGTCAACACTTGCTCCTGTGTTACTGGGGTTCAGTAATGTCAGCTGTTCCCCTGCTGTGTGAACGGTAAAAAGTCCTGCTGCCTCCACCCTGTTCTCCTCTCATCCCTGGGCTCCAACACCACCAGTTGTTGCTCGGAAGTGCTGTTAGCACAGACAACACTTGCTCCTGTGTTACTGGGGTTCAGTAATGTCAGCTGTTCCCCTGCTGTGTGAATGGCAAAAAGTCCTGCTGCCTCCACTCTGTTCTCCTCTCATCCCTGGGCTCCAACACCGCCAGTTGTTGCTCGGAAGTGTAATTGGCAAGGGTACTCACTCCTGCCCAGACTGGTTACAGCACGCCAGCTGTTTCCTGTCAGTGTAAACGTCACTTAGCCTCCAATAAGTTGTCCTGTCGTGTTGCGGTCGGGTTAGCCGACTGTATGGTGCCTGCAGTTTAGGTGCTTCCTATGTGTGCTGCGGGATATGTGAATAAAGGCTGTTTCCGTTGTGACAATAGGACAATCACCCACTGTAGGACTGTGGGATTCGGTAACTGCGGCCGGCTCGCGGCCTGTCAACTTAAATTTCCATGGGTACCTTCTGCTACCCGTCCGGGTTCCAGTACCGTCAGCTGGTTCTCCGCAGTGCCTTTGGCCTAGATGCCTCCATCTCGGTATCCGAGTTCTAGCAACGTCTGCTGGTCCTTGGTAGTGCTTTGGAGCACAGGTACCTCCTGCTTAGTAACCGTGTCCCAGTAACGTCAGCTGGTCCTCGGTTGTGCCATTGGCTCTTTTCCTTCTGCTGCCCCTCCGGGTTCCAGTACCGTCAGCTGGTCCTCGTTACTTCCATTGTCTCTTGTACCATCTGATACCCATCCGGGTTCCAGTAACGTCAGCTGGTACTCGGAAGTTAGTCAGCCTTCTTGTACCTTCAGCTACATTTCCAAATTGAAGATTTTTTAAATGTTTTTTTGGGTAATCACTCTGGATCTCCAACAATGAAGACGACGACCCTGATGACCACCCCGAAGAAGACGACGACCACAAGGACGACGAGCATCAAGCCAACCAGCCTGAACACCATCACAAAGAACAAATAAAAGATTACCCAGAAGAAGATCACCAACAGGACAAAGGAAGGTTAAGACAAACTACAAGATACAGAACAAGAGACAGAAGAACAATAAGCAGAAGATCAAAAAGCAGAAGAACATGAAGTGTAAGACCAAAATTAAGAGCTAAATATATGCTCTAAATTATAAGCAGAAGAAGACTAAGCAGTGTATGGGGGTGAGTCCGTTCCTCCTCGTGGTGCCCCTGGAAAAGGCCTGCTGCTGCTGCTGCAGGCTAAAATTAACGCGGACAAACACTGTTGTAATTTAAATCTTTGGTGACAGCAAGAACGGAAGGATGAAAAATTCATACTTTTACAGATTACAAGTACAGGAATCTCTGTCACAAATAAGAATATGATGAAGAAGATGAATAGGAAGAAGATGAAGAAGTAGAATATGAAGAAGAATAATAGTTTAATAAGAAGAATATGAGTAATGTTAACAAAAAGATCAATAGCAAGAAGTTTAAGAAGAAAATAAATAAGGTGAAGATGAAGAATAATTTGATAAAAAAGATGATGCTGCTGAAGATTATGAAGGAGAAAGTGTGGCAGAAGTTAAAAAGGTGAAGAGCATGGAAGTTGTGAAACATACATATTTGCCAAAATAGAAAAAAGGTTAACAACATTGTCAATTTCTTCGTCAATCCAAACGTCTTTTTAAAAAAAAGGATTACTGCTATTTCATTTGATTGGGTTAAACATCTATGCCTTTAATGTCTCCTCAACCTCCCCCAATACATTCTACATTACTCTTTGTTGTTTTTCTTTATGTACAATTAACCTACAAGGCAAGAATGGGTTTTTTTTAATTCCGATATTTTGTTCCCATAGACTTACATTGGATTTCCGGTATCGGTATCGGGTATCGCCGATACTTTTTGGGTATCGGCGATACCCATTCCGATCCGATACTTATTGATATTGGAAAGTATCGCTCAACTCTACTCTTCAGAGATTCTTGGGTTTTAAAAATTTTTATCGTAAATTTATTGGTAATTTCTCTGTTATTGTTAAACCATTGACTGATTTGACCAAAAAGGGTTCTGATGTGGTGAATTGGCCTCCTGAGGCAGTCTCTGCGTTTCAGGAACTTAAACAGAGATTCACTTCTGCTCCTGTTCTACGGCAGCCTGATGTTTCTCTGTCATTTCAGGTGGAGGTTGATGCCTCTGAAATTGGGGCAGGTGTCGTTTTGTCCCAAAGAGATCCTGAGACCTCTAAAAGTAACCCTTGTGCTTTTTTCTCTCGAAAATTTTCTCCAACGGAACGTAATTATGATGTGGGTAATCGGGAGTTATTGGCCATGAAGTGGGCCTTTGAAGAGTGGAGACATTGGCTGGAGGGAGCCAAACATCAGGTGGTGGTCCTCACGGACCATAAGAATCTGGTTTATCTGGAATCAGCCAAGCGACTTAATCCTAGACAGGCCAGGTGGGCCTTGTTTTTCACACGTTTTAATTTTGTGGTTTCCTTTCTTCCTGGCACTAAGAATGTTAAGGCGGATGCCCTCTCGAGGAGTTTCCTTGCGGACTCTCCTGAGTTATCTGATCCTGCTGTTATTTTGAAAGAGGGTGTAGTTCTTTCCGCCATCTCACCCAATTTGAGACTGGCTCTGGAAGGGTGTCAGGAGGATAAACCCGAGCGCTGCCCTGTTGGGAAATTGTTTGTCCCAGACCAGTGGAAGAAGAGTGTGATGTCTGAGATTCATTGTTCCACGTTGGCCGGTCATCCCGGAATTTTTGGTACCAGAGACTTGGTGAGTCAGTCCTTTTGGTGGCCTACTTTGTCTCGTGACGTCAGGGAGTTTGTGCAGTCCTGTGGGACTTGCTTTCGCTCCAAGCCTTGCTCTCGCTCTAGTGGTTTGTTGATGCCATTGCCTGTGCCCAAGAGACCATGGACCCATATCTCTATTGGATTTTATTTCCGACCTTCCTGTTTCTCAGAGAATGACCGTTATCTGGGTGATTTGTGATAGGTTTTCCAAGATGATACATCTTGTGCCATTACCTAAGTTGCCTTCCTCCTCCGAATTGGTGCCTTTGTTCCTTCAGCACGTGGTTCGGTTACACGGCATTCCTGAGAACATTGTGTCTGACAGAGGAGTCCAGTTTGTTTCCAGATTTTGGAGGACTTTTTGTTCTAAACTTGGTGTTCAATTGTCCTTCTCCTCTGCTTTTCATCCTCAGACCAATGGACAAACTGAGAGAACAAACCAGACATTGGAGACTTATCTGAGATGCTTTGTGTCTGCTGATCAAGATGAGTGGGTCTCTATTTTGCCTTTGGCTGAGTTTGCTCTTAATAATAGGGCAAGCTCTGACACTTTGATGTCTCCATTTTTCTGCAATTTTGGGTTTCACCCTCGATTTTCTTCGGGACAGGCGGAGGCTTCTGTCTGTCTGGGTGTTGACTCTGTTGTGGAGCGTATGCAGCAGATTTGGGACCAGGTAGTGGAGAGGTTGTTCCTCTCTCAGGAGAAGGCCCAGCGGTTTGCCAACCGGCATAGGACTGATGGTCCTCGGTTTAAAGTGGGGGACTTGGTCTGGTTGTCCTCAAGAAATATCCCTATGAGAGTTGCATCTCCTAAGTTTAAGCCTAGGTTCATTGGACCTTATAAGATCATGGAGATTCTTAATCCTGTTTCCTTTCGTTTACTTCTTCCAGGGACATTTAAGATCCATAACATGTTCCACAAGTCCTTATTGAAGAGGTTTGTCGAGCCAGTGGTTCCTATGGCTGCGCCTCCTGACCCTGTTTTGGTTCAGGGCAATCTGGAGTATGTGGTTGAGAAAATATTGGATTCTCATTTTTCTAGACGGAAACTCCAGTATTTGGTTAAGTGGAGAGGTTATGGTCAGGAGGACAATTTTTGGGTGTTTGCTTCGGACATCCATGCTAGGAGACTGATCCGTGCGTATCACAGAGCTCATCCTGACCGACCTGGTTGCACAAATGAGGGTTCGGTGACCCCTCCTCAAGGGGGGGATACTGTTATGAATGTTTTAGAAATGAATTCTGAGCAGAAGCTCCCTCTGGTGGCTACAAACAGTACTGAACCATTCAATGAGGATTGGCAATCAGGAATTACAGACTGGCTGGATATAAGGGAGGTTTCCGCCCATCATGGTTGCCGGTGATCAAATGTTCCTGTCTCAACGTTGTTTCCTGGTTCACTTGGAAGCTTGCTGAGTCTTGCCTCTTCTCCTGCTCTCAGATAAGATATTTTCTGTTTTTTGTTTTTGTGCTTGCCATTTGCATTTTTGTCTGCATTTCTGTGAGGTTGGCCAGGTTCCCCTCCCGGGGGGCTTGGGCCCCTCTCGGTTCCTCTGGTGCCACTGTTGTTTGTTCTTTTGCCTTTTCCAGTGTTTTCAGCGGCTGCAGCTGAGTTTTGTTACACCAGAGAACTAATTTAGGTGGTAGAGGTCATGTGATCTCAGGTGTTTTTGCAATTAGTAGCGTTGGCTTTTTTTTAGGGTTTTTTGGATTGCAGTAAGTATCCTTCCTATCCGTTTCTGTCTAGGCAGATTGGGCCCCAACGTTTGCTCATACTATTTTCTGTCTGTGTCTGTATTTCCTCTTGTCTAACCGCCATTACATGTTTGGGGGCTTCCTATGTTCTTTGGGGATCTGCTCCGGGGCAGATAGCTTTCCTCTTTCTGTCTTTAGGTGTAGTTATCCTCTCAGGCTGTGACGAGGCGTCTATGACCAACGTAGGAACGCTCCACGGCTGCCTTTAGTTGTGGTGGTTAGTCAGGGTACTGCAATCCAGTAGATTCTAACCTCTCTGGTGTATTGCCGTTTTTGCCTGCTCTCCTCAGCTACCAAAACATAACACATGGGGCCCAGTAGCATTGTCAATTTGGCAGATCAGAGACTGGAGCAGCAGCCATGGGGCAGAGCAGAGACTGGAGCAGCAGGAATGGGGCCAATCAGAGACTGGAGCAGCAGCCATGAGGCAGAT
Organism: Oophaga sylvatica; assembly: GCA_033576555.1. NCBI lineage: Eukaryota > Metazoa > Chordata > Amphibia > Anura > Dendrobatidae > Oophaga > Oophaga sylvatica. The sequence goes on from JARQOD010000005.1 coordinate 419,873,070, forward strand.
CAGAGACTGGAGCAGCAGGCATGTGGCCAATCAGAGACTGGAGCAGCAGGTATGGGGCCAATCAGAGACTGGAGCAGAAGCCATAGGGCAGATCAGAGACTGGAGCAGCATTTATGGGGCCCATTATACACTGGATCATTAATAATATGGACCATGATTTTGGCCCATAACACACTGGAGCAGCAGCCATAGGGCCCATCATATACAGTAGCATTGTCAATGGGGCAGATCAGAGACTGGAGCTGCAGCCATGGGGCAGATCAGAGACTGGAGCAGCAGTCATGGGGCAGATCAGAGACTGGAGCCGCAGGCATGGAGCCGATCAGAGACTGGAGCAGCAGGCATGGGCCTATCAGAGAGTGAAGCAGCAGCCATGGGGCAGATCAGAGACTGGACCAGCAGCCATGGGGCAGATCAGAGACTGGAGCAGCAGGCATGGGGCCTATCAGAGAGTGGAGCAGCAGCCATGGGGCCAATCAGAGACTGGAACAGCAGCCATGGGGCAGATCAGAGACTGGAGCAGCAGCCATGGGGCAGATCGGAGACTGGAGTAGCAGGCATGGGGCCTATCAGAGACTGGAGCAGCAGCCATGGGGCAGATCAGAGACTGGAGCAGCAGCCATGGGGCAGATCAGAGACTGGAGCAGCAGGCATGGGGCAGATCATAGACTGGAGCAGCATTTATGGGGCCCATTATACACTTGATCATTAATAATATGGACCATGATTTTGGCCCATAACACACTGGAGCAGCAGCCATAGGGCCCTTCATATACAGTAGCATTGTCAATGGGGCAGATCAGAGACTGGAGCTGAAGGCATCGGGCAGAGCAGAGACTGGAGCAGCAGGCATGGGGCCAATCAGAGACTGGAGCAGCAGCCATGGGGCAGATCAGAGACTGGAGCAGCAGGCATGTGGCCGATCAGAGACGGGAGCAGCAGCCATAGGGCAGATCAGAGACTGGAGCAGCAGGCATGGGGCCTATCAGAGAGTGGAGCAGCAGCCATGGGGCCGATCAGAGACTGGAGCAGCAGCCATTGGGCAGATCAGAGACTGGAGTAGCAGGTATGGGGCCCATCAGAGACTGGAGCTGCAGCCATGGGGCCAATCACAGACTGGAGCAGAAGCCATGGGGCAGATCAGAGACTGGAGCAGCCGGCATGGGGCAGATCATAGACTGGAGCAGCATTTATGGGGCCCATTATACTCTTGATCAATAATAATATGGACCATGATTTTGGCCCATAACACACTGGAGCAGCAGCCATAGGGCCCATCATATACAGTAGCATTGTCAATGGGGCAGATCAGAGACTGGAGCTGCAGGCATGGGGCTGATCAGAGACTGGAGCAGCAGCCATGGGGCAGATCAGAGACTGGAGCAGCAGGCATGGGGCCTATCAGAGAGTGGAGCAGCAGGCATGGGGCAGATCAGAGACTGGAGCAGTTTTTATGGGGCCCATTATACACTGGATCATTAATAATATGGACCATGATTTTGGCCCATAACACACTGGAGCAGCAGCCATAGGGCCCATCATATACAGTAGCATTGTCAATGGGGCAGATCAGAGACTGGAGCAGCAGCCATGGGGCAGATCAGAGACTGGAGCAGCAGGCATGGAGCTGATCAGAGACTGGAGCGGCATGCATGGGGCCTATCAGAGAGTGGAGCTGCAGACATGGGGCCTATCAGAGACTGGAGCAGCAGCCATGGGGCAGATCAGAGACTGGAGCAGCAGGCATGGGGCCTATCAGAGAGTGGAGCAGCAGGCATGGGGCAGATCAGAGACTGGAGCAGTTTTTATGGGGCCCATTATACACTGGATCATTAATAATATGGACCATGATTTTGGCCCATAACACACTGGAGCAGCAGCCATAGGGCCCATCATATACAGTAGCATTGTCAATGGGGCAGATCAGAGACTGGAGCAGCAGCCATGGGGCAGATCAGAGACTGGAGCAGCAGGCATGGAGCTGATCAGAGACTGGAGCGGCATGCATGGGGCCTATCAGAGAGTGGAGCTGCAGACATGGGGCCTATCAGAGACTGGAGCAGCAGCCATGGGGCAGATCAGAGACTGGAGCAGCAGGCATGGGCCTATCAGAGAGTGGAGCAGCAGCCATGGGGCTGATCAGAGACTGGAGCAGCAGTCATAGGGCCCATGATATACTGAATCATTCAAAATGGGGGACATCAGACACCGGAACAGCATTTACGGGGCCCATTACACGCTGGAACATTAATAATGGGTCCCATTATATATGGAGCTTGATTTTGGCCCCATCATACAGTCATGGCCAAAAGTTTTGAGAATGACACAAATATTAATTTTTACAAAGTCTACTGCTTCACTTTTTCTAATGGCAAATTTGCATATACTCCAGAATGTTATAAAGAGTGAGCAGCTTAACAGCAATTACTTGCAAAGTCAATATTTGGCTAGAAAATGAACTTTATCCCCCAAAACACATTTCAACATCATTGCAGCCCTGCCTTAAAAGGACCAGCTAACCTCTTATCAGTAATTGCTCCATTAACACAGGTGTGGGTGTTGATGAGGACATGGCTGGAGATCAATCTGTCATGATTAAGTAAGAATGACACCACTGGACACTTTAAAAGGAGGCTGGTGCTTGGCATCATTGTTTCTCTTCTGTTAACCATGGTTATCTCTAAAGAAACACATGCAGTCATCATTGCAATGCACAAAAATGGCCTAACAGGGAAGAGTATCGCAGCTAGAAAGATTGCACCTAAGTCAACAATCTATCGCATCATCAAGAACTTCAAGGAGAGAGGTTCCATTGTTGCCAAAAAGGCTTCAGGGCTCCCAAGAAAGACCAGCAAGCGCCAGGACCGTCTCTTAAAAGTGTTTCAGCTGCGGGATCGGGCTACCAGCAGTGCAGAGCTTGCTCAGGAATGGCAGCAGGCAGGTGTGAGTGCATCTGCACGCACTGTGAGACGGAGACTCTTGGAGCAAGGCCTGGTCTCAAGGAGGGCAGCAAAGAAGCCACTTCTCTCCAGAAAAAACATCATGGACAGACTGATATTCTGCAAAAGGTACAGGCAGTGGACTGCTGAGGACTGGGGTAAAGTTATTTTCTCTGATGAATCCCCTTTTCGATTGTTTGGGACATCAGGAAAACGCCTCATTCGGAGAAGACAGGGTGAGCGCTACCACCAGTCTTGTCTCATGCCAACTATTAAGCATCCTGAAACCATTCATGTGTGGGGTTGCTTCTCAGCCAAGGGAATCGGCTCTCTCACAGTCTTGCCTAAAAACACAGCCATGAATAAAGAATGGTACCAGAATGTCCTCCAAGAGCAACTTTTCCCAACCCTCCAAGAGCAGTTTGGCGATCAACAATGCCTTTTCCAGCATGATGGAGCACCTTGCCATAAAGCAAAGGTGATAACTAAATGGCTCAGGGAACAAAACATAGAAATTTTGGGTCCATGGCCTGGAAACTCCCCAGATCTTAATCCCATTGAGAACTTGTGGTCAATCATCAAGAGACGGGTGGACAAACAAAAACCTAAAAATTCTGACAAAATGAAAGCATTGATTGTGCAAGAATGGACTGCTATCAGTCAGGATTTGGTCCAGAAGTTGATTGAGAGCATGTCAGGGAGAATTGCAGAGGTCCTGAAGAAGAAGGGTCAACACTGCAAATATTGACTTACTGCATTAGCTCATTCTAACTGTCAATATAAGCTTTTGTTACTCATATGTTTGCAATTATTATATTTCTGTCTGTGATAAAAACATCTGTCAAACACACATAAAAACCAGAGGGCAGCATATCATGTGAAAATATAATATTTGTGTCATTCTCAAAACTTTTGGCCATGACTGTACACTGGAGCATCATCCATGTGGACCATCATATACTGGAGCATCATATGGGGTTCATTATTTATGGCCCATCATGTAGGGTATGGAGGATCATATGGGCCCTATTCTGTATGAAGCATTACATGGGGCTCATTCTTATGTATGGCACACTATGTGGTGGCCATAATACTTTATGGAGGAATATAGTGTCCATTTTTCTAGCTATTGTAGATTTTAACATAGATATCAGTCATGTCATGTAAGAAGTGAAGTATTTTTCATTGTACTATAACGAGATTGTGGTATGTCTTAAAGGGGCCCACTGACACTCTTTGGGCCAGGGCCCACGAAAACCGGGAGCCATCCCAACCCCCCCCACAAGTTGAGCCAAAAAACCCCCATTTTTCAATGCGTAAACATTATTATAAAGTCAATAAAGGTTGCCAAGCTTAAGTAATAATGATTGATGTTGTTGCCATTGAAATGGGCACTGTAGGTGTTTTCTGTCCTCCACTCCCTACTTACTTTGCTTCCCCATTGACTTGCATTGGGTTTTGTGTTTCAATTTACCCGCTGATTTTTCGCGATAGTCGGCCGATTTCACTTGACCCGACTTTTGCGAAAGTCGGGTTCTGTGAAACCCGACTCGACCAGAAAAAAGGGAAAGTCGCTCATCTCTACTGAAGACACATTCTGAGAGAACGTTGGTTGCCGGACAAGACAAAACCTCCAAGGTGTGACAGATGAGCTCAGGCCACTTTTTCATTTTTGAAGACCAAAATGCAAAAGGGGCCATACCTCCCCCCTGATGGCATTGATATTGTGCTCCAGATACTCCTGCACCATTCTCTCCAGTCATTCACATGTCAGACTGGTGCACGGGCTGGTCTAAAAAATGTGTGACGTGACTTACAGAAATTGCTTATGCTACTTACTCTCCTGCTAATGTTTTATCGATGATGCCTTGACATTCCCGGGGTTGAACGTCTGGAACTGGGATAAACACTGTGCCTCACTGTTGACTTGGGGAAAACCACTCTTAAGATTGTCTACAAGCATGTTTTGATACTCCAGCAGGCCCACATCCCTTTCCAGGGGGAAAACATCTGGCAAAATTTACTCTTGTACTGTGGATCTAACAGAGTGGCAACTCATTAGTCAGCACTATTTCTAACCGTAAGAATACAGGCATGATGTTGAAGATAGTGCAGCAAGAAGAAGCTCGGTAGTGGGGTAACATTCAAGGGTGCTTCATCCATCCCCTCTCGCCAACCACAGACAACAGAGAGGGGATCATTATCCTCCTCATCTCCCGATAGTTGTGTGTCCATCACCTAATTTTCCTCAATATGTTCCTCAGCTCCTGTACCTTCATTAACAGTTTGACTGGTACCATGAGCACTACAGGATTGCTATAAGTAGAGATGAACGGTGTTCGAATCGAACTGTTCGCCAATCTCAAATTCAAGCTGTTTTGGGCGGTGTTCGAGCCGTTCGACGAACCCGAACGATTTTGAAAAAATCCGGCTGTTCGAGGTTATGTTCGATAACTGTTCGTGCACCAAAATCGTAACTGGATTTTTTCACAGTAATGCTGAGAATCACTGTTAATACTCAGTTTGAGTGTACAGCAGGGCGGGGGGAGGGGCATGGGATGGATCTCTGCAGAAATAATGAAGATCTCCATTTTTTTTTCCTCTTTCCCGCATTTCCAGTGGGAGGTGCAGTCTGTCAGCCTATCAGCAGCGCTCACACGGAGCAAAGTGCTTTTTTTTCACACAAGCAAGGGCATGTGTCATTGGCTGTGTAAGTCACATGTCCTTGCCCTATAAGACCCAGCCATTTTGCCCTTCGCCACCATTTTCTCACTGCTGCAGCAGAGTGTTAGACGGCACTGCTGCTGCTGTGAGCGCTATATTGTGCACCAGCAAATTAGAAGCAAAATTTCACAGAAATCGACAGAAAGGTTTAGGGAGTAGGAGTGGGACTAGTTTGTAATTGCAGCCCTTTTGAGGGCTAGGTTACAGCAGTTTCTAGCACTTTTAGCAGGCAGGTCTGTGCTCGTCTTAAATAGACAAATAGGTCAACTTGGGAGTAGTGACTATTTGTAATTGCAGCCCTTTTGAGGGCTAGGTTACATCAGTTCCTATCACTTTTTGCCAGCTACACCAGTGTTCAAATAACTACGAATTTTTATCTGCATCTTGCCTGGACAATAATTTTGGGCTTAGTAGCAGTGTGTGGTACTCATTCTATTAGGCCATCTATACTAAGCTCCACCAGCGTTCAAATAACTATGAATTTTTAGCTGCCTCTTGCCTGGACAATAATTTTGGGTATAGTATCAGTGTGTGGTACTCATTCTATTAGGCCATCTATACTAAGCTCCACCAGCGTTCAAATAAATACAAATTTTTAGCTGCATCTTGCCTGGACAATAATTTTGGGCATAGTAGCAGTGTGTGGTACTCATTCTATTAGGCCATCTATACTAAGCTCCACCAGCGTTCAAATAAATACGAATTTTTAGCTGCATCTTGCCTGGACAATAATTTTGGGCATAGTAGCAGTGTGTGGTACTCATTCTATTAGGCCATCTATACTAAGCTCCACCACCTGTGTATCTAATAAAATTGTTTTACTGCTTCTAACCCAGCCAATCCTTTTGGGCTATTACCACAAATTAACCACTCAGCTCTGCTCGGTTTCCATCCATCGTTTTTTGTGCAAACAACTCCAGAGTTGTCAATTAGTTAACCACCAAAATGAGTGGCAAAAGGCCTGCTGCTGGTGGAAAGGGGAATAGGTGTGTTGGGAAGGGAAAAAAAGGTTGTGTCCGTGGGGTAGGTGTTAAAGCAACAGTAACATCTGCAGAAGAAAGACCATCTTCCAGTCAAACTAAGATGTCTACTTCTTTTAGTGGACAATGTGATACGATCCCTTTCTTACGGCCACGCCCATCGCTACAAATTCCAGATGAGGCACAAAAACAGCAGGTGCTTCAATAGATATCAAGTGCTCCTTTAAGTCGGCTCTCCTCCACCTCAACTTCAACATCACAAATACTCCAGTCCTCAGAGGTGTCACCCAAATCGCACTTGCTTCCTCACAGCTCCCAAGTATCCAGCTGCCCGTCTGAGTATGGGGTAGAATAGATGGTTGAGTCTGCAGAGCAGTTTACTCATACTATAGCCTGGGAATCAGAGGTCGTCTCCAGAGCTTCTGTGAATCCAGACGAGGAAATGATCCGCACTGATGCCCAGAATGTTTATGAGTCGGATCCAGGACCAGATGAAGAAGTTTCTGAGCATAATGTAGACCCTCGTTCCCAAACTGTAACTCCTGTTGGTGGAGACAATGAGGAAGACGATGATGAGACTCAAATACCTGATTTGAGCGACAACTTGAGTTTTTTGTCCGGGCAGGAAGAGGTTGGCTCTGAGGACGACGGGTGTGAGAACACACAGGGTGATGATGACGAGGTTGCAGATCCCACTTACTGTCAACTCACAGTCAGCCAGTGGATGAAGTCAGCAGAGGAGGTGGAGGAGGATTCTAGTGACGATGAGGTCAGGTTGCGCCTTCCTGGACAGATAATTAGTAGTGGAAGCACGTCACCAACTTCATCTTCAACCACAACTCTGCCTCTGACCACAAATCGTGGTGGCTCTTCAGGTTGCATGGGTTCTAAGCATTGCATAGCCTGGGCATTTTTTCAGATCGATAAGGATGACCCAACTCATGTTATCTGTAACATTTGTGACCAAAATCTAAGTAGAGGCCAAAAAATCCATAGTTTGAATACTTAATGCATGAACCGTCACATGGATATGAAGCATAAGTTGCAATGGCAAGCTCACTGTGCTACAATGCGGCCTAGCGGGCCGGGCCAACCACCGTCTGCCCCATCTTGTGCATCCGCGGCCTCTTCATCCTCTGTGACTGGGGGGACAGCAGTCAGACCTGTTTTGAAACTCAGACCTGGCACCTCTTTACCCGTAACAGCCAGTCTGATTGGCAGGTCATCATTTCATTTGGAAGTGGAAACACCGGCTGTTGTTGAGTGCTCTCCGACATCGAGAGCACCACCTTTGGATCAAGGCAACCTAACTTTTGCGCCTGCATCTTCCTCACAGACCGTCAGTTGTCCGGGGACACCCTACTCAACCCCGTCTAAGCACAACAGCCAGCCCACGGTCCCTCAGATGTGGACAAGTAAAAGACCATTTCCTCCTAGCCATGAGAAAGCTAAGAGGTTGAATTTCACCATCTGCAAGCTCTTGGCTACAGAAATGCTGCCTTTCCGCCTTGTGGACACAGAGGATTTTCGCGATCTTATGTCCATTGCAGTGCCCCAGTATCAGATGCCCAGTCGGCACTACTTCTCAAAGAAAGGTGTGCCTGCGCTCCACCAGCATGTCGCACACAACATCACCGCTTCTTTGAGAAACTCAGTGTGTGACAGGGTGCATTTCACCACAGACACTTGGACGAGTAGGCATGAATAGGGGCGTTACATGTCGCTGACTGGGCACTGGGTAACTATGGTGACAGCAGGACAAGGGGCTGCTGTCCAAGTCTTGCCATTCCCATGAGTTGTGCGTCAATCCTCTTTATCTCGAAGTTCCACCACTGCTTCTGCCTCCTCAACCTCCTCTCGTACCTCCACCTGCACCCAAAGCCTGTCAGGTCACGCCACCGGCTTTCTAACTGCGCAGAAGGGATCCTGCACACCTCCTTGCTATGCTGGCAGCAGGGCTCAACATCATCAGGTGGTTTTTACATTGAAATGTCTGGGAAATGTGAGTCACACAGCTGAGGAGTGGTGGTCAGCTCTGGAGAACCAGTTTCATGAATGGTTGTCTCCACTGGACCTGCAATCAGGGAAGGCCGTGTGCGACAATGTAGCAAACCTGGGTGCGGCCCTTCGCCGGGGCAATGTCACACACGTGCCTTGTATGGCTCATGTGTTGAACCTGGTTGTCCAGCAATTTTTAGGCCACTATCCCAGACTACATGGCCTTCTGCAGAGGGCACGGTCGCTGTGTGCTCACTTCCGCCGTTCGCATCCCGCAGCTCAGCGACTTACATCTCTACAGAAGTCGTTGGGCCTGCCACTTCACCGGCTAAAATGCGATGTGCCAACACGGTGGAATTCAACTCTGCACATGTTGCAGCGGCTGTGGCAGCACTGACAAGCCCTGGTGCAATATGTTCTGAGTAGTGTTGAGCGATAGTGCTCGATATCTAAAAATATCGTATCGAAATTGTATCGCCGATAGCACTAAATATCGTCGATATCCGATTTCGATAGCGGAAGTCCCATGTAAGTCTATGGGAACAAAATATCGCAACAAAAAAAACCCTTTCTTACGTTGTAAACACAAAATATACACACATAGAATACATATATATATATACATGTCATTGTGACATATATATACATATATTTATAGTTTATACACTTCTACATAGTAAAATAGACTCTGATTCAATTGCCGGGTAAAGCCGTGACATACCCCATAGAAGTCGACGGGCTCGGTGCCGAGTACCCCCAAAACCTCTGGCTCTGTGCGACTCAACTTGGGCGTCACGAACAGGATTCTGTAGCTCGCTATAAGCGAGTCCTGTGTGCCTGAATTGAACTGGTTTTGTGCTTGAGAATTGCTAAAATCATCAGAGAATGTATTTGCCATTTTTCCGCCATATCTGCGTCACAACGAGGCACTGGTGAAGAAGAAGGGCGTGCTCTTCATTGGTGTACTGTACACTCACTCAGTGACGCGAAAACGATGGCTCTAAATGGTACTGCAATGTAAGATCGTGCCCCACAGCTCTTCAGTTCCGCCTCCTCATCCTCCTCAGTGTGCGGAAACTAACACGAAGGTCCCGCCTCCCTACAAAAGAGGGGCCCTCTCCAGATGCTAATGACACATGTGACTTGGCAGAGATGGCTAATGGACACGAGCAGAAGTGTGAAGGGATGGAGCAGTCAGACTCAGAGCTCTCCCCCCACGGAAGCGACCCGATCGCCACGGAAACACCGTTGGGCACCCAGCCTGGAAACCCTCCTACGCTGCAAGAAGCGGCGGATACCCTAAGAGGCCTGGCCCGGCACCGGGAGGAGGTCGCCAGGATGGAAGCGAGCTGGCGTGCCCTAAAACTAAACTTGGAGCGGCGCCAATCCCTCTTACCTGAAGTGTCTGTACCGGAAGGTGAGGCACCCGTTCTAGTAGAGGAGTCCTTGCAATGTGATCCGGTTGACGTTGTCGCAGTGGAGGCACCCGTTCCTGCAAAAAACGCAGCACCGTCAGCACCCCAGATCCCGCGCAGGCACCAGAGCACTACCTGCTTGTACCGGAGCCCCGACTGTCATCTGATTTAGAGCCGTCTGCTTCCTCCGCAGGGGAGCGCTGCCAGGACTGGGGGGCGACAGGAGAGCTGCCGCAAACCGGACACTGTAAGCTGCAGTGGAGTGGTGGAGACATGGAGCAGCTGGTGGAGGAGAATTTCAACCGGCGTCATGAGGAAGAGTGGAGACGTTGGGAGCGGGAAGCAGAGCGACAAAGGGAGCAGCGAGAATCCCAAAAACTTCGGCAACGTAACCTGGAGAAGGACCTGGCAGATAAGGACCGGATGAGAAAGGATAAAGGAACCCTGAGTGAGCCGCGGCGTAAGGGTGCAGTACGGAGCTTCAAATTGAAAGGTGGTTGGGGCTTCATCAAGGAGCCTGGACTTTATTTAGAAGTTTTTGTGAACCGGCGGGACGTAGAGGCTCACCTCCCAGAAGGACACCCGGGGAGGGACCTGTTGCCAGGAGACTTGGTGACTTACACCCGACACTGGGGTTACAATGGATGGTACGCCCTAAATGTTACCAGGTGCGACCCCTACTCCCCAGTGTGTCAGGAACCTGTGAGACCCTCGGAGCCTTCAGCCTCCCACATCCAGGCCCCTGCAAAAGTGCCGACCCCACGCCGTAAATCTCCCAAGCCTCCCTCAGTGGTCTCCTCAGCAGCCCCAGCTATGGACATGATAAGTATAGCTGGCCCGTACCCGGCGCCTGTTAGGCCCCCTGGGGTTCGTTCAGTCCGGGACATAGGGTTCCAGACCCGGAGGGAGATGAAAGAGGTGGCCACACAGACCCAGATAGCGGGTCACGACTTGACTGTACAGGCCACACGACGTCATCAGGTCCTGGTGGTCCTTGGTGCCTCGGATGTTTGGCAAGCATCAGAAGAGTACCAGGTGGTACCTGGAACACCCCTGCCAAAGAAGTATAAATAACCCGGACAGGGTCCCTGTATGTAAATAGTTAAATTGTCGATAAATAGTTAAATTGTTTATGTACCCGGACGGGTGAATGTTTATAAAAAAGTTTTTTAATTTAATAAAAAAAAAAAAAACACAGTTTTCATTACTTTTATTACAGTCTCATCCTGCGACGCCATCGATCTCCTGTAAAAAAATGAAAAAAAAAAAAAAGTATACCACCTGACCGACGCAGTCCATAGTAACGAGTGTCCCACGACGATCCAGCTCTGCTACATCAGAATCCCGGCGCAGCACAGCTGATTACCTGCTTCCCCGGCGGTGACGTCATCGGACTGGTTTACGGCCGGGATTACCCTGCAGTCACTGCAGTTATCGCGAAAAACTGCATGTGACCGCCAGGGAGAAGATAATGGCGGCCATCAAGCAGTCCAGGACGTAACCGCCGGAGATCTTCTGCCAGGTAAGTGCCGCTGACTCCTGACAGACCCGACCGACGGACACTCACAGTGACAGTGACAAATCCGATTCCGGTATTCGATAAGACGAAAATATCGAAACGAATTATCGAAAGGCCGATAGAGCTAATATCGGCCGATAGCCGATATTTGCATTATCGTATCGCTCAACACTAGTTCTGAGTTATAGCCTTGGCCAACGAGATCCAGATGTGGGGCAAATCACGCTGGAGGAGTGGTCTCAGATCAGGGACCTATGCACCCTTCTGCACAGTTTTGAAATGGCCACGAAGATGTTTAGAGCTGACTATGCCATTATCAGCATGACTATTCCGGTGATTTACATGCTGGAGCAGATGTTAAACAGAATTCGGAGTCAGGTGGTGGAACAAAAGTAGGTGGAGGAAGTAGAGGAGGAGGAGTTGTATGCGGAAGGGCTAACATCTGCAAGGTCCAGACGGTCGGCAGCACCAAGGCGGCAGGCATGGGAGGGTGGGGGAGAGGGATTAATCAGGGCACATGGTAACAGCCAAACTAGTGAGGAAGGTGCAGGAGCCCAGGAAGAAGTGGAGGACGAACTGGCGATGGGCATGGAAGACTCATCAGATGAGGGAGACCTTGATCACATTTCTGTTGTGCAAGGTTAGGGGGAAGGGGGCAGAGGAAGGAAGCTGGATTCTTACCTCGCCACCAACACAACAGGGACTTGGTGCTCCTTGATGCGCAAGACACATGAGTGCCTTCTTGCTGCACTACCTGCAACATGACCCTCGAATTGTCAGAATTCGAAATAATCCTGACTACTGGGTAGCCACACTCTTAGATCCCCGGTACAAAAGTAAATTTGCCGAAATAATTCCTGCCATAGAAAGGGATTCACGCATGCAGGAGTATCAGCAGAGACTGTTGCAGAATCTTACATGTGCTTTTCCACAAAACACCAGTGGTGCACGTAGTGAATCTCACAGTTGTAACTTGCCAACCGTGGGACTGTCGAATCTTCAGCACTCAAACCGTAACAGAAACACAGTATCTGCTGGTGTTAACAGCAATTTTGCGTAATCCTTTCACCACTTTTTTAGCCCATCCTTTGCAAGGCCACAGGACACAAGAAGTCAGACACATAGTCAACGCCTAGAGACGATGGTACAGGAGTATCTCCAACTGAACATCGAAGCCATGACTGTGTCACTGGATCCTTGCTTTTTTTGGGCTTCCAGTCTGGATAATAGGCCGGAGCTCGCCACTTACGCCTTGGAGATCTTGTCATGCCCCGCAGCCAGCGTTCTCTCTGAATGTGTGTTCAGCGCTGCTTGTGGTGTGCTTACAGATAAGCGCACACGGCTGTCCACTGACAATGTAGACAGACTCACGTTCATAAAGATGAACAAATCATGGATCCATAAGGACTTTTCTACCCCTGTGTCATCCTGGGGAGAGTAAAAGCTTGAGGATTTGTTCAAATCACCTCACCAACCGTTTTAAGCAACTCTGGGGCAATTGATGCCACTTAAGTGGTGTCTGTGCCCCAAATTTTTGGAAAAAAAGGAGACTCTTTTTGGAGTCCCCTTCCTGTGTTTTACGTGACGTTGGCATCGTCAATTACAGGTGGGTTGGGTCTTTCTCCCCCCCCTTTTAACCGTAAGAAACTACATACACTATGGCTTGGGGTAACACAGACGGTTGACTCTGAAGAGCTGTTTACTCATACTATAGCCTGGGAATCAGAGGTCTGCTCCAAAGCTTCAGTGTCTGCTAGTCAGCAGAGTAGCCTCCGGCTGTAGATCTAATTTCAATTTTTTTTTTCAAATTCAATTTTTTTTTATTTTAGTGGTGAAAAAGTACAAGAAAATACAATATACATAGTAAAAGGGGTAGTATAACTATAAATGTATGCATAACGACAGTACATTGGGGGTACAGGGAGGATTTTCCATCAATATCCAGATCAAGCATGTATTTTTCCATATGAAAGATAGAGAGAGAGGGAGCGGACCACGGCATACCACCAATCAATAGAGTGCGATTGTGATCATTGTTGTGCCGACATCACGGATAAATTTAGTTGGGGGCTAGATGATAGGCGTCAGAGTTTTGCAAATCAATCCAATTCCTCAAAATCACACAGTATCTATCAACATCAGCCAGTGAGATGGCAATCAGATGCTCCATCCTATTAAGGAGGGAGATCTGCGCAAACCATTCCTCCACGGTGGGTGGGTCTCTGCTTTTCTAGTGTCGTGGAATGACATTCTTAGCCGCCTGTTTTAGGTAGCCTATTGATAACCTTTTATTAACTACGTTTACTTATTGGTAACATTGATAAAAGGAGGGCTTCTGGCATATTAGGGATAGTCAAACCAGTTATTTTCTCAATCATGTGAACCACCTTTGCCCAAAATGCATTTATTATAGGGCATATGTGTGATATTGTCCCTTCCCCCTCCCCACATCTCCAATATCTATCTGAGACCACTGGATACCATCTATGAAGGACTGCTGGTACCCGGTACCATCTAGAGATAATTTTGAAGGAGGTTTCCTGAGCTTTGGACCCTATTGAGGTTTTATGTGTTAGGAAGAAACATTTATTCCATTGTGAGTCAGAGAAGGACTTCCCCAGTTCCCTTTCCCATGCACCGCAGAATCCTGACCTATTGTCAGTTACCTGGGCAATGAGGAAGTTATACAGTAGGGAGATGGAGTGTATAGGGGGTGACAATGATAGGCTCAATTTTTGAAAGTTTGTGAGATCTCCATGAAGATGTGTGCACTTCTTCACAGTTGAATAGAAGTGTTGTAACTGGCTATATTTAAAATTTGCCTTCGGGGAAGTGGCTTTTCCCTGTAACAAGTCATTGAGGGGGACAGCGAAGTATTGGAGATGACATGAGAAAATAATATCGGATGGGATTTATTTGAACCAAGAAATCTATTTGCAGATAGTCCTGGTGGGAAATCTGGATTATCTGAAATCGGGAGCAAGGGGCCCTGGAGGTCGATTGAGGATAATCTTTTTTTTGGGGATCTCAAAGGCAAAGCAGTGGCATAAGTACTATATGACATGAGGCCAAGAGAGGGGACAATTAAATGGGCCCACCATAGGAGAGTGGTAAGAGCTTTAGGACAAATGGATTGAGCTATTTTGACCCACAATTTCCCCTCCGAATGATGGAAGAAGTCGAGGATTCTAGCGTGTACTGCTGCCATGTAATACCTTCTACAATCCGGAAGTCTAAGGCCCCCCTTTTGTTTGTGCCTGTTCAGAACGTCCCCGAATGCGTGCACGCCCACTTGCCTAGATAAATCTGCAAAAGCTACTGCGTAGTCTTTTCCAAAAATTTGAGGGAATTACCACGGGAATGGTTTGGAAGAGGTATAAGAGTTTAGGTAGGACGTTCATTTTTAGTATATTTATTCTGCCGAACCAGGAAAATATACCAGGGAAAATCCTTCAACCTTCAAGAAGTAAGATCTCTATGGAGTTGTTCAATAAAGGGCCCAAAATTAAGACAAAATAGACGGGAGAGGTCTCTATGAATATGATTTCCTAAGTATTTGATACCCTGTGAGGGCCAGGTAAAGGGAAAGTTGGACTGGATAGAATCCTGTATGGATTTGGGGAGGGAAACATCGAGGGCCTCAGACTTCGCTGCATTGATTTTAAAATTTGACCATGTACCAAAGTGATCTATTTCAGCCATAACAGCAGTGATAGATATATGTGGTTGAGAGATATATACTAGGACATCATTCATCAGCAAATGCAGAGCACTTGTACTCGGTGCCTCCCACCTCAATCCCACTAATATTGTGGTTATCGTGAATTGATGAGAGCAGGTGCTCCATCACTAGGATGTATAGGAGAGGGGACAGAGGACATCCCTGCCTTGTCTCATTGGTGATTATGAAAGGTGATGATAATGTTCAATTTATCTTCAGCCCAGCTGACGGATTGCGATACAGGGCAATGGCTATAAATGGGTCCCCTACCCCAAGCTTTTTAAGAGAATAATATATGGCGTGCCAGGAGACTCTATGGAATGCTTTCTCAGCATCCAACGAGAGTATCTAATTACAAATTTTTAACTGCATCTAGCCCAGACAATAATTTTGGGCCTAGTTGCAGTGTCTGCTAGTCAGCGGATTAACCAAGCTGTTAAGCAAGCTACACCACCTGTACTTTGGACACTTAATTTATTCAAAGGAAATGCTTCGGGCCCCCGGGACACTCAGTGAAGAGCATCGGGGAGGCATCCCAAGGCACAGGGGCTGTGACTGGCGGTAGGACGCCTTGCGATGGACCGCCAAGCTCGATCCTTATAAAAGCTTTTTAACTGCAGCAGCTTTACTGGATGCTGCTGGAGCTGGAATTACCGCGGCTGCTGGCATGAGACTTGCCCTCCAATAGATCCTTGTAAAAGGATTTAAAGTGTACTCATTCAAATTAGAGAGACAATTTAAATTAAAAAGATTGGACCTGCCTCCACCGCAGGGGGGCTCGCTCGACCCACCAGCGGACAGGCACCAGTATTAGGGCTGGCTGTCAGGGTCCACCGCAGCTCTGGCACAAACCCGGCGACACGCAGGTCGCACAGGCAGGAACGGACTGGCCGTGTCGACTTGGCACTTTTTTGGTTTTAGAAGGGCATGACATACCTACCGTATATACTCATGTATAAGCCGACCTGTGTATAAGCCGACCCCAGTAATTTTGCCACAAAAAACTGGGAAAACTTATTGACTCGCGTATAAGCCTAGGGTGAAAAATGATTATGCCCCCATATGATGCTACACAGATTATGCCCAATATGCTCCACAGATTATGCCTTCATATGCTCCAGATTATGCCCAATATGCTTCAGAGATTATGCCCCCATATGCTCCAGATTATGCCCCCATATATTCCACAGATTATGCCCCCATATGATCCACAGATTATGCCCCCATATGTTCCACAGATTATGCCCCCATATGCTCCAGATTATGCCCCATATGTTCCACAGATTATGCCCCCATATTATGCTCCCATATGCTCCAGATTATGCCCCATATGTTCCACAGATTATGCCCCCATATGCTCCAGATTATGCCCCATATGTTCCACAGATTATGCCCCCATATGCTCCATATTATGCCCCATATGCTCCAGATTATGCCCCATATGTTCCACAGTTTATGCCCCCATATGCTCCATATTATGCCCCCATATGTTCCACAGCTTATGCCCCCATATGCTCCAGATTATGCCCCCATATGTTCCACAGCTTATGCCCCCATATGCTCCAGATTATGCCCCCATATGTTCCACAGTTTATGCCCCCATATGCTCCAGATTATGCCCCCATATGCTCCAGATTATGTCCCATATGTTCCACAGCTTATGCCCCCATATGCTCCATATTATGCCCCCATATACTCCATATTATGCCCCTATATGCTGCACAATTATGCCCCATAGTATAGGCCCCATATGCTGCCTGCTGCAAAAAAAAATGACATACCTCTCGTCGCTGGGGGCCAGGTGCCGGTGTCCTGAGCAGGCGGTGACAGCGCCGCGCTATGGGGGACAGGTGCCGGTGTCACCGCTCGCTCAGGACCCCAGCACCTGAGATATTTACCTGTCCTTTCTGCACGCTGCGTCCTCGTCTAACTCCTCAGGCTGTGAATGATCTGGCAGGGGGCGGGGCGCGCACTAACGACATCATCGCGCCCTCTGCCTGATCATTCACAGCAAGAGGAGTCGGACGAGGATGCAGTGTGCAGCGGTGGACCGAGGGACAGGTAAATATAGCATATACTCACCCCTCCGCCGCGCGTCCCTGCAGCCTCTTCTCCCGGCGCTCTCCGCAGCGCTTCAGTCCTGCAGCGGTCACGTGGTACCGCTCATTAAAGTCATGAATATGTGCATATTCATGACTTTAATGAGCGGTGCCATGTGACCGCTGCAGGAAGGAGCCGGAGATCGTGGGAGAAGCAGGGGGCTGCAGAGACCGCGCCGGCGGAGGGGTGAGTATGATCCGACTCCCCCACTCCCCCTCCCCCACCGACCCCCGTATATGACCCGAGTATAAGCCGAGAGGGGGACTTTCAGCCCTAAAAAATGGGCTGAAAATCTCTGCTTATACAGGGGTATATACGGTATATCTGTCTCCCCCTCCTTTTACTCCTCCACCTCTTTTCTTTTCGCATGACTATACAGTTATATGAAAAAGTTTGGGTAACCCTATTAATCTTAAGCTTAATGTTTTATAAAAATTGGTGTTTTTGCAACAGCTATTTCAGTTTGATATATCTAATAACTATTGGACACAGTAATGTTTCTGCCTTGAAATGAGGTTTATTGTACTAACAGAAAATGTGCAATCTGTAATAATAATAACAATAATAATAATAATAATAAATGTACTATGTACTAAAATGTACTAACAGAAAATGTGCAATCTTTAATATAATAATAATAATAATAATAATAAATAATAATCTGCATCCAAACAAATTTTGACAGGTGCATAAGTATGGGCACCTCACCAGAAAAGTGACATTAATATTTAGTAGATCCTCCTTTTGCAAAAATAACAGCCTCTAGTCACTTCCTGTAGCTTTTAATGAGTTCCTGGATCCTGGATGAAGGTATTTTTGACCCTTCCTCTTTACAAAACAATTCCAGTTCAGTTAAGTTTGATGGTCGCGGAGCATGGACAGCCCTCTTCAAATGATCCCACAGATGTTCAATGATATTCAGGTCTGGGGACTGGGATGGCCATTCCAGAACATTGTAATTGTTCCTCTGTATGAATGCCTGAGTAGATTTGGAGCGGTGTTTTGCATCATTGTCTTGCTGAAAGATCCATCCCCTGCGTAACTTCAACTTTGTCACTGATTCTTGAACATTATTGTCAAGAATCTGCTGATACTGAGTGGAATCCATGCGTCCCTCAATTTTAACAAGATTCCCGGTGCCGGCATTGGCCACACAGCCCCAAAGCATGATGGAACCTCCACCAAATTTTACTGTGGGTAGCAAGTGTTTTTCTTGGAATGCTGTGTTTTTTTGACGCCATGCATAACGCCTTTTTGTATGACCAAACAACTCAATCTTGGTTTCATCAGTCCACAGGACCTTCTTCCAAAAAGAAATTGGCTTCTCGAAATGTGCTTTTGCATACCTCAGCCGACTCTGTTTGTGGCGTGCTTGCAGAAACGGCTTCTTTCGCATCACTCTCCCATACAGCTCCTCCTTGTGCAAAGTGCGTTGTATAGTTGACCGATGCACAGTGACACCATCTGCAGCAAGTTGATGCTGCAGCTCTCTGGAGGTGGTCTGAGGATTGTCCTTGACTGATCTCACCACTCTTCTTCTCTGCCTTTCTAATGTTTTTCTTGGCCTGCCACTTCTGGCCTTAACAAGAACTATCCCTGTGTTCTTCCATTTCCTTACTATGTTCCTCACAGTGGAAACTGACAGGTTAAATCTATGAGACAGTTTTTTGTATCCTTCCCCTGAACAACTATGTTGAATAATCTTTGTTTTCAGATCATTTGACAGTTGTTTTTAGGAGCCCATGATGCCATTCTTCAGAGGAGATTCAAACAGGAGAACAACTTGCAAGTGGCCACTTTAAGTAGCTTGTCTCATGATTGCATACACCTGGCTATGAAGTTCAAAGCTCAATGAGGCTACAAAACCAAAAAAGTGCTTTAGTAAGTCAGTAAAAAGTAGGTAGGAGTATTTAAAACAAGAAAATGATAAGGGTGCCCATACTTATGCACCTGTCAAATTTTGTTTGAATGCAGATTGCACATTTTCTGTTAGCACAATAAACCTCATTTCAAGGCAGAAACATTACTGTGTCCAATAGTTATTAGATATATCAAACTGAAATAGCTGTTGCAAAAACACCAATTTTTATAAAACATTAAGCTTAAGATTAATAAGCGTGTCCAAACTTTTTCATATAACTGTATGTACTTGTCACTTTTCCATGTGTTAGTTGTGTCTTCTGAGCAGTTTGTCAGCTTTTGGACACCTTTGAAGTGTCTTCTATGTGTTTCTACTGTATGTGTTTTTGTTTGCCTACTTTCGGTTTTAACGGTGTTCGACGGTGTTCGCCGAACAGTTCGTCGAACATACGGGTGTTCGGCGAACCGAACCCGAACACTACGGGGGTGGCTCAACACTAGCTATAAGCCACCCTCCGATGGCACCTGCCTGTGCGACAACAGTCTGGAAATTTGAGATATTGTTTTCACTTCTGCATCCTCCTCTGCTTGCACCTCTTCCTCTGGAACCACCTCCTCATGCAAACTATTCAAACTGTGCTCATGCATGTAGATGAGCGGAATAGTTATGTTGATGATGGCATCTTCAGCGCTAACCATCTTAGTAGCCATTTCAAAACTGTACAGAAGGCTGCAAAAGTAGTGATGGGTGAGAACTAAAATGCTCAGGTGCTCGTTGCTTGGGTCGAGCAGATTGGAATATTTGGGTACTCGGACAGAACAACGAGCCCAATGTAAGTCTATGGGAGACCCGAGCATTGTTGCCGCGATCCCCCCCAGGGTCATTTTAAGGTCTAAAAACATCTGAAAATGATGGAAAAACTGCTCAAATGACACAGGGACTTCATGGGAATCGCCCCTGGAAGCATTCCTGACTCCTAGTTCACAGCTTTAAACAATGTTGTCAGAGTTTCATGACATTTTTACCGATGCACCAAAAAACATAACAAAACAAAATCAAAGCTGATTTTGCTGGGAAATATGTAAAGCCACATCCTTTCCAGGTTAATGACATGTATATAAGGTAAAATAATTAACCCCAATTCAAAATGTTCCTCCACCACTTGGGCTATGTTCAGACGTAGAGTTTTTGAAGCGTTTTTCAACTCTAATATTGCTTTCAATCAAAACAAAAGAATTCACTCGCTAATATCATTGTAACATTTAACAACCCTAGCTGGCCATGTGGTGTGTGACACATAAGCAGACACATCTTGCTTCATTTATGAAGGAGGGACTCAAAGTCACAGAGCCTATTTTTACAGGGGCATCAGCCAGCATTAATCTGCTTAAAGGGCCATTATTAAAGAGTGATTCTCCAAAACTTTTATAGCCTATGCTGTGAGTAGATGGGCTGCCAAGAATTATGACGCACCCCAATAGCCCTTTCACGAGATGTCCAGGAGGGCTTCCATAAAATGTTGCATTGAATGCAAGACCTGCCCTGCTACCAAGCCATATGCACCTCAATAAGTCTTTGAACCAATGTACTGGATGGGCCCAGGAAAATTCCCTTCACATTATTCATTTTGTCCTCCCATTCTGTTTGTTTTTTCATTGACTGCAAGGCCTGCCCTGCTACCAAGTCATATCCACCCCAATAAGCCTTTGAACCCAGGTACTGGATGGGCCCAGGAAAATCCACTTCACATTATTAATTTTGTACTCCCATTCCATTTTCTTAATGCATTGACTGCAAGGCCTGCCCTGCTACCAAGTCATATGCATCCCAATAAGCCCAATCCCCCTTGGAAGAAACATGGAGAAGGGCCCCCCAAACAAAAAATATCCCATTAAAAAGGAGTGTGTCTCCTAGACTTGGAATGCCCACACACTAAGTGTGTTGGCTGGCAAACATTTTCCCATGTGGGGTACACCTCAAACTTTTCCATAACAAGTATTGTACACCCGGCAAAAATACCCACCCTTGTTATGATTTGGACACTGGCTGTAGTAGCATGGAACACGTTAACCCTGGTGATCTACTGGCGGCGGATAATGAGATGTAGAGGAAGGCCTGATGAAAACCTATTCCCAATTTAAAGGAGTGGGTCTCCTAGACATGGAATGCCCATGCACTAAGTGTATGGGCTGGCCAACATTTTCCCCTGTGGGGTACACCTCAACCTTTTCCATAACAAGTATTTAACAACCAGCAAAAGCACCCACCCTTGTTAGGATTTCGACAGTGGCTGTAGCAGCACGGAACACATTGACACTGGTCATCTACTGGCGGCTGATGATGAGACGTGGAGGAAGGCCTGATTCAAAACTATGCTCAATTTAAAGGAGTGGGTCTCCTAGACTTGGAATGGCCATATACTGGCTGGCAAACATTTCCCCCTGGGGGTAGATATCAGCATAGTGTGTAAATTTTTTTTTAGGGACATCATGAACATCTTGTAAAACTGTAACGTGGTTTCCTACACAGTTGCTGCTGGGAAGGTGCAGGTTTTTAGTAAAAATATGGCAGATGAATCATTGGATGAATTGATCAGGAAAAGGGGCATGGTGATGACAGGAATGGGAAAGTACATGATTAATAACAGCTGTGGCTATGGGAGGTATGAGATCCAGGATACAGCCTACAATGATTCGTCGTTCATCAATTACCAGAATTGGTTTCATGCCCGTCAGAAGGTCGGTGTAACAGATGCACGTGTCAGACTCGGCCTAAGAAATGACCGTCCAAAACATGTTTTCATACACGCACGTGTATGTATAAAGGGCGAAGTGCAGCATGTTTGTGAGATGCTGAATTAGAGAAAACAGATCAGTGTAGGTGGAAAACCAAACAAACTGATGGATGCTCGTGAAAAATTAAGTTGAAAGAGGAGTGCACCGTCCGTAACTATAAACACGCCCGTGCCACGAGCTTCTTCATCTTCACACATACATATTAACAATAAGATCCAAATGTCCCAGTGGAAATTTATTTGTCATAGTGTAACGAACACTGTTAAAAGAATGCCACTAAAAGTACATAACCACGACCCTTGGAAACACCCAGTTTCCTCTTTACAAGATATGGATGATGATGGTATTGATGATGACTTTGAAATATACC
The DNA here is from genome assembly GCA_033576555.1 of Oophaga sylvatica. NCBI lineage: Eukaryota > Metazoa > Chordata > Amphibia > Anura > Dendrobatidae > Oophaga > Oophaga sylvatica. The sequence continues at coordinate 419,895,492 of JARQOD010000005.1, forward strand.
ACATCTGCACCAAGAAGATGAACATCACAGCTGCCAAAAATGTGCAAAAAAGGCCGGAATGTCTGGAAAATCATTTTATCTAGGGCTAAGTTACCCTCTTACTAAAGTGGTACCGAATGATGCATACACAGATCTCATGTCTACTCAGCGTGAGATGCTTGAAAGATGATGTATTCTGATTTGTCCATGACCACTTTTTCAAAGCAAGCAAAAAAGAAGGATGATATAACGAGAAGACTTGTGATTTTGGTCAGTAAGGAGGTGAAGTCAGGTACAGATAGGTAGATCTGCGTGTCATCGATGCAGTGATGATATTGCAGACCGTGCCATTACATCAGCTGTCCCAGGCCGAAGGTGTAGATGGAGAAGAATAGAGCCTTGTGGAACAGTGAAAGACAGCTGTCGAGGTCAGGAGGTGGTGTGATAGAGAAAGACAATGAATGTCCCCCTAACAGTCTTGTTGCTTTTTAAAGACTCTGCCGATAACCCCAAAAAGGCCGTTTGCACCACCGGCCATGCCCGAATCAGCAGGGTTAGCAAAACTACCTGCCGTACCACCACCAGCATGATCAGGCACATGGCAGCAACGCACCCGACTTTGTTGGTTGAATACCAGGCTCCATGAATAGTGTCTGCGGGTGATACCACTGCATCTTCCACTGTTGTGCGTGCAAGCCAATCCCCTGTCCATGGTGCATGCAAAGATGCCTCTTGCCGTGCAGCTATAGTTGCTTACAAACTCAGCTAGAACCATTAACAATCAAGTCTACGTCCTGGTCTCAACGCAGCGTTCAGCTGTCCATACACAAGTCCTTGGAACGCAAGCGGAAATAAGCAGCAAAAACCACAGTATTAAATTCACACATTTGTCATCTGCTTGCGATGGCAATGTTGCATTTTAGGCTCGTGGAATAAGGAAGCTGTTGTGAATATGTTGGAGGTGGCTTCTGAGCTGAGGGTCCCTCCGGTGGTTGCTGAGGGTAATGAACTGATTACTGAATGGCCTTCAGCTGGGGCTGAATGGTAGGATATAAGTGGCCTGAGTTCCCAGCAGCCTTGCCGGTAATCAATTGTTTCTTCTGGTCTTGCTTGAAGCTCTGCTAGTTTCCTGCTCTCCTTCAGATAAGTGTTTTTTTTTTTTTATCTCTGTTTGATTTTCTCTGCTGGTTTGCTGCTTGCAGTGGAATGCAGCCTGTCCCCTTTTGGGGGTCTGGCGCTGCAATTGTGCTCCGTTTTTGTCTGCACTTTTGCTTTGCTCCTTTGTTACTTTTTATTTGCTGAATAGCATTTTGTTACACCAGAGATCTGATTTAGGCAGATGAGATTGTGTGATCTCAGGTTTTTTGGCAATCAGAAGTGTTGGTATTTTTGTCAGGGTTTTGTTGGATTGCAGTCAGAATTCTTTCTTGTACTTTTCTGTCTAGACAGATTGGGCCCCAGCGTTTGCTCATTCTATTTTCTGTCTGTGTCCGTGCTTTCTTCTTGTCTAACCACCATTACATGTTTGGGGGGTTCCTATTTTCTTTGGGGATCTGCTCCGGGGCAGATAGCTTTCATCTTTCTGCCTTTAGGTGTAGTTATCTCTCAGGCTGTGACGAGGCGTCTAAGATCACCGTAGGAACGCTCCACGGCTACTTCTAGTTGTGTGGTTAGTTCAGGTTACTGCAATCCAATAGGTTCCAGGCTCTCTGGTGTATTACCGCTTTTGTTATTTTTTTGCTATTTCTCCTCAGTTACCGAAACATAACAGTATAACCGGCCCAAAACAGAAAATTATATGGTACTCACAGAAGGGGAAAATAGTAATAAGGAAACTCTGTTTGTTGCTATTTTTTTTTTCCCCTCTTTTCTCTGGGTGCTGAGGAGGAATTTTTTTTTTCTCTCAGTGGAGTTTGCACAGCTGTCTGGCCGTGTGGAGCAGCTTGCCACTGAGGTTTGGAGTATTGCTACCTATCTTGCTAGGTTGCCGGTTGTGGAACCTAGGATCCCCATACCAGATTTATTTTTGGGGGATCGGTCTAAATTTCTGAATTTCAAAAATAACTGTAAGTTGTTTTTTGCCTTAAAGCCTAAGGGAAAGTGTAACAGCAGGTTCAAATTGTCATCTCTCTGCTGCGCGGCGACCCTCAGGATTGGGCTTATTCCCTGACACCTGGGTATCCTGTTTTGAATGATGTTGATGTATTTTTTCAGGCTCTGGGGTTATTGTACGATGAACCTAATGTCACTGATCAAGCTGAAAAGATCTTGTTGGCATTAAATCAGGGTCGTGAAGACCTGAGCTGTACTGTCAAAATTTCGAAAGTGGGCAGTCTTGACCAAATGGAAGATGATGCTTTGGCAGCCCTTTTTCGAAAGGGTCTGTCAGAAAAAGTAATGGACGTTATGTGGGATTCCCTGTTCCCTCTGGTCTCAATGATTCTATGTCTTTGGCTATTCAAATTGACAGATGTTTGCGTGAGCGCAGAGGTTTGCGTGAGATAGTGTCGCCTTGTGAGCCAGCTCCTGAGCCCATGCAGTGTGATGGAGTGACTTCTGGGGCTCAGCGTCATGAGTTTCGTAAGCGCAATGGGTTATGTTTTTACTGTGGTGACTCTTCCCATGCTATTTCTGTCTGCCCTAAGCGGGGAAGACGTTTTGCATGCTCGGTTGTCTTGGTTAGTGTTCAGACTAAATTTCTGTTGAATGTTACACTGATTTGCTCCCTGTCCACATTTTCGGCTCAAGCTTTTGTTAATTCAGGAGCAGCTATTAACCTGATGGATTTTGACTTTGCCAAATGTTGTGGGTTTCCCATGATACCCCTGCGGAAGTCTATTCCCCTACTGGGCATTGATTCTACCCCTTTGGCGGAGAATAAACCCCAGTTTTCTACTCAGGTGATAATGAGGGCTGAACCAGATCATCAGGAGAGTTGCAAATTTCTGGTGTTGCATAATCTGCATGACATTATTGTACTAGGTTTCCCTTGGTTACAGACTCATAATCCTGTTTTGGATTGGAAATCTGTGTCTGTGACCAGTTGGGGCTGCCAATGTGCTAATACTGACACTCTTGTTTTTTCTGCCTCTCCCCAGTCTCAGGATGTCCCTGACTTTTTGACTGACTTTTCTGATGTGTTTAGTGAAAGTAAATCTGCATCCTTGCCCCCTCACAGGAGCTATGATTGCGCTATTGAGTTAGTGCCTGGTGGTAAATTTCCTAAAGGGCGCCTTTTTAATTTATCTGCACCTGAACATGATGCTATGCGATCTTATATCAAGGAGTCATTGGAGAAGGGTCATAGCAGACCATCCTCTTCACCCTTGGGCACCGTTTTTTTTCTTTGTGGCCAAAAAGGATGGTTCATTGAGGCTGTGTATTGATTATCGCCTCCTGAATAAGATCACTGTTAAATATCAATATCCGTTACCTTTGATTGCCGACCTATTTTCCAGAGTGAAAAGTACTAGTTGGTTTACCAAGCTTGACCTTCGGGGGGGCGTATAACCTTATTAGCATTAAGCACGTGGATGAATGGAAGACGGCGTTTAATACCCCAGAGGGGCATTTTGAGTACCTAGTGATGCCTTGTGGGCTTACTAATGCCCCTTCCGTCTTCCAATGCTTCATGAATGATATTTTCAGGGATTTTGTGGATAAATTTCTGATTGTTTATTTGGATGATATCTTGATTTTTTCCAATGACTGGGACTCTCTTGTGAAACATGTTCGGACTGTGTTCCAGATTTTGAGAGAGAATGCATTGTATGTGAAGGGAGCAGAGTGTCTTTTTGGCATACAGAAGGTCTAATTTCTGGGATTCATTTTGTCTCCGTCTGTTATTGAAATGGACCCGGTCAAGGTTCAAGCCATCTGTGATTGGGTTCAACCTACTTCATTGAAGGCTCTTCAGAGATTTTTGGGTTTTGCCAATTTTTATCATAAATTTATTGGTAATTTCTCTGGTATTGTTAAACCATTGACTGATTTGACCAAAAAGGGTTCTGATGTGGTGAATTGGCCTCCTGAGGCAGTTTCTGCATTTCAGGAACTTAAGCAGAGATTAATTTCTGCTCCTGTTTTACGGCAGCCTGATGTTTCTCTGCCGTTTTAGGTGGAGGTTGATGCCTCTGAGATTGGGGCAGGGGCCATTTTGTCCCAAAGGGATCCAGAGACCTCTAAGAGTAACCCTTGTGCCTTTTTCTCTCGAAAATTTTCTCCAAGTGAACGTAACTATGACGTGGGTAATCGGGAGTTATTGGCCATGAAGTAGTCCTTTGAGGAGTGGAGACATTGGCTGGAAGGAGCCAAACATCAGGTGGTGGTTCTCACAGACCATAGGAACCTGGTTTATCTCAAATCAGCCAAGCGACTTAATCCTAGACAGGCCAGGTGGGCCTTGTTTTTCACACGTTTTAATTTTGTGGTTTCTTTTCTTCCGGGCACTAAGAATGTCAAGGCGGATGCCCTCTCGAGGAGTTTCTTTGCAGATTCTCCTAGGTTATCTGATCCTGCTGTTATTTTGACAGAGGGTGTGGTTCTTTCCGCCATTTTGCCTAATTTGAGACTGGCTCTGGAGGGGTGTCAGGAGGATAAACCTGAGCGCTGCCCTGTTGGGAAGTTGTTTGTTCCAGACCAGTGGAAAAAGAGTGTGATGTCTGAGATTCATTGTTCTGCGTTGGCTGGTCATTCCAGGATTTTTGGTACCAGAGACTTGGTGAGTCGCTCCTTTTGGTGGCCTACTTTGTCTCGTGACGTCAGGGACTTTGTGCAGTCCTGTGGAACTTGCTCTCGTTCCAAGCCTTGCTCTCGTTCTAGTGGTTTGTTAATGCCATTACCTGTGCCCAAGAGGCCATGGACCCATATTTCTATGGATTTTATTTCTGACCTTCTTGTCTCTCAGAGAATGACCGTTATCTGGGTAATCTGTGATAGGTTTTCCAAGATGATACATCTTGTGCCATTACCTAAGTTGCCTTCCTCCTCCGAATAGGTGCCTTTTTTCTTTCAACACGTGGTTCGGTTACATGGCATTCCGGAGAACATTGTGTCTGACAGAGGAGTCCAGTTTGTTTCCAGATTTTGGAGGATATTTTGTTCTAAACTTGGTGTTCAGTTGTCTTTCACCTCTGCATTTCACCCTCAGACCAATGGACAAACCGAGAGAACAAACCAGACCTTGGAGACTTATTTGAGATGTTTTGTGTCTGCTGATCAAGATGACTGGGTCTCTTTTTTGCCTTTGGCTGAGTTTGCTCTTAATAATAGAGCTAGCTCTGCCACCTTGATGTCTCCAGTTGACTCTATTGTGCAGCGTATGCAGCAGATTTGGGACCAGGTGGTGGAGAAGTTGTCCCTCTCTCCGGAGAAGGCCCAGCGGTTTGCCAACCGGCATAGGACTGATGGTCCTCGTTTTAAAGTGGGGGACTTGGTTTGGTTGTCCTCAAGGAATATCCCTATGAAGGTTGCATCTCCAAAATTTAAGCCAAGGTTCATTGGATCTTATAAGATCATGGAAATTATTAATCCGGTTTCCTTCCGTTTGCTTCTTCCAGGGACATTTAAGATCCATAACATGTTCCACACGTCCTTATTGAAGAGGTTTGTCGAACCAGTGGTTCCTATGGCTGCGCCTCCCGACCCTGTTTTGGTTGAGGGCAATTTGGAGTATGTGGTTGAGAAAATATTGGATTCTCATTTTGCTAGATTGAAACTCCAGTATTTGGTTAAATGGAGAGGTTATGGTGAGGAGGACAATTCTTGGGTGTTTGCTTCGGACATTCATGCTGGGAGACTTATCGGTGCCTATCTTCGAGCTCATCCTGATCGGCCTGGTTGCGCAGGTGAGGGTTTGGTGACCCCTCCTCGAGGGGGGGTACTGTTGCGAATATGCTGGAGGCGTCTTCTGAGCTGGGGGTCCCTTCGTTGGTTGCTGAGGGTAATGAACTGATTACCGAATTGGCTTCAGCTGGCGCTGAATGGTAGGATATAAATGGCCTGAGTTCCCAGCAGCCTTGCCGGTTATCAATTGTTTCTTCTGGTCTTGCTTGAAGCTCTGCTAGTTTCCTGCACTCCTTCAGATAAGTGTTTGCTTTTTTTTTTTCTCTGTTTGATTTTCTCTACTGGTTTGCTGCTTGCAGTGGATTGCAGCCTGTCCCCTTTTGGGGGTCTGGCGCTGCAATTGTGCTCCGTTTTTGTCTGCACTTTTGCTTTGCTCCTTTGTTACTTTTTATTTGCTGAATAGCATTTTGTTACACCAGAGATCTGATTTAGGCAGATGAGATTGTGTGATCTCAGGTTTTTTGGCAATCAGAAGTGTTGGTATTTTTGTCAGGGTTTTGTTGGATTGCAGTCAGAATTCTTTCTTGTACTTTTCTGTCTAGACAGATTGGGCCCCAGCGTTTGCTCATTCTATTTTCTGTCTGTGTCCGTGCTTTCTTCTTGTCTAACCGCCATTACATGTTAGGGGGCTTCCTATTTTCTGTGAGGATCTGCTCTGGGGCAGATAGCTTTCATCTTTCTGCCTTTAGGTGTAGTTATCTCTCAGGCTGTGACGAGGCGTCTAGGATCACCGTAGGAACTCTTTACAGCTACTTCTAGTTGTGTGGTTAGTTCAGGTTACTGCAATCCAATAGGTTCCAGCCTCTCTGGTGTATTACCGCTTTTGCTATTTTTTTGCAATTTCTCCTCAGTTACCGAAACATAACAGGAAGCTTTCCGCAACCTGATGGCGGTGACAGTCACAAGATAATCGGTCCCGACCCAACACTATTTCTCCCCGTCTGCCGTCACGATATCACACAAGCAAGCACGTGTCCCACATTACCCGTGCCATCAACAATGCAGGTACAGGGAAAGTGCACCTAATCACGGACACGTCGACAAGTGATTGTGGGCAGGGACAGTATCTTGCTGACGGCACACTGTGTTTGCGTAGAAAAAGTCATGACCCAGTGAGACATTGTGAGAGCATGTCACAGATGTATGGAGGAGACAGTTTGGGGAAGGCCTTGTATGTCATATTTACAGTTTTGAACTGTAGCCTATGGGCAATAGCAAGACAGTAAAGGTCATGGCAGAAAGTAGAGGCTGTGGAATAACTGAGGGACAGTTGGATTACTCTTGCAGCAGAGTTTTGGATAGATTTGAGTGGTGGAACAGTGCTAGATAGGAGGGTACAGAGTATAAGGTTGCAATACTCGAGGCGGGAGATCATGAGGGCGTGCACAAATATTTTTGAAGTTTCTTATAATGTACGGATCCAGGAAATGTTTTTGAGTTGTAGTGGGCCGGAGGAGGCAAGGGCTTGGATGTGTAGCTTGAAAGAGAGGGCAGAGTCGAAGATCACCCAAAGACCACAAACAAGCAGGACTTTTTTCCACGTTGTACCGTCCCGCCATTACAAAGGTATGTGTCCCACAACATTACCCATGCCCTCCACAATGCTGGTACTTGTAAAGTCCACCTAACCAAAAAAACATGTGGACAAGTGCTTGTGGTCAGGGACGATACATCTCACTGAGGGTACACAGGGATAATATAGTGGAAACTGGAACACACTCAGACCTTGGTATGGTGGCCGTCCTCACAAACACAAAGTATTGGGTGCCTTACGTCAATCTGGGTTGCCCCCACAGTGTACAGCACCTGCACCTCCTCCTCCTTCGCCTCCTCTTCAGCCTCCAGCTCCAAAAGGTAGCACATCAGTCATAAGCTGGAAGCACTGCAACACTGCCTAATCAAAGCAGGAACAGGCTGTGCTGAAGCTAATATGCTTCTGTGACAAACGCCACAATGCTGAAGAGTTGTGGACAGCTCTGAAACAGCAGGCATATCGGTGGATGAGACCGCTGAACCCACAGCCGGGCATGTTTGTGTGTGACAATGGGTGGAACCTGGTGGCTACTCTTTGGCGAAGTGAGCTCACACACGTGCCATGCCTGGCTTATGCGCTTAACCAAATTGGTCAACTTTTTTTGAAAAGTGACACGGAGCTGGCAGATCTGCTCAGAAAAGTGCAAAGCTCAAAATACCCATTTTAGAAAGTCAGCTACAGCTTCATCCGCTCTTGCCGTGATTCAGCAGTGCTTGCAGCTTCTGGCTCAATGACTGGTGTGTCATGCCCCCAGGCCTTGGAACTCTACACTGCAGATGTTGCAAAGTATTTGAGAGCAGAAGAGGGCAGTTGGTGACTAGTCTACCAGCAGCAAGGTTGTCGGTATTTAGTTCTTACTTCACACTTAAGATCTCAGGATTGGACATGGATATCAGACATATGTACCATCCTCCAAAACTTTGAGGAATCCAACAAGATGGTGAGCGTAAATGAAGACATCATTAACATCTCCATCCTCCTTCTGTGTGTTCGAATCTGAATATTTATAGTTATTTATATAGCTCTGTTATGGAAATTTAATTAGGATAAATCTATCCTGCAGTGTTTGCTGCTGCTGTTCCCAATTTTAGACTAAATGTCTTTTTGAGCTGCTCAAACAAAATGAGGACTGTCCACACGGAAGTGTCAGTATAACAGTTCGTCAAGACCAACAGTTTATTATTCATTCAAGGTTTTTTAAGTTTACAAAAAGGGATGGTTAGTCAATTAACATACAATTAAAAGCTGCTAGATTATTGGCTGTTTTAGTGTAAGTATGATAATTATGATAATTATGATAAAAGGGCTGAAGTGGCAGATTTATTGTTCTTTGCCCCAGTTTTCCTACGTGACTAGTAAAGAAAATAATAGATATCTATCCAGACTTTCTGTCCTTGTTTCTTTTTTCTGTGTCCTTGGTAAAAAGTCCCTATGAGACATCTTTTGCAGCAGCCTGATGTAGGCCAGGGGTCATATCTTAAGAAGCTGATTATAGCTAGCATCAGCTTTTTCATAGATATGTGTGAGCACAGGATTTTTAGCAAGTGAGATCTATTTGACTGTAAATGCATATATATGAATATACATTGATTACGTGGAATACATATATATTTCCATGACAGTCCCCCCTTAGATACCACTTGCTCTAAAAACCTGCTCCTGTCCCAAAGCGCTGCAACTCTTTTGTGCTGCCGGTGAGTTGAGACATGCCTAATACATGCCTCCCCCACCGATACAGGCTTTTCGCAAATGTGCGGTCAGGAGGTCTGTTCCTAGCAGGGGTTCATGTGTTTGCAATCATAGTCTCTTTATTCAACTGCATGTTCAGAAAAATGTGTGTATTCTTCATCAGGTAGGTCATCTGTCTGGTCAGTCAGAGCATCCACAACATCATTCATGGCTTAGGTGTCTCTTCTGGCACGGGAGCTTCCTTGCAATGCGATACGTGGATCCAAGCAGGCTTTCCCTCTAGTGACAGAGGTTGGTGTCATCTGGGGCTCTTGGACAGGACCATCAAATCTGGGATCGAGTGTTCTCATTTCCAACTTTTTTCACCATCATCCAGTCTCCTGGCTTTCAAGGAGTGCGTACCGGACACTGAGTCTGGATCTGGCAGTGAAGAGAAAAACTCGAGAATGGACATTAGTTTTTGAACAATTCAATTACATAAGCAAACAAGATATCATTTTGCATATTCTGCTGCTGAGGGAAGAATGCACCTAACCTGGGACTAGACCCAAACAAAATTTCGCATGGCGACAACTTTTCTGGGTCTCTGGGAGTGTGCCTTACGCTAAACAGTGCAATTGGGAGTGTGTCTCATGCCATGCTTTGCATGTCTCTTAGGCAATTTTCAGCATCCTATTCTTAAGTGTTCCGTTCAGTCTTTCTACCTTCCCGCTGCTCTGGGGGGGTAAGGAGTGTGTAGGCCTAAATCTGACCCTACTGTTAACCAGATCTCTTGTGTCAGATTTGCTGTGAATGCAGGTCCCTGATCACTCTCTATCACTTCTGGAACCCCGTATCTGCACACTATTTTCCAAAGTAGCTGCTTTGCAGTAGTCTTTGCTGACTTGGAAGGCTTCTGTCCATCTTGAAAACACTTCTGTGACCACAATGGCATATTTGAATCCTTCACTTGGCGATATCTGGATGTGGTCTATCTGGATCCTCTGAAGTTGGTAGAGTGGTCTTGCCGGATGAGGTCAGGCGGACTTTCTTCTACACGTCCAGGCTTGCATTTGCCGCATGTCAGACAGCTGATGGTGAATTTGGCTGTTAGGGTGGAGATCCCTGAAGCGAACCAGTAAGCTCCAATCGAATCATTCATCTGTGTCTTTGATCTGTGTGTGTGGGTCCATGTGCCCATTGGACCACCATAGGGTGCATACTTTGTGGTAGGCAGGGTTTGGAGTCCATTGTAGATAGTCTTCCCTCTTCACGTGTTGCTTCTTTCGCATTCAGCTCTTCTCCTTTTGGAGCTTGGTCTTGCAACTTCTTGAGCAGATCCCAGGACGTCTTTTTGTCAGGTTTCTTGTCTTCAGTCGTCATGTAGTAGCCGTCCGGCTCTACGACCTCTCCCACTTCTCCATGTTGTCTTTCTTTGGCCGCTTCTTTGGCTGCCATGTCCGCCATGTTATTGCCTCATGCCTCTTCTGTTCTCAGTGTTCCATGCGCTTTTGATTTTTCAAATTGCCACCATTTTGGAAGTTGGAGTACACCCAGCAGGTCCCTGAAGGCTCCATCATGCTTCACAGTTGTCCCGTTTGCTGTGATGAAGTCCCTTGCAGCCCAGATGGGCACAAAGTCATGTGCTATGCCATGCGAGCACCTGTAGTCGGTGTAGATGTTTGCAGTCTTGCCTTATGCCATCTGGCAGGCCTTCGTCAGCACTATCAGTTCTGCTTCCTGGGCTGACAGGCTAGGTGACAGACTTCTGGACCACAGGATTTCTTGATTGCTGGTCACTGCACTTCCTGTGTGGAAACTTCTTCATCATCTGCAAATCTGGAGCCATCCAAGTGGAGGATAAATTCTGTAAATTTTTGTTCTGAAAAGTCCATATTGTATCCCCCCTTGGGAGTGGGAGTAGAGTGGCCGGGATGAGGACTGTAGGTCTGGAGACGGTGACATTGTGAGACAAAGGCGATAGAGGCGCCACAAAGATGTCTGGCGGTGGGGAGATTATTGTTGGTTGAGCTTGACTGAGGATTGCCAAGATGTCGTGCAGAGTGAGAGTTTCCAGTGGCCGTCCAAAAGTGATGTCAGCAGTCTTGTCCAGGAAGGTGTGTGCTGCAGATACTGGCATCAGGCAGGAGGGTGCTCCTCTTGCAACTGGATCCAAGCGGGCTGAGAGGCAGCCTAAAAGTCTCTGTTTTCCCCCTGAATCCATGCCAGGACTCCAGTAGCATGACCTTCTTTCTGAATGAGTTGAAGGCTGTGTCCGATAGAAGGAGCGGGGTTGCGTTGATGCAAGCGCACAGAGGCTGCATTAGGACTGAGACATCAGGGATCCAGGTTCTGCAATACGACACTAGACCAGGGAAGGCCTGCAGCATTTTCGGAGTTGTTGGGGGAGCCATTCTCTCCACAGTGGTCTTCCAGTCATTTGACAGGTGTTTCGTCTGGTGGGCAATGCGGTGTCCCAGGGATGTAACTTGCTTCTGACACCGCTGGACTTTGTTCTTCCAGACCTTGCGTTGCTGTTCCTCCAGGTAGAGTAGGAGAGACAAGGAATGGACTGTGCAGGTATCCATGTCAACCACACAAAAGAGAAGGTCATCCACGTGTTGTAGAAGAGTGACTCCTGCATATTCTGCAATACAGTTGACGAGGGTGGAGGACATTGTCTTAGTGAAACTTGAAGAGCACCTTGAGGCAAACACTGTCCATATGCACTGCACTGGTGCGTGAAGGCAGGCAGGTCATCCAGGTGGAGGGGAAAACTGAAGAAGGCACTGGCCAGGTTGATCACCGAGAATACCGTTGCGGTGACTGGGACTTTTGAGAGCAGAGTGTGCGGGTTCAGCACTGTTGGGGCTTCAAATACCATAGCCTCTTTCACGGCCTCCATGTTGCACCATTCTGAACTCAGTGGGGTTTAGAGTCTTTTTCTTCACTGTGGAAAGCTGGGATTGATTCCGATGGGCGAGGCAGCCCAGTTTGGCCTTGTCCTTCACTATGCGGCAGGGGACTCCCATCTCCCGGCACACAGCTGGCGGGAAAACAAGCCGTCTACTAGGATCCACATCATGAGAGATGACGACCAGTTGGCTTTCTTGTTCTCCACCAAGGCAGTCACTGTGTTAGCACCTGCTCTGGTCACAGGGGGGTCTTCTTGTTGGGACATCTCCTTCACCGGCTGCTTTTTTCTCAGCACGGTCTCAGGTCAGTATTTGTGCACAAGTTTGAAGAGCTGAGTGGCCTTTTGCCGGTCTAGGGCCTGGGTGAACTGGTTGATTGCAGGGGCACCTCCTGGTGCTTGCAAAAGATGAACCTCTGGCGTTGGAGCCGGATGTGGTGTGCCATTCCATGAAGCGAGTAGGGTCCTTCTTGAGTTGAATATCCTGGCCAATGTCAAAGTTCTCAGGCCGTCTTCTTAGGTGAGTTCACTTAGACCTTCAGTTGGTCAGAGACATCTTGACTCTGGTTGATGGAGTGGCTTTCTGGTACTATGTCCAGCACCTCCTGTGATAGGTCTGCAGTGTGGTTGTTTGAGGTTCCTGTTTCTTCTTGGGTCAGGGGTGAAGAAAGTGTCATGGTCCCATCTTCCTGGAACACTCTGGTCGCTTTCAGCTTCTGCAGTAGGTCCACTCCCAATAGGTTGAGGGTGCAGGTCTTTGACACAACAAACTGGGACATGATGGAGTGTTCTGGCTGAGTCCACACGCTCAGGGGCTTCATAATCTGGAAATATCTGACTTGACCATCAATTCCCATACAGGACGCAGAAGATTCTGATAGATAGGTGAGGTTGCGGAGTTCCACAAGAAAAGATCTGACTATGCCATCCACTCTCAGGATATTGGTCCCACTGGTGGGGTTCCCTGTGAACTTGGTGTGCTCCTGTCCTATGGACGGGGTTCTTCACTGCTTTCTGTGTTTCTTCTTCTTCTGGGCGAAGTCGGTGTTCTGCACCGGTTCTGGAAATGACCAAACTCGCCACAGTTGTAACACTGGACATCCCTTCTGTCCCGGCGGGACTCAATCCTTTTTGCTACTGTGAGCAGGGTATCCATTGCTATTGACGTGTACTCAGGCCTGGCTACTACCAGTGGTTTCCTGATTGGTTCTCTCAGTCCACGCACAAAAGCCAGTGCCAACATCCGTCTGTGTGTCTGATCATGGGTAATGAGGCCCAAATCTTGAAACACTTGCATCACTCTGTCATGCAACTCCTCTACAGACTCTGTCTGGTCCTGGCTCGTGACATGTAGGCTGATAGCGTGTCCTGTCAGTCTGCTTTTGGCCCATTCTCTGAGCTGCTCAATTAGCTTTGGTCCTGTCTCCCAGGCATACGCATCTAATTCTGCTGGAAGCTTGAAGTGTTCTCTCATAATTGGCCAGAATGCATCGCCTCCTTTTATTTCCATTATGGCCCAGAGATCAATCCAGGCTGCTGCATACGTTCGCTGGATCTGCTGCATTTTTTGGCAAAATGGCATGGGGTGTATCCCTGGGTCTGGCAGCATACTGATCACCTGGCTTGGGATGAAGGGCTCATAGGATGGTGCCTCTACCTGTCCCTGCCCTATTTGTGCTTGTGGGTTTTCTTCCCTAGTATTGGGCAGCATGTATGACGTTGCGTCTTCATCTTCATCAGATGAGAAGTGACATGGTGTGCTTGGTGCATACACTGGGTGAGGCTGCGGTGGATCAGTGTCATAGTTCCATGCTGGCAGCTCTGCTCGGCACTGAGGTTCCTCATTTGTGTCTGTAGCTACACTTCCCCCCTGTGAAGCCCTGGCTGTGGGCTCTGCTAGTTGTTGTGTCTGAGGGCTACCTCAGACATAACAGCGCAAACATATTAACAGTTTAACATTTTGAAAAACAACAGTCCTAAGTAACAACAATTACAATAATACAATAATTAAACCAAAATAAAACAACCCTGCTCATCACAGCTTACAATCTACTCTAAGTAACAACGATAACAATTAAATCCAAAAAAACAATCGTGCTCGTGACAACTTAAAATCTACAATGAGGTGGGGGAGATAACAACTACAGAAATGTATTTACAATTATATTACTGAGGTTTGTCGAAAGTCGAGGAGGCCTGAGGACAAGTAGGAGGAGGAGAGTATGGTCAGTCGTCCTCTTGGTGAAGACATGTTAGTTTTGACTGTTAGTGTGGGCAGTTTTTCACGCATGGCTGAGTTTATGTTACGCTGCCTTTCCCGTCACGCTCACGTTCTGAAAATTTTTGGTGACGGGCACTACTGATTGGTGACACTTCTAGAACCACACTACCAGGATAACTTTCTATCTTTTTTTCCAGAGGCAGACAGGTGTACTAAAATGTTGGAGGACCAGAGGGCCCTTCTTGCGGAATTATTAAAAAAATTCCCATATGAAAACGCTGCCAGAAGAGGTCACAGTTTGTTGGCCAAGCAAGGAGTACAGGTGAGAGAGAGACAACTCTAATCCAGCAGAGGCAGTGGAACACATGGCATAGTTCGGGGAGAGTTTTCTCAGACACTCCCATTGCCCTGGACCTGATGCGCGGGTAACTCTCACAAGGAGTGCAAAGTTTGGGAAGATGCTGAAGGAGTAACTTGCTGACCGTACCAATGTCCTCTGTCATTCCTTGGTGCCTTATAATTATTGGTTATCCACTCTGAACATGTGTCATGACCTGGCTCTCTGGACTGCACACGTGCGCTATATTCACGGTCAAGGAGCGCACGGCGCCTTGCTCTTTGGTGGTCCCTGGGCACACGGCACCTTGATAAATGGCAGTACCACTTTTACTGGTGGGAGCCAACAGGAACAGTCCTTTGCAATGCCAGTGCTCTAAGGACGGAGCATGCTGCTCAGCCTCCTATGCGCTGCTTGTCCACCCCAAAAATCTATGCTGTTGTGCTCGCTTTGTATTAAGCTGGCCCCTTGCCTATAGGTCATCGGATCTGTCTGTCTGCTGCAGTTTGCTGCGGCATTGGCACTTTGGATGTGCAGTGCACTGCCCCCCTTCATGCTCACACACTCACAGCTGGGACTCACTCATGCTTTTGTTTTTTTTCAAACACCTTCGGCACAAGTTCCCTGTGTAAACACGCCCCCTCTTCATGGGTAATGGACCTGTACGTTCCCCTTTTCCTTCCCCCGGGAAACAGGGGACGCAGCCTTGACAGTTCTGGACCCAGCGCAGCACAGGTACCCACAGCCCAGTCATCCTGAATCCGTACATATCTGGCCAATCCATTCTTTAATGCAAGCATCATAGAAGGCATGTTTTTGCAATTTTCCAGAGAAAATTGTACATTACATCCAGAACAGTGTCACTTTGAAGGACTTTGTGGCTCATATCAATCCACAACATGACACTAGTAGTCTCATACTTCTAATTTTTGGTGGAAAATCATAACCCCAGTGATAGGTTGTGTATGTTCTGACTTATGTAACATCATTTGGTGATAAAAATTATTTGTACCTATTTGCTTCACAATATATTCATCTTTTTCTTTAAGGATTCTGAACATAATGTTGTAAAAGTGAAAACAAGTTGAAGTGTGTTTAAAGTCAAATGTGAAAATAATTGTCATCTTTAATATTTCTTCATTCCGTGTGCGGCTAACCAACCTCATCGTTCTTATTGATTTTCTTTTCCAAGAAACCAAAAGCTCCATCAATACCACATGCTTTTCCAATTAATTCCTCATGCTTGGAAAGTAGAGGTGAGATTACGGATCTAAATAACATCTCTGGACTGTAGGCAACATGACACTGAGGCACGACCAACTGGGTTTTAGCTAACAATTTCACATACTTAGTGCACTGCAGAACAGAGTTGTCATAAAAACAAGATTTTGAATCAATAACATGTTGGATGGATTGTGAAGTTGAAACACCCATATAGTATTATTATAATTATTATTTAGTTATATAGCGCAATTTATTCCATGTTGCTGTACATGAGAAGGGGGTTACATACAAAGTAATAGATATAGTTTACAGTTAACAAATTTAAAATGACAGACTGTTACAGAAGGGAGAGGACCTTGTCCTTGCGAACTTACATTCTGTTGGATAATGGGGAAGAGACAGAAGTTCGGGGGTGCGGCACCTTGGTTGGTGAAGAGGCGGCATCTTGAGTGGTGGTGTACAAGTCACATCTATGACCACCGCGCTCACCAATTGACACCTCTTGAAATGCAGCCAAAATGTCACAATCTCTATCTTCTGTTACAGAAAATGCAGGGGCTCCTTTTTGACATCATCGTCTGATAAGTTCAGTATTAGTAGATGATGGATTGTCAGAATGCAGCCCAGGAACACCAAACTTCACTAGTTGCGAGTCCTGGCCCCATGCTCTTCCAGGTGCTCTTCCTCCAGTTCTTCCATTCATTACTTCGTGTATAACATTTCGCCTTCGTAATCCAGAGACAGAGTACAACACCGCCCAACCGTTCACCCTCTGCTCCTCAGACTTTCTATCTGCGAGGTGACAGACTATAGGTAGAAGATGATGATGGTGGTAGTAGTGGGGATAGTGTTGAGCTATACTGCTCGATATCTAAAAATATCGGATCGGAATGGTATCGCCGATATCACTAAATATCGTCGATATCCGATTCCGATACCGGAAGTCCCATGTAAGTCTAGGGGAACAAAATATTGCAACTAAAAAAACACTTTCTTTCCTTGTAAACACAAAATATACACACTTAAAAACATATATATATATAATATATATATATATACATGTCATTGTGACATATATATATACATATATTTATAGTTTATTCACTTCTACATAGTAAAATAGCCTCTGATTCAATTGCCGGGTAAAGCCGGCATTTGTGAAAAGACAGAAGCACCCGAGGGTCCAGTCGCCACAGAGATGTTGCATCGCACCCAGCGAACAGGATTCAGAAGCTCGCTATAAGCGAGTCCTGTGTGCCTTAATTGAACTGTTTTTTTGCTTGAGAATTGCAAAAATCATCATAGACTGTATTTGCCATTTTTCCGTCATATCTGCGCCACGAGGCACAGGTGAAGAATAAGGGGGTGCTCTCGTGGGCATACACTCACTCCGTGGCGCGAAAACGATGTCCGCACACTCTAAATGTTACTGCAATGTAAGATCGTGCCCCACAGCTCTGGAGTTCCGCCTCCTCATCCTCCTCAGTGGGCGTAAACGAATGCGAAGGTCCCGCCTCCCTACAAAAGATGTCGCCTCTCCTGATGCTAATGACACATGTGACTTTGCTGAGATGGCGAATGGACGTGAGCAGAAGTGGGAAGGGATGGAGGAGTCAGAGCTCTCCCCCCACGGAAGCGACCCGATCGCCACGGAGCCACCGTTTGGCATCCGGCCTGGAAACCCTCCTACGCTGGAAGAAGCGGAGGATACCCTGAGAGACCTGGCCCGGCACCGGGAGGAGGTCGCCAGGATGGAAGCGAGCTGGCGGGCCCTAAAACTACAATTGGAGCGGCGCCAATCCCTCTTACCCCCTGAAGTGTCTGTACCGGAAGGTGAGGCACCCGTTCCAGTAGAGGAGGCCGTGCGGGCATCTCAGCCCTTGCAATCTGAACCGGTTGCCAGTATCTCAGTGGAGGCACCCGTTCCAGTACAGAAGGTCGTGCGGGCATCCCAGCCCTAATGCAATCTGAATGAACCGGTTTGCCAGTATTCTCAGTGGAGGCACCCGTTCCAGTACAGAAGGCCGTGCGGGCATCCCAGCCCTTGCAATCTGAACCGGTTGCATATCCAGTGAGCACCTCAGTACAGAGCTGGGATCCAGCCCTTGCAACAACCGTTGCCAGTATCTCAGTGAGCACGTCCAGTACAAGCCGTGCGGGCATCCCAGCCCTTGCAATCTGAACCGGTTGCCAGTATCTCAGTGGAGGCACCCGTTCCAGTACAGAAGGCCGTGCGGGCATCCCAGCCCTTGCAATCTGAACCGGTTGCCAGTATCACAGTGGAGGCACCCGTTCCTGCAGAAAACGCCCACCAGCACCCCAGATCCCGCTGTCTGCCCCCGTCGCTGAGGCAGAAGAAGCGACACCCGTCCTCATGGAGGAGGCCGCGCAGGCACCAGGGCACTACCTGCCTGTACCGGAGCCCCGACCGTCATCTGTTCCAGAGCCGGCTGCTTCCGCCACAGGTGAGCGCCGCCAGGACTGGCGGGCGCCAGGAGAGCTGCCGCAAACCGGACATCGTAAGCTGGCATTTGATGGTGGAGACATGGAGCAGCTGGTGGAGGAGAATTACAACCGGCGTCAGGAGGAAGAGTGGAGACGTCGGGAGCGGGAAGCAGAGCGACAAAGGGAGCAGAGAGAATCCCAAAAGCTTCGGCAACGTCACCTAGAGAAGGACCTGGCAGAGAAGGCACGTATGAGAAAGGATAAAAGTACAGTGAGGGAGCCGCGGCGTAAGGGTGCAGTACGGAACTTTAAGTTAAAAGGTGGTTGGGGCTTCATCCAGGAGCCTGGACTTTATTTAGAAGTTTTTGTAAGCCGGCGGGACGTGGAGGCTCACCTCCCAGAAGGACACCCGGGGAGGGACCTGTTGCCAGGAGACTTGGTGACTTACACCCGACACTGGGGTTACAATGGATGGTACGCCCTAAATGTTACCAGGTGCGACCCCTACTCCCCAGAGTGTCAGGAAACTGACAGACCCTACGAGCCTTCAGCCTCCCCCAACCAGGCCTCTGCACAAGTGCCCACCCCACGCCGTAAATCTCCCCAGCCTCCCTCAGTGGTCTCCTCAGCAGCCCCAGCTATGGACATGATAATGATAGCTGGCCCTACCCGGCGCCTGTTAGGCCCCCTGGGGTTCGTACAGTCCGGGACATAGGGTTTCAGACCCGGAGGGAGACGAAAGAGGTGGCCACACAGACCCAGATAGCGGGTCACGACGTCACTGTACACGCCACACGACGTCATCAGGTCTGGGTGGACCCTCCTGTCACGGATGTTTGGCAAGCTCCAGAACAGTACCAGGTGGTACCTGGAAGAGGCCAGCCAAAGAAGTCTAAATAACCCGGACAGGGTCTCTGTATGTAAATAGTTAAATTATTGATGTACCCGGACGGGTGAATGTTCATAAAAAGAAGTTTATTGCCTTAATATACCCATGTTGGGTAATGGTTTGATGTACCCGGACGGGTGAATGTTCAGAAGAACAAGTTTATTGTTGCCTTAATATACCCAGGTTGGGTAATGGTGTTTCACTGTAATGAAAATGTTGAACTTTGAAGCCATGAACTGTACTGGCTCGCAAACTTTTCTGTAAATAGTTGGCACTTCGGTGCTCCATCTTGGTTTTACAAAAAACTTTACTGTGCACTATTTTCAACTACCTCAGAAACTAAAAACCCGTTTGGTGTGGCCGAAAGTGAGGTCTGCTCAAGGAAAGTCTTGCAGCCCACCCAAGACCACAGTTGGAGGTTTGGAGCGGGTCCTCCACAAGCACAAGTAAAGGACACTGTGAAGTTACCCCAGTGGGGGTAGTCCTAAGAAGTCTCCACGAACTTCGGCACTAATGCTATTTGCACTTTTGTTGAATATGTATTTATTAACACACATGTATAACACATATCAAGGGTATGAACAGTAACAAAACATGTCACATAATATAAGCCATTTGCACTTTTGTAATGTTATTATTAAAAATTTTATTATGCAACGTTTAACTTGAAGTGTTTCCTGCTTTCTTACTACGTCGCATAGTCCACTCTGCTACATCACTTTGCACCATTGCTCTATCTCACATCTATCTGCCCTGGAAGGATAGCGTGTTACCTGTAGAAGACTTTTCACCTACCTGCACTACACCATCCCTTCCAGAGGACCTGCACAGCAGCCTGGACACCCTGACCAGGTACTACAGGTGGCGTCACAACAAACTACACGAACATTCTATCATCCCCTGGAAATATCCCACATTCCAGTGATCGCCCAGGTCACGGACCGAGCTGTGCTACTCGTGACATCCCCCATAGAAGTCGACGTGATCGGTGCCGAGTACCCCCAAAACCCCTGTCTCTGTGCGACTCAACTTCCCTCACTGTGCTGGCACTTTACATTTACAATGCCTCTGTGTTTTTTTTTTGGGGGGGTGGGGAACATTCAGACTTTTGCTATGGGGCCCCATGATTTATATGTACGCCCCTGCTGCTGAGGAATGGTATTTAAGGCTGTTAAGGAGCCAACATACATGGACCTTGCCAGCCTGATAATACCAGGCCACAGCAGTTTGCTTAGTTAACAAAAATAGGGGAACCCCTCGAAAAAAAAAGGCGTAGGGGTCCCCCTATTTGTGTTAACCAGCCAAGTAAAATGCAGACTGCTGCCGCCTGGTATTAAAAGACTGTCAAGGCCCACGGATTTTGGCCCTCAACAGCCTGATAATACCAGGCTACAGCAGCCCCACATTTGGCGCATCAAAAGATGTGCCAATTGTGGCACTTTACCCGGCTCTTCCCACTGCCCTGTAGCGGTGGCAAGTGGGGTAATAAGGGGTTAATGTCACCATTGATTGCACGGTGAGAATAAGCCCGGTTAATAATGGAGAGGTGTCAATAAGACATCGATCCATTATTAATCCCAAAGTTTTTAAATGTATTAAAAAAAAGACACAGCAAGAAAAAAGTATTTTAATGAAATAAAAGAGACAACACAGTTTTCATTTCTTTTATTATACTCTCATTCCTGCGACGCCATCGATCTCCTGTAAAAAAATAAAAAAAACAAAACAACAGTATACCACCTGTCCGACGCAGTCCATAGTAACGACTGTCCCACGGCGATCCAGCTCTGCTACATCGCAATGACAGGCAGAGCCTGTCATCTCGACGCAGCACAGCTGATTACCTGCTTCCCCGGCGGTGACGTCATCGGACTGACTGCTTTACGGCCGGGATTACCCAGCAGTCACTGCAGTTATCGCGAGAAACTGCATGTGACCGCCGGGGAAAGATGATGGCGGCCATGAAGCAGTCCAGTCCGTGACCGCCGGCGATCTTCTGCCAGGTAAGTGCCGCTGACTCCTGACAGACCCGACCGACGGACACTGACAGTGACAGTGACAATCCCGATTCCAGTATCCGATAAGACGAAAATATCGGAACTAAGTATCGAAAGGCCGATAGAGCTAATATCGGCCGATACCCGATACTTGCGGTATCGTATCGCTCAACACTAGTGGGGGAGCATTTAAGACAGTCATGAAGAAGCCATAACAACTTGATACAGAAGTATTTTTACCAAGATACCACACTGTTCAATATTTGGGCTGTAATTTTACACAAAAATAGTGTAGAGAACTAGGGAAAGAGACACCAAATACAGTGGTATGTAGGCCTGAATAGCCACAATTTAGGGTCCACAAATACAACAGGCGTCTGACAGGGATACCACACTGTTCACTATGTGGCCTGAATTTTTAAAAGGTTTGAAAAAGTCTTTAAAAAAAATAACAGACTCGAGAAAACCTAACAGTTGGACTGGCAACTTCCATCATGTTGGTGTTACGGGAACGGTTGCCCGCCTTCTCTCTGCAACCACCACACGGCTTCTTCTTGCCTGAAAGGTTGCCACCCTCCCCCTGTGTGCTGCTGTCCTTGCTCTGCATATCCTCCTGCCAGGTTAGATCAGTTACTATATCATCCACCACCTCATCTTCCACTTCCGCACACTGGTCCAACTACTGACATTCCGTAAAATGTGTGTCATCATCGTCCATTCTTTTGACCGTGGCTGTTCAATTTTTTGGCCTTCGCTACATAGAATCTCATCTTGCCCCGCTTCAAGTGGACCGAGTGAGAGGCCCGAATATATAAATGGAAAAGTTAACAGCTCTTTGGAGTGTCCAAGTGTGGGATCATTTGTCTCAGGGTACTCAGCATGGTGTAAGGAAGGAGGATCATGGTAAGGCATATGCGGGCCAGATTCACGGCTACTCAGACTTGACCGTGTGCAAGACAGGGTGCTGTGGTGGTGGCCATGTAACTGGAATTATAATCCACTATGCAACCAACAACCTTTTCACACTGCTCTGGCTTCAATAGTGCTTTCTTGCTGTGGTCCCCTAGAGCTTGGAAAATTAAGGTCCAGCGAGAAGATGTGGATATTTTTGTTGGCCCAATTTCAGCTTGCCCATGGCCTTTGCCTCAGCATGCATCATGACCATCACGGCCACTTCCCCGTTCCTTGCACATTGTAAATGCACTCAAATATTATAAACGTTCACTACTAATGGCTGAATTGAGAGCAAACTTGTATGTGATAAGTGTGCAGGAAAACCACACTGTAAAATATGTGGACTTTAGTTACAAAGGTTTTTGCTTAGCCAATTGTTGCCACAAAGTACCTTAACAGACAGCAAAACAACTAGAATACGTAGGCCTACAATGCCCAAATTTGTAGCACACGCATGTATGATGCGTGTCACAGATACCACACTGTAAAATGTGGCCTGTTTTCTTTAAAAAAGCTGCATAGTGCTGTATATAACTTGAGTAACAGACAGGAAAGCACAGGACTACCGGCCTAAAATGCATCAATTTGGAGCACACGGATGTATGAGAAAAGTCACAGATATAACACACTGTAAAATATCTGGCCTGTTTTTTTTAACAAAACAACATAGTGCTGTATATAACTATAGTGACAGACAGTAGGAAAAATTGAATACCGGCATAAAATGCACAAACTTAGAGCACGCAGTTATATGAGCTGGCATGGAGATACCACACTGACAATTCTGTGGCCTGTATTTTTGGCTTTTTTATTGTAAATAGTGCTGTATATAACTCAAGTGACACCCAGGCGAAAAAAAAGAAAACTGGCGTAAACTGGCCAAACTTTGAGTACGTACAGATATGAGCTGGCATGGAGATACCACCACGAAACATGTGTGACCTTTTAAATTTTTTATTTTGGCTAAATACTGGTGTATATAACTACAGTCACACCCAGGCCACACCCACACCCAGGCCACCCAAAACACCCACCATTGTTAGAATTTTGACACTGGCTGTAGCAGCACAGAACACGTTAAAACTGGTGATCTAGTGGCTGTGAATGATGAGACATGGAGGAAGGCTTGATTAAAAGTTAGGCCCAATTTTAAGAAGCGGGTCTCCTAGACTCGTAATGTCCATACACTAAGTACATGGGCTGACAAACATTTCCACCTGTGGGAGTAAAATTGTCAAATTGGACTGCCTGTGGCAGCACAGAACACGTTAACCCTGGTTATCTAGTGGCATAGAATGAGGAGACATTGATGAAGGCCTGATTAAAAACTAGGCCCAATGTTAAGGAGCGGGTCTCCTAGACTTGTAACGCCCATACACGAAGTGCAAGGGCTGACAAAAATTTCCCCCTGTGGGAGTAAAATTGTTGAAAATATTTTATGGGCTTCATAGACTTCCTTGCCAAAAATTGGACTGCTTGTAGCAGCACAGAGCAACTCTGGTGAAATAGTGGTGGAGAATGAAGAGACATAATCATGATAAATCATACTGAAATCAAACAAATAAATAAATACAAAATGTGAATCCATCTAAGAAAGAAAATAACAAAAGGCAGGGGCGAGCACAGGTTCATAGATATGAAGCCAGAATGTGTCCAACGAGATATGTTTGTCCCTAGCAACAGCTCAGAGACAGGGATTTAAATAAAAATATAATATAATAGGATTTCACTATTTTTATATTGGAGAGGTATACACTAGTTCATAAGAGGTTGTTCTACAGATAGGAAAAATGGAAAAGATAAGAATAAATGGGAAGAATATACGTACATCTAATTTTTTATGAGATTTCCTCCTGGGGGAGTCACAATTGATTTGGTTTCAAATTAGTAACGGGCATCATAAAAACACCCTTGCCAAAATTTGAGGGACTTTTGCATAATGGAATATGTTCACCCTGGTGTTCTACTGGTTGTGGATGATGAGGATGAGGATAAGGAGGAGGATAACACCAAACAGACCAAATCAGGAAGCAGATACCCATGTGTCATTGTGAAGAGGTGCATGAGAATAAACCCCCACAAAAAAGACAATGTATTTGAGGTTATATTTCGCTGTTTGCATTTGGTGGCGTACAGAAGTCTTGCCCAATCCAGCCCTTGTTCATTTTTATAAAAGTTAGCCTGTCACCATTGTCAGTTGACAGGCGGATGCTCTTATCTGTTATAATTCCACCAGCGGCACTAAAAACCCGCTCTGACAGAACACTAGCAGTAGGGCAGGCCAGGACCTCCAAGGTGTAGAGAGCCAGTTCATGCCACATGTCTAGCTTGGGTACCCAATAATTAAAAGGCACAGAGGAATTACGGAGGATGTTTGTACAATCTGCAGAGTACTCTCTCCACCATCTTCCCAAACATTGTACTTCTTGTGCCAGCACCCCTTGCCTCTGTGGCCGCACGATGGGAGGGTCTGAGAAAACAGTCCCAGAACTTTGCCATTGTTCCCCGGCCTGAGCTGGATTGTAATTCTGTCTCTCGCTTGGACTCCTTGCCTGAACAACAAACTCTGGCGTCTGCTGCCAGCGTTCTCACATGGGAATTTTTTCAGTATTTCCCCTACAACGGTCCTCTGCTACAGCAACATTTTTGTACATCTGTCTGCCTCTGGAAGAAGAGATTGAAAGTTTTCCTTGTAGCCTGGTTCTAGAAGTGTCACCAACCGGTAATGAGTGTCACCAAAAAATTTTATGAAAGGGTAAAGGGAAACGCAGCGCAACATAAAGTCAGTCACCCGTGCCGAACTACTAACAGGCAAGACTTTCGTGTCCTCACAAACAGGATGACTGACCATGTTGTCCTCCTCTTCCTCATCCTCATCCTCCTCCTCCTCCTCCCTGTCCCCAGGCCATCCCCGCTGAACAGAAGGTATGACAGCTGAGCTTGTAGTACCGTCTATAGTGCATGAAAGTAGCTTCTGTTCTTCTTCCTCCCCCTCCTCCTCATTGTCTACCAATGCATGTTGCGACGACATGAGGTTGGGCTGAGTGTAATCACCCTGTATGGTTCCTTGCTCCATGTCCTCGTGCTCTGCCTGCAATGCATCATCTTTAATTGTGAGCAGAGAGGTTTTCAGAATGCTGAGAAGCAGGATGGTGACGCTAATTATGGCATCATTGCCGCTCACCATCTTGGTGCAGTCCTCAAAGTTCTGGAGGATGGTACATATGTTTGACATCCATGTCCACTCCTGAGATCTTATGTGTGGAGTCTGAACTGAATATTGACGGCCTAGTTTATGCTGGTAGTCAATAACTGCCCTCTTCTGCTCAAAAATCCTTTCCAACATATGCAGTGTAGAGTTCAAACACGTGGGGACATCACACAACAGTCGGTGAGCCGGAAGATGCAAATGCTCCAGAAGCTATCCAACCAACAACCGTTTCACATTGCTCTGGCTTTAATAGTGGTGTGCTGCGGTCCCCTAGAAACTGGGACTGGAAGGTCGAGCGGGCAGATGTAGGTCTTTGCTGTGGCCCACTTTCAGCTTGGCCACAGCCTCATCCTCTGCATGCACCATCAGCATCACGTCCACTTCCCCATCCATTGCCCCTTGCATTGCCCATTTTAAATGGACTACAGAAATATTTGTAAAGCTAAATACAAATGGATTTATTAGGAGAAAAATTATGTGATCAATATGCCTGCAAAGCGAAGATTTTTCCACATCAGATACACCAGGCCTCAGCCTGAGATAATAGACTGTATTAATTTTTTGGGTTATGTTTTTTTGCTACTTTTTGAAAAAAATAAAAAATGAGTTGAACCAGGATGACAGACAGAACTATGCAATGTATGCCTTCCAAGAAAATATTTTTTTAACCACAGATACACCAGGCCTCAGCCTGAGATAACAGACTGGATTAAGTTTTTATGAATTTTGGGATAAAAAGACTGCTGGATATAACGAGACTGACAGAATGGCCAAAAAAGGGAAGTTAGGCCTAAAATGCCTCAATTTTTGGCACATGGATGTATGAGGCATGTCACAGATAGATGCCACTATTAAATGTGACCTGTTTTTTAAAATGATGCAACATAGTGCTGTATATAAGTTCAGTCACACCCAGGGCAAAAAAATGAAACTGGCGTACACTGGTCAAGACTTTGAACATGCACAGATATGAGCTGGCACGGAGAAACCAGTACGACAAATATGTGCCCCGTTTTTTTTTTAGTTTGGCTAAATACTGGTGTTTTTAAGTATAGTCACACCCAGGGCAAAAAAAAAACAAACATGGCATACACTGCCCAAACTTTGAGCACGCATAGATATGAGCTGGCACAGAGATACCAGCACGAAAAATGTGTGCCGTGTTTTTTTTTGGCTAAATACTGGTGTTTTTATGTAGTCACAACCAGAGCAAAAAAAAATGCTGTACACTGGCCAAACTTTCAGCACGCACAGATATGAGCTGGCACGGACACACTACACCAAAAAAATGTGTGGCTTGCATTCTAATTACACCTGGTGCTAGCTATGTGCAGCCAATATATCATACAGATAGCAGCAGCAGCATCAGAACTCAGGAAGCGAATGGACCCTCTTGATGTATGCAATGATCTATATACACACACATACAGTGCCTGCAGGCATTGCACTGATGTGTATAGAGCGAAGTACACTCCCCTGCCTACCTAACACTGGAATTAGTCCTTTGAAGGACTGTTGGTTTATCTGCATTTGAGTAGTTTAGGATGGTAGACCCCACACTGGCTAAGAAATTGCCAAATCTAACCCTATCTCGGCAGCAGCTCTCCCTACACTATCTCAATCCGGAGCTGAATGCACCAAGCAGGGCAGCGTCCGGTCTTATACCCTTGATGATGCTGAGCTGCCAGCCAATCACTGCACGACTACAACAAAGATGGCTACGTCGTTTCATTGCCTGGCAGACAATCCCTGCATCGTGATTGGGTCTGTAAAGTCTGCCAAAAATGCTGGGTGGAAACCCAAGTTCCCACCGAGTAATCCCAAAAATGCTCGGTGCTCTCCGAGTGTTCCGAGTACTGTAATACTCAGGTGAGTAACGAGTAGCGGCGAGCACGTTCGATCATCACTATGCAAACGTCCTTAATCTGTGCCCACTCTGCAAGAGTAATTTGCACCACTGAACCAGGGATCATCACTGCCACCATGTTTGCTGCAACATGTGCAGAGTGAAATTCCACCATGTCAGAACATCGCAAATCAAATAGTTAACAGGTAGTATGAAAAACCTCTGTAGTGATACAAGTCGATGACCTGCGGGATGCAATCGGCAGAAGCCAGCAAACAGCGACCATGCTTTCTGCAGCAGAGCATCCAGGCCCAGATAATGGTGGAGAAGGACATTGTCATGCAAGGCACATATGTGAGATTGCCCTGGAGTTGGGCCAGGTTTGCACCATCATCGCACACAGCCTTCCCTGACTCCAGGTTAAGTGGAGAGAGCCATTGCTCTAACTCGGCATGGATTGCTGTCCACAACTCTTGAGCTGTGTGTTGGCAATATCAAAGGCATATTAATTTGAACACTGCCTGAGTACGGTGAGCAATGGCTGCGCAGTATGGAGGTTGGGGGATTCTATATGCACTGTTGGAACATGTATTGGTTTAAATGAGAGGTTGAGGGCACAGGTGGAGGCCCTAGAGGAGGTGGAATAGCCAGACACAACGGAGGAACTGTTAGATGCAGAGGTTTTCACTTTTGATTCTTTTACTATTGATATAGTTTAAGAACAGTTTGGGATTAGTTTTACTCTCCTTGGCAATGTGCTTCTCTGCTTCCTTTTTGGCAACTTTAATTAGTTTTTTAGATAAAGCATTTTTCTCCCTATAGTATTTTAGAGCTTCAACGGTGCCATCCTGCTTTAGTATTTTAAATGCTTTCCTTTTACTGTTAATTGCCCCTCTTAGGGGATTCTCAAGGTTTTTTTTCCATGCAGAAGATGTAAAGCGTGTGCGACCACGACGCGGGGAAGGAGTTCCAAAACATGGATCAGACTCGAACATATTCTATTAGAAAGTGTTTGACCTGTTCCCCTAAAGGCTAGTGTTGAGCATTCCGATACCGCAAGTATCGGGTATCGGCCGATATTCGCGTTATCGGAATTCCGATACTTAATTCCGATACTTTTTCAATATCGTATACCGGAATCGGAAGTTCCCATAATTCTTTGAGAGGCAATGTGATTTTAGTCAGCCAATGAGGAATCCTACGAAGTGTGGGCACATCCTGTAATGCTGCGGTCATCTTAACTAATGGCATGGCTGTGATTGGCTGCTGAAATGATGTCAGAATGCACTATAAAAGGCGCCGCCGCCATTTTAGCGTCACTGTGCTGTGAATTCAGATAGGGACAGAACGCTACTCTGCTGACTCTGAGGGACAGTTAGAGATTGCGATTTAGTGTACTGTGCTGTAGGCAGGCTAGCACCAACGCTGTGTAAAGCTTCCTTTTGCCTGCAGTGTTGTTTTAACAGCTCTGCAAGGTGTGTGTGAGTGCAGGTGACGCTGCAGTTTGCTCTGCATCCAACGCTGTCTGTAGGCATCTGCACGTGTCACTCACAGACTCTTTTTTTTTTCTTCAGTGTAATTCTTGCAGCTCCATGCAATTTAACTATTAGTGTGACGCGCTTCCATCCGTATCCAATACATTGGTTGCAAACACTATAGAAGTAGACAAAGGAGTAGCCTTTCACAGATTGTGGACAGTTGTGTTTCAGTGTTCACTTCAGTCTGTGTTTTTTATTTTTTGAGTGCATATCACGCTCCAGTTACTTGTTCAAGCACTGCTGCTTGTACTCTGCTGAGCGTGTCTCAGTGGCTCATCCTTTTCATTTTTCTCCAATTGGTGCTTCTCCATTATATTTGAAAAAAATCTAATCTATTAGTGTGACGCGCTTCCATCCGTATACAATACATTGGTTGCAAACACTATAGAAGTAGACAAAGGAGTAGCCTTTCACAGATTGTGGACAGTTGTGTTTCAGTGTTCACTTCAGTCTGTGTTTTTTATTTTTTGAGTGCATATCACGCTCCAGTTACTTGTTCAAGCACTGCTGCTTGTACTCTGCTGAGCGTGTCTCAGTGGCTCATCCTTTTCATTTTTCTCCAATTGGTGCTTCTCCATTATATTTGAAAAAATCTAATCTATTAGTGTGACGCGCTTCCATCCGTATACAATACATTGGTTGCAAACACTATAGAAGTAGACAAAGGAGTAGCCTTTCACAGATTGTGGACAGTTGTGTTTCAGTGTTCACTTCAGTCTGTGTTTTTTATTTTTTGAGTGCATATCACGCTCCAGTTACTTGTTCAAGCACTGCTGCTTGTACTCTGCTGAGCGTGTCTCAGTGGCTCATCCTTTTCATTTTTCTCCAATTGGTGCTTCTCCATTATATTTGAAAAAAATCTAATCTATTAGTGTGACGCGCTTCCATCCGTATACAATACATTGGTTACAAACACTATAGAAGTAGACAAAGGAGTAGCCTTTCACAGATTGTGGACAGTTGTGTTTCAGTGTTCACTTCAGTCTGTGTTTTTTATTTTTTGAGTGCATATCACGCTCCAGTTACTTGTTCAAGCACTGCTGCTTGTACTCTGCTGAGCGTGTCTCAGTGGCTCATCCTTTTCATTTTTCTCCAATTGGTGCTTCTCCATTATATTTGAAAAAAATCTAATCTATTAGTGTGACGCGCTTCCATCCGTATACAATACATTGGTTGCAAACACTATAGAAGTAGACAAAGGAGTAGCCTTTCACAGATTGTGAATAGTTGTGTTTCAGTGTTCACAGCAGTCTGTGAGGTATTTTTTTTTTTTTAAATGCAGATCACGCTCCATTTACTTCTTCAACCACCGCTGCGTGTACTCTGCTGAGTGTCTGTCACTGGCTCATCCTTGTCATTTTTCTAAAATTGGTGCTGCTTTATTCTATTTAAAATAATTCAAATCTATTACAGTGACGTGCTTCCATCCGTATACAATACATTGGTTGCAAACAATATAGAAGTACACAAACGGGCCTTTCACAGCTGCTGAACATGGGTTTTTAATTTTTAACTAAAATATGTATTTTTTCAAATGACACAAATATAAGTAATGTTGAAGAGGAATAGTCCTACATCCATTGTTTGCACAATATTACAGGTGTACATCATGTCCCTTAATCAACAATGTATTATTATATTTACTTGTATGCTTTTATTTAAAAGCCAAGAACACAGAAGGATAACCTTCGCACTGCAGCTGTTGTCAAAGTTCAACCCACATTATGCACTTCCAACATTGCAGCATTTGAGGCATGATGTGAGTTTGATTTGTCAAAGTTATGGAGTGAGAAGGTTCACCATCAGTACCCTATAGCATAAGTATGCTTTTGTGTTAGCATTTGTGTTAGACATGTGGATATCTGCCATAATATGTCACAATTATTTAGTTACAGATTTGTTACCAACACTAATCATTGAATGGTTTTAAATTTGACGTTTCACTTGTTTACAGCTTAGAAATAAGGGTGTAGCCTGATATCTATGTGTAGCACTAGCCACTTTAACATGTCATGTTTTTTTCAACATGTGTAGCTAGGTAGCAGTAATTTTTGCCGGACACACAGCAGGGGAACAGCAGGCGTTACTGAACCCCACAAACACATCATCGATTGTTTTGATCTGTGCATCCAACACTTCTGAGCCCAGGGTCAAGGAGGGTGTAGCCTGAGGCCTAGTATGAGATGTTTGAACTTTAATTTGAACTTTAATTTGGAGTTAGCAGCATTAATTTTTGTCAGACACGCAGCAGGGGAACAGCAGGCGTTACTGAACCCCACTATCACTATAGCTTGTGTATTGGTCTGTGGACACGACACTTCTGAGCAGCAACTGGCAGTGTTGTAGCCCAGGGAGTATAGCTCAGGTGGTAGAAAGATGAACATAACAGGAGACATGGAAAACGTTGCCAACCAGTTAGTTAATCTGAAACCGGACAGGCAAATTCAGGCGAGATCCATGCCTAGTTCATTTTCAGAAAAGTAAGCCGTTCTACATTATCGGAGGATAGTCGCATGCAACGGTCTGTTAGTACACCACCTGCAGCAGTGTTTTTTGAAGCAGGCAGATAAGGGGGACAGTCAGGCTGACTAGTGCATCATCTGCACTCGCCATCCGCGTTGACTCATCAAACGCACGCAAAACGTGGCAGATATCCTTCATAGAGTTATTCGCCACTCATTACACTGGCAGTGGCTGCCCATTCATTATAGGATCCAATTCTAATTACTGGTTCTCACCAACAAAGCTCTCCACAGCGCAGCACCCCCCTACATCTCCTCCCTTATTTATATTTATCGGCCTAACCGACTGCTGCACTCTGCAAACGACCTTCGACTAACCTCTGCACTAATCCGTACCTTCCACTCCCAACTCCAAGACTTCTCCCGCGCTGCGCCAATCCTCTGGAATGCTCTACCCCAAGAAATTAGGACTATCCACAATTTGCATGGTTTCAGGCGCTCCCTCAAAACACATTTGTTCAGAGCGGCCTATCACATTCACTAATCAAAGTCATTCTATGTATTCTGTGTAACTGTGTGTGTGTCTCTAGCCCATTCACTATCTCCATCCCTCAGTCCCTTAAGATGGCTGGAACATCATTGTAAATGCACCATTGTATATAAACACCTATACTTTGTATCTCCCCCATCTCATTGTACATTGTAAGCTGTCACGAGCAGGGGCGACTTATTTAGCTTAAATTATTGTATTGTTAACGTTGTTACTTATGACTTGTGTTCTGAAACTGCTAAACTGTAAAGCGCTGCGGAATATGATGGCGCTATATAAATAAATATTATTATTATTCCTCTGAGCTGCTCCCACCACCTTCCTGTTCCTCATGCCATGTTGGGTCTTGGACCTCATCATCTCCACTACCCTCTTCCAACACCTGCTGTTGGGTGGTCTGGCCAGCACCATGCTCAACAGAAACTGGCACCTGGGTCTCATCATCATCAGATGCGTTCTGCGGTGTGCTGACCATCGGCACTGTCTCACCCGCCTCTTCAGATTCAGAGAGACACAGCTGTTGCGCATCACTGCATACTCCCTCTTCACATTACAGAATGCTGCTTGGCTGGGCCCCTGTTTGCAAGCCAATAGATTCTGAGAACAGAAGCAGACACTCAGCTGGCTCCTGTACAGAACTCTCTGACTGCCTGGGCAATTTGCCAGGCGGTGAAGAGACAGATGGTTGCCCAACAGTGCTGTGGTCCTGAGAGGAGGTGGAAGCAATTGAAGTCGATGCATTGGCTGACATCCAAACAACAACGGCTTCAATTTGTTCTTCCCGCAGCAGGGGGGTACTCCGAGCTCCTACAAAAGTGCGCATAAAGGAACGCTCACGGGGAAAACTGGTGGATGCTGTGTCACTGGGGGCCGCAGCAGCCACAGAATCCCCACGTCCTCTCCCTGAAGAAACTCCACGACCACGTGCCTTACTCCCTGCTTTCTTCATCTTGGTAGATTGATAAAGAAAGTCTGAAAAGTTATAAGGTCTAAGTGTGGTTATTCCGCAGAGACTGCAGTGAACACTGCACACAACTGTTCACTACCCAATGCGTCTCAGCAGGAAGGCAGTCTGTGCGTCAAAACAAAGGCACAAGCATACATCCATGTACCCTGTTTATAAAGCTATATAAAAAAAATTATGTAGTAGTGACGCACACTTTATTGAGGTACAGTATTACATCGCCATTCACCATCTGTGGCTATGCAGTCTCATCTATATATACCTTATCTATCTGTTGTCATGCTTCCAAGTCGACAGTCAGCCATAAATAGCAATTTTCACTATGCACTATGCACTTTTTAAAGGTTATGTTTGTTAATAAAAATGATTATTGCCACATATTATGAGTATTACATGATGGAAATTGTATAATTTTGTATAAAATATTTAGTGACATTATTCAGCAAATGGAACATTTTAGTAATATCACAGATAACTTGTAATGCTGATGATGTTTTGAAGTCAGACATTCATTGTCTATACAATAAAAATGGTGTACATACTGTTACTTATCCATCATTAATGGATTCAGATATGTACTTGTATGCTTTTATGTACAACCGTATAGCAGATTCCTTAACTAATTTATTTTGTGGTTTGCATTGCTGTTCAACATGTTAATGTATGTGTTTATGTTTGTCAATTCTTTATTTATCTAGATATTAGTTTAAATGAAATCATCATCTTATGGTAGTAAAGGTTATCTTTCTCTTGTTTGAAGTATAGACATTTAAAATTGACAGGTAACAAGGAAATTACTTGATCTAGTATTTAAACATCCTCCTTGACCCTGGGCTCCAACACCGCCAGTTGTTGCTCGGAAGTGCTGTTAGCACAGTCAACACTTGCTCCTGTGTTACTGGGGTTCAGTAACGTCAGCTGGTCCTCGGTTGTGCCATTGGCTCTTTTCCTTCTGCTGCCCCTCCGGGTTCCAGTACCGTCAGCTGGTTCTCCGCAGTGCCTTTGGCCTAGGTGCCTCCATCTCGGTATCCGAGTTCCAGCAACGTCTGCTGGTCCTTGGTAGTGCTTTGGAGCACAGGTACCTCCTGCTTAGTAACCGTGTCCCAGTAACGTCAGCTGGTCCTCGGTTGTGCCATTGGCTCTTTTCCTTCTGCTGCCCCTCCGGGTTCCAGTACCGTCAGCTGGTTCTCCACAGTGCCTTTGGCCTAGGTGCCTCCATCTCGGTATCCGAGTTCCAGCAACGTCTTCTGGTCCTTGGTAGTGCTTTGGAGCACAGGTACCTCCTGCTTAGTAACCGTGTCCCAGTAACATCAGCTGGTACAAGATTGTGCTACAAATACAAGATACGGAACAAGAGACACAAGAACAATAAGCAGAAGATCTAAAAGCAGAAGAACATGAAGTATAAGACCAAAATGAAGAGCAAAATATATGCTCTAAATTCTAAGCAGAAGAAGACTAAGCAGTGTATGGGGGTGAGTCCGTTCCTCCTCGTGGTGCCCCTGGAAAATGCCTGCTGCTGCAGGCTAAACTGAACACGGACAAATACTGTT
The DNA here is from genome assembly GCA_033576555.1 of Oophaga sylvatica. Classification (NCBI taxonomy): domain Eukaryota; kingdom Metazoa; phylum Chordata; class Amphibia; order Anura; family Dendrobatidae; genus Oophaga; species Oophaga sylvatica. Next base: position 419,929,622 of record JARQOD010000005.1, read on the forward strand.
GTAATTTAAATCTTTTGTGACAGCAAGAACGGAAGGATGAAAAATTCATACTTTGACAGATTACAAGTACAGGATTCTCTGTCACAAATAAGAATATGATGAAGAAGATGAAGCAGAATATGAATAAGAATAATAGTTTAATAAGAAGAATATGAGTAATGTTAACAAAGATGAATAGCAAGAAGTTTAAGAAGAAGATAAAGAAGGTGAAGATGAAGAATAATTTGATGAAAAAGATGATGCTGCAGAAGATTATGAAGGAGAAAGTGTGTGAAAAGTTAAAAAGGTGAAGATGAAGAGCATGGAAGTTGTGTAATATACATATTTTCCAAAATAGAAAAAACGTTAACAACATTGTCAATTTCTTCGTCAATCCGAACATCTTTAAAAAAAAAAATATTTATGCTATTCCATTTGATTGGGTTAAACATCTATGCCTTTAATGTCTCCTCAACCTTCCCCAATACATTCTACATTACTCTTTCTTGTTTTCCTTCATGTACAATTAACCAACAAGGCAAGAATGGGGTTTTTTAATTTCGATATTTTGTTCCCATAGACTTACATGGGACTTCCGTTATCGGTATCGGGTATCGCCGATATTTTAATGTTATCGGCGATACCATTCCGATTCCGATACTTTTGGATATCGGAAAGTATCGCTCAACTCTACTAAAGGCGTAATATATTTGGCAAGATGCCCATGCAACAAAATCTATATTGGGATGACGACGAGGGAATTAAGGATAAGAATTCGTGAACATGTTCGCGATATTGAGAGGTCCAAAGAAACAGAGGAGGGTGAACAATTGAAGACTCTTCCTAGACACTTCAAGAAATTTCATAAATCGGAAACAAATGGTCTTCGTATAATGGCAATCGATCAGGTATCTTTGGGCATGCGGGGAGGGAATCTGTTTAAAAAATTGTCGCAAGTAGAGAGTCGGTGGATATATAGACTTGGGTCCATGGTCCCAGGGGTCTCAATGAAAATCAAGGGTTTGGATCCTTTTTGTAAAATGGGTATTTTTTAGCTTTGGAAGTTAAGTGTTTTTTCCTTTTCTTTTATTAAAATTAATTTTTATAATTACAGATTCTAACCTATGTCATATAAAGATGTTCCATTTTGATGGATGACCTATGACTACTTACCGTTTTGTTTGGATGCTGTTGGAGAGTGTCGATGGAGTCTGTGGAGGTGGTCGAGTTTATTCTGGATATGATCTGTGAAGAAGAGCGGACTTTATCATTTATTTATTTATTATTTTTAATATTTATTTATTTTTTATTTTCCCAAAAAAATTTTTTTCATTTTTTATTTTTTATTAATGTTTGTGTATAAGAGTAATTGATGCACAGCAATTATATCACATTATTATATAATTATGTTATAGAATAGGATAACATTGACACACTTATTTGACTAATAGTTGGTATATGTTAAAAAGCCACATTTTTAAAAAAAGGCATTCTTTATAATAATATTGACACGTAGTATAGCACTTGAAATATTCATAGCATGATTAGAAACACAAACACCTTTTAAGATTATTAGTATCGCTCTTTATTGTGTTTGCGGCTGAGTGTTATTTAGAGAAAGGATTATGAGGTCTGAGATCTAGTGCGCATGACTGAGGCAAGCCATGTCCAGGATTTCCTGACATGTTAAGGGGGAGGTGCGCGGCCTTGGTTGCTTAGCAGTGCCAGGCTGAGGACTTCACGCACCACAGAAGGAAATTCTTAGTTTGAAAGACAGGCTTAGTTCCACGCATGCACCGCCTTATAATCCGACTCAAGGGATGTGTTGTGACGTAGAAGCGGTAGAGGAAATGATTTGGGAATTCGTAGGTCAAGGCTATTGTGGACGCCAGGTGTGTGACTAAGTATAGAATGTGTATAGAGATTTCATTGGACACTGGTCCCTATATATAGGCTTACCATAGCTAAATAAGGCCACGCCTCCTGACGAAGAAGCGGTGAAATGTGCGTTGAGGCGGCAGGCCTGGGGGGACTTCTTAAGGCACAAATTTAGATGTAAGTACTGACTCCAGTGTGCACTGTCACTTTATGCTGTATGCACTTTAATACTGTTACCGGCACAATAGGATGACTATTATAAGGACACTGCGGTTATTCTCACTATGACATATGAATTTCTTATGAGTGAAGGATAATTAATAGTAATTTGTGCAAGGTGTGTATTTTAGCCACAGCGTCTTCTGAAATTCAGTATTAGCATCCATTTAGGTGTTGCCAAATGATATGTGCACAGTATATGTTATGAACTTATGATATAGCATTACAGTCCCCTCAAATATTGTGCCTGCTTAGTGAGTTTGCTCTGTTAATGTGTATGTTTTAATTTTGATATAATAAAGATTGTTGATTTTTATCCCATAATACTCCTTGACCTGTCATACTTTAATTAGTATAAGGGTGTTTCATAAAAATGTTAATCTGAGTTTTTTGGATGTAATAGTGACACCATTATTTATGGGAATTTTTGGTATTTATTACTGTTGGAACATGTATTGGTTTAAATGAGAGGTTGAGGGCACAGGTGGAGGCCCTAGAGGAGGTGGAATAGCCAGACACAACGGAGGAACTGTTAGTTGCAGAGGTTTTCACTTTTGATTCTTTTACTATTGATATAGTTTAAGAACAGTTTGGGATTACCGTAGTTTTACTCTCCTTGGCAATGTGCTTCTCTGCTTCCTTTTTGGCAACTTTAATTAGTTTATTAGATAAAGCATTTTTCTCCCTATAGTATTTTAGAGCTTCAACGGTGCCATCCTGCTTTAGTATTTTAAATGCTTTCTTTTTACTGTTAATTGCCCCTCTTACTTCCTTGTTTAGCCACATTGGGTTTTTCCTATTTCTTGTCCTTTTATTCCCACAAGGTATAAGCAGCTTACAATGCCTATTTAGGATGTTCTCAAACATTTTCCATTTATTGTCTGTATTCTTATTTCTGAGGACACTGTCCCAGTCAAACAGATTAACCCCTTCCCGACCTCGCCGTACTAATACTAATCTGCGGGAAAAGCATTTCAGCAGTGCTCGCAGCTGTACTAGTATGGCGGCACGATCACTGCGGCCTCATGCTGAGCGCCTCAGTGATAGGGTGCAGGTGTCAGCTGTATGTGACAGCTGACACCCCGCAGTAACACCCACGATCGGAGCTAGCATTACTGACAGCGCCATAGAGAAGCATAGCGCAGAAAGGGGGCTCCCTGCGCACTCCCACCGGAAAAAAGTAATGTGTTCGTGTTGTTCCAGTGGTCTCCATGGAGACCCCTGGCTCCAAATTGGCTGCGTGGTCCTTCTGGTCCTTCAGTGAACAGTGAGGTGGCTTGCAAGCGCCTGATTAGAGCAGGCGCCGGCAAGCCTCCTTCACTGCCTGTCAGAATACTGATCTGACACTGTTCTGTGCATCAGCGATCTGACTTTACATAGTAATGTCCCATACTGGAATAATGTAATAAAGTTAAAAAAAAGCTATAATGTGTAAAAATATAAAAAACATCCCCAAATAAACAAAAAAAACCATAAATAAATATTTTACCAATAAATACATTTATTTATGTAAATAAAAAAAACAATAAAATTCTACATGTTAAGTATCACTGCATTGGTAACGACCCGACCTATAAAACTGTCCCACTAGTTAACCCCTTCAGTGAACACCATAAAAAATAAATGAAAAAAGAGGCAAAAAACAATGCTTCATCATCATACCGCAGAACAAAAAGTGGAATAACATGTGGTCAAAAAGACGGATATAAACGTGGTACTACAGAAAACCTCATCTTGTCCCACAAAAAACAGGCCATCATATAGCTCCATCACCAGAAAAATAACAAAGTTATAGCTCTCAGAATAAAGCGATGCAAAAATAATTATTTTTCTATAAAATAGTTTTTATTGTTTAAAAGCGCCAAAACATAAAAAATATAAATGATGTATCACTGTAATCGTACTGACCCAAAGAATAAAACTGCCTTATCAATTTTACCACACGTGTAATGGTATAAACGCCCCCCAAAAAGAAATTCATGAATTGCTTGTTTTTGTTCATTCTGCCTCACAAAAATCAGAATGAAAAGCGATCAAGGAATGTCATTTGCCCGAGAATGGTACCAACAAAAATTTAAACTTGTCCCGCAAAAAACAAGACCTCACTTGACTCTGTGGGCCAAATTATGGAAAAATTATAGCTCCTAAAATGTGGTGATTCAAAAACTATTTTTTGCAATAAAAAGCATCTTTTAGTGTGTGACAGCTGCCAAACTTAAAAAACTGTATAAAAACACGCTATATAAAGTAAATCATACCCTCCTTTATCACCCCCTTAGTTAGGGAAAAATAAAAAATGTATTTATTTCCATTTTCTCAATAGGGTTGGGGTTAGGGTTAGGGTTAGATTTAGGGCTATACTTAGGGTTAGGGTTGGGACTAAAGTTAGGGTTAGGGTTGGAGCTAAAGTTAGGATTAGGGTTAGGGTTGTGATTAGGTTTAGGGTTGGGATTAGGATTACGTTTTTGGTTAGGGTTATGGTTAGGGTTGAGACTAGGGTTAGGGTGTGTTGGGGTTATGGTTGGAATTAGAATTGGGGGGTTTCCACGTTTAGGCACATCAGGGGCTCTCCAAATGCAACATGGTATCCGATCTCAATTCCAGCCAAGTTTGGATTGAAAAGTCAAAAGGTGCTCCTTCCCTTCCGAGCTCTACCATGCGCCCAAACAGTGGTTTACCTGCATATATGGTGTATCAGCATACTCAGGACAAATTGCACAACAACTTTTTTGGTCCAATTTCTCCTGTTACCCTTGCGAAAATAAAATAAATTGTATCTAAAGTAATTTTTTGTGAAAAAAGTTAAATGTTCATTTTTTTTAAACATTCCAAAAATTCCTGTGAAGCACCTGAAGGGTTAATAAACTTGAATGTTCTTGAATGTTGTTGTGAGCACCTTGAGGGGTGCTGTTTTTAGAGTGATGTCTATTTTGGGTATTTTCTATCATATAGACCCCTCAAAGTGATTTCAAATGTGATGTGGTCCCTTAAAAAATGGTTTTGCAAATTTTGTTGCAAAAATGAGAAATCGCTAGTCAACTTTTAACCCTTATAACGTCCTAGCAAAAAAAGTTGGTTCCAAAATTGTGCTGATATAAAGTAGACATGTGTGAAATGTTATTTATTAACTATTTTTTGTGATATGACTCTCTGATTTAAGGGCGTAAAAATTAAAAGTTGGAAAATTGCGAAATTGAAGAAATTCATATTGAAGAAATTTTACTGCTATCATAAAGTACAATATGTCACGAGAGAACAGTCGTAAAATCAGCCGGATCCGTTGAAGCATTCCAGAGTTATTGCCTCATAAATGGACAGTGGTCAGAATTGTAAAACTTGGCTGGGTCAGAAAATAAGCTGGGCCGTGAAGGGATTAAGTGAATCTCTAAGCTTGGCAAACTTTGCCTTCATAAAGTTCAGTAATTTTGTGACTCACTGAAAAATCCCCTAGCGAAAGACAAGTGAAATTGTACAATATTGTGGTCGCTAATTCCTAGTTGCCCACCACCTGCAGATTTGTTATTCGGTCAGGTCTAGCAGGCACTGTACTGAGTAAGGAAAGTGCCTCTGACTGGGAAGCCTATAAGGTGGAAGCTAGTGTAATACGGTCTGTGCCCAATTCAAACCCCCCTCACACCACTCCCATTGGTGATGTACTAATTGTGGATGTCCAGCTGTCCAGTGACCTCGGAGGGGAAGGTATCTGTGGCCACACCTACAGGGGTTAAATCTAGGTGCTTTGGTCAGCAACTTCCTTTCCCCTCCGGCAGTCACTGGAAGCTGTTGTGTTGTCTAGAAGCTGTTGTTGTCTCCTGTTACTCGCACAGGTGTCATGGCGGACGAATGGACTGAGGCCCTGCAGAAGAGAGCGGCGCTGGAAGGTGAGCCCTGGATCCAAGCAATGATCAGCACCCTCAGTGCTCATCTCCCTGCGCCGTCTCCTCACCCCCCAATCCCAGGAGGTCCTGTGTCTGAATCTAGCCTGCCTCCTGTCCCCCCTTCGGGCCCAGCAGCCCAGTGTCGCCCTAAACGCTCTATGCTCCCTGTACCTCCGCTCCGCGGTTTAGCCCCTGCCCCCCTCCAGTCCCCTCTGGTATCTTAACGATATCCCGAGCTCCGGTTCCACCGCCAGCGTCCGCTTCGGCCGTACCTCCGCAGGCGCCCGCAGCTGCTGCTGTGGGCGATGCGATACTCCGAGCCCATCGCCTGTATCCACTTCGGTCGATCCTCCACAGGCCCCCGCTACTGCTGCAGCAGGGGGCGATGCGCTGCCCACGCGGGTGGGCCGTCAGTCAGGGCAGATGCACCCGACATCCGGAGCAGCTGCAGGTGGGGGAGGATTCTTCTTGGCCTGCTCGTGGGAGCAGGCAGCGCGCCTGGACACGCTGGGCCCAGGCGCCCGAACTTCCAGTCCAGGCTCCGCCCCTTCCGCTGCATCACTTCTTGTCCAGGCCAGAACAATGCTGGGACAGCCAGGGACTCAGTTCCACGCTGTCTCCAGCAGGCGCAGAAGCAGCGCTCACTCGGGGACATGTGGAGGCCAATTATAGCCCCCATAGAGCTGTCTCCGCAACGCACCCTGCAGGCACTGAGGAAACGCCTATTGTGGACGCCAGGTGTGTGACTAAGTATAGAATGTGTATAGCGACTTCATTGGACACTGGTCCCTATATATAGGCTTACCAGAGCTAAATAAGGCCACGCCTCCTGACGAAGAAGCGGTGAAAAGTGCGTTGAGGCGGCAGGCCTGGGGGGCTTCTTAAGGCACAAATTTAGATGTAAGTACTGACTCCAGTGTGCACTGTCACTTTATGCTCTATGCACTTTAATACTGTTACCGGCACAATAGGATGACTATTATAAGGACACTGCGGTTAATCTCACTAGGACATATGAATTTCTTATGAGTGAAGGATAATTAATAGTAATTTGTGCAAGGTTTGTATTTTAGCCACAGCGTCTTCTGAAATTCAGTATTAGCATCCATTTAAGTGTTGCCAAATGATATGTACACAGTATACAGTCATGGCCAAAAGTTTTGAGAATGACACAAATATATTTTCACATGATCTGCTGCCCTCTGGTTTTTATGTGTGTTTGACAGATGTTTTTATCACAGACAGAAATATAATAATTGCAAACATATGAGTAACAAAAGCTTATATTGACAGTTAGAATGAGTTAATGCAGCAAGTCAATATTTGCAGTGTTGACCCTTCTTCTTCAGGACCTCTGCAATTCTCCCTGGCATGCTCTCAATCAACTTCTGGACCAAATCCTGACTGATAGCAGTCCATTCTTGCACAATCAATGCTTTCATTTTGTCAGAATTTTTAGGTTTTTGTTTGTCCACCCGTCTCTTGATGATTGACCACAAGTTCTCAATGGGATTAAGATCTGGGGAGTTTCCAGGCAATGAACCCAAAATCTCTATGTTTTGTTTAGTTATCACCTTTGCTTTATGGCAAGGTGCTTCATCATGATGGAAAAGGCATTGTTGATCTCCAAACTGCTCTTGCAGGGTTGGGAGAAGTTGCTCTTGGAGGACATTCTGGTACCATTCTTTATTCATGGCTGTGTTTTTAGGCAAGACTGTGAGAGAGCGGATTCCCTTGGCTAAGAAGCAACCCCACACATGAATGGTTTCAGGATGCTTAACAGTTGGCATGAGACAAGACTGGTGGTAGCGCTCACCTTGTCTTCCCCGAATGAGGCGTTTTCCTGATGTCCCAAACAATCGAAAAGGGGATTCATCAGAGAAAATAACTTTACCCCAGTCCTCAGCAGTCCACTACCTGTACCTTTTGCAGAATATCAGTCTGTCCATGATGTTTTTTTCTGGAGAGAAGTGGCTTCTTTGCTGCCCTCCTTGAGACCAGGCCTTGCTCCAAGAGTCTCCACCTCACAGTGCGTGCAGATGCACTCACACCTGCCTGCTGCCATTCCTGAGCAAGCTCTGCACTGCTGGTAGCCCGATCCCGCAGCTGAAACACTTTTAAGAGACGGTCCTGGCGCTTGCTGGTCTTTCTTGGGCGCTCTGGAGCCTTTTTGGCAACAATGGAACCTCTGTCCTTGAAGTTCTTGATGATGCTATAGATTGTTGACTGAGGTGCAATCTTTCTAGCTGCGATACTCTTCCCTGTTAGGCCATATTTGTGCATTGCAATGATGACTGCACGTGTTTCTTTAGAGATAACCATGGTTAACAGAAGAGAAACAATGATGCCAAGCACCAGCCTCCTTTTAAAGTGTCCAGTGGTCTCATTCTTACTTAATCATGACAGATTGATCTCCAGCCATGTCCTCATCAACACCCACACCTGTGTTAATGGAGCAATCACTGAAAAGAGGTTAGCTGATCCTTTTAAGGCAGGGCTGCAATGATGTTGAAATGTGTTTTGGGGGATAAAGTTCATTTTCTAGCCAAATATTGACTTTGCAAGAAATTGCTGTTAAGCTGATCACTCTTTATAACATTCTGGAGTATATGCAAATTGCCATTAGTAAAAGTGAAGCAGTAGACTTTGTAAAAATTAATATTTGTGTCATTCTCAAAACTTTTGGCCATGACTGTATGTTATGAACTTATGATATAGCATTACAGTCCCATCAAATATTGTGCCTGCTTAGTGAGTTTGCTCTGTTAATGTGTATGTTTTAATTTTGATATAATAAAGATTGTTGATTTTTATCCCATAATACTCCTTGACCTGTCATACTTTAATTAGTATAAGGGTGTTTCATAAAAATGTTAATCTGAGTTTTTTGGATGTAATAGTGACACCATTATTTATGGGAATTTTTGGTATTTATTACTGTTGGAACATGTATTGGTTTAAATGAGAGGTTGAGGGCACAGGTGGAGGCCCTAGAGGAGGTGGAATAGCCAGACACAACGGAGGAACTGTTAGATGCAGAGGTTTTCACTTTTGATTCTTTTACTATTGATATAGTTTAAGAACAGTTTGGGATTACCGTAGTTTTACTCTCCTTGGCAATGTGCTTCTCTGCTTCCTTTTTGGCAACTTTAGTTTTTTAGATAAAGCATTTTTCTCCCTATAGTATTTTAGAGCTTCAACGGTGCCATCCTGCTTTAGTATTTTAAATGCTTTCTTTTTACTGTTAATTGCCCCTCTTACTTCCTTGTTTAGCCACATTGGGTTTTTCCTATTTCTTGTCCTTTTATTCCCACAAGGTATAAGCCGCTTACAATGCCTATTTAGGATGTTCTCAAACATTTCCCATTTATTATCTGTATTCTTATTTCTGAGGACACTGTCCCAGTCAACCAGATTAACCCCTTCCCGACCTTCGCCGTACTAATACTAATCTGCGGGAACAGCATTTCAGCAGTGCTCGCAGCTGTACTAGTATGGCGGCACGATCACTGCGGCCTCATGCTGAGCGCCTCAGTGATAGGGTGCGGGTGTCAGCTTCATGTAACAGCTGACACCCCGCAGTAACGCCCACGATCGGAGCTAGCACCAATCATGGGCATTTAAGCACTCTGATGCCGCCGTCATTACTGACAGCGCCATAGAGAAGCATAGCGCAGAAAGGGGGCTCCCTGTGCACTCCCACCGGAACAACGCAATGTGTTTGTGTTGTTCCGGGGGTCTCCATGGAGACCCCTGGCTCCAAGATGGCTGCGTGGTCCTTCTGGGTCCTGCAGTGAACAGTGAGGTGGCTTGCAAGTGCCTGATTAGAGCAGGCGCCGGCAAGCCTTCTTCACTGCCTGTCAGAATGCTGATCTGACACTGTTCTGTGCATCAGCGATCTGACTTTACATAGTAATGTCCCATACTGGAATAATGTAATAAAGTAAAAAAAAAAAATATAATGTGTAAAAATATAAAAAACATCCCCAAATAAACAAAAAAAACATAAATAAATATTTTACCAATAAATTCATTTATTTATGTAAATAAAATAACCAATAATATTGTACATATTAAGTATCACTGCATTGGTAATGACCCGACCTATAAAACTGTCCCACTATTTAACCCCTTCAGTGAACACCATAAAAAAATAAATAAAAAAAGAGGCAAAAAACAATGCTTCATCATCATACCGCCGAACAAAAAGTGGAATAACATGCGGTCCCCCCTTCGGGCCCAGCAGCCCAGTGTCGCCCTAAACGCTCTATGCTCCCTGTGCCTCCCGCTCCGCGGTTTAGCCCCTGCCCCCCTCCAGTCCCCTCTGGTGTCTTAACGATACCCCGAGCTCCGGTTCCACCGCCAGCGTCCGCTTCGGCCGTACCTCCGCAGGCGCCCACAGCTGCTGCTGGGGTCGATGCGATACTCCGAGCTCCAGGCCCATCGCCAGCATCTGCTTCGGTCGTTTCTCCACAGGCCCCCGCTACTGTTGCAGCTGGGGGCGATGCGCTGCCCACGCGGGTGGGCCGGCAGTCAGGGCAGATGCACCCGACATCCGGAGCGGCTGCAGGTGGGGGAGGATTCTTCTTGGCCTGCTCGTGGGAGCAGGCAGCGCGCCGGGACACGCTGGGCCCAGGCACCCAAACTTCCGGTCCAGACTCCGCCCCTTCCGCTGCATTACTTCCTGTCCCAGCCACAACAATGCTGGGACAGCCAGGGACTCAGTTCCACGCTGTCTCCAGCAGGCGCAGAGGCAGCGCTCACTCGGGGACATGTGGAGGCCAATTATAGCCCCATAGAGCTGTCTCCGCAACGCACCCTGCAGGCACTGAGGAAACGCCTATTGTGGACGCCAGGTGTGTGACTAAGTATAGAATGTGTATAGCGATTTCATTGGACACTGGTCCCTATATATAGGCTTACCAGAGCTAAATAAGGCCACGCCTCCTGACGAAGAAGCGGTGAAACGTGCGCTGAGGCGGCAGGCCTGGGGGGGCTTCTTAAGGCACAAATTTAGATGTAAGTACTGACTCCAGTGTGCATTGTCACTTTATGCTGTATGGACTTTAATACTGTTACCGGCACAATAGGATGACTATTATAAGGACACTGCGGTTATTCTCACTATGACATATGAATTTCTTATGAGTGAAGGATAATTAATAGTAATTTGTGCAAGGTTTGTATTTTAGCCACAGCGTCTTCTGAAATTCAGTATTAGCATCCATTTAGGTGTTGCCAAATGATATGTGCACAGTATATGTTATGAACTTATGATATAGCATTACATTCCCCTCAAATATTGTGCCTGCTTAGTGAGTTTGCTCTGTTAATGTGTATGTTTTAATTTTGATATAATAAAGATTGTTGATTTTTATCCCATAATACTCCTTGACCTGTCATACTTTAATTAGTATAAGGGTGTTTCATAAAAATGTTAATCTGAGTTTTTTGGATGTAATAGTGACACCATTATTTATGGGAATTTTTAGTATTTATTACTGTTGGAAAATGTATTGGTTTAAATGAGAGGTTGAGGGCACAGGTGGAGGCCCTAGAGGAGGTGGAATAGCCAGACACAACGGAGGAACTGTTAGATGCAGAGGTTTTCACTTTTGATTCTTTTACTATTGATATAGTTTAAGAACAGTTTGGGATTAGTTTTACTCTCCTTGGCAATGTGCTTCTCTGCTTCCTTTTTGGCAACTTTAATTAGTTTTTTAGATAAAGCATTTTTCTCCCTATAGTATTTTAGAGCTTCAACGGTGCCATCCTGCTTTAGTATTTTAAATGCTTTCTTTTTGCTGTTAATTGCCCCTCTTACTTCCTTGTTTAGCCACATTGGGTTTTTCCTATTTCTTGTCCTTTTATTCCCACAAGGTATAAGCCGCTTACAATGCCTATTTAGGATGTTCTCAAACATTTCCCATTTATTATCTGTATTCTTATTTCTGAGGACACTGTCCCAGTCAACCAGATTAACCCCTTCCCGACCTTCGCCGTACTAATACTAATCTGCGGGAACAGCATTTCAGCAGTGCTCGCAGCTGTACTAGTATGGCGGCACGATCACTGCGGCCTCATGCTGAGCGCCTCAGTGATAGGGTGCGGGTGTCAGCTGTATGTAACAGCTGACACCCCGCAGTAACGCCCACGATCGGAGCTAGCACCAATCATGGGCATTTAAGCACTCTGATGCCGCCGTCATTACTGGCAGCGCCATAGAGAAGCATAGCGCAGAAAGGGGGCTCCCTGTGCACTCCCACCGGAACAAAGCAATGTGTTCGTGTTGTTCCGGGGGTCTCCATGGAGACCCCTGGCTCCAAGATGGCTGCGTGGTCCTTCTGGGTCCTGCAGTGAACAGTGAGGTGGCTTGCAAGCGCGTGATTAGAGCAGGCGCTGGCAAGCCTCCTTCACTGCCTGTCAGAATGCTGATCTGACACTGTTCTGTGCATCAGCGATCTGACTTTACATAGTAATGTCCCATACTGGAATAATGTAATAAAGTAAAAAAAAAAATATATAATGTGTAAAAATATAAAAAAACATCCCCAAATAAACAAAAAAACATAAATAAATATTTTACCAATAAATTCATTTATTTATGTAAATAAAATAACCAATAAAATTCTACATATTAAGTATCACTGCATTGGTAACGACCCGACCTATAAAAGTGTCCCACTATTTAACCCCTTCAGTGAACAGCATAAAAAAATAAATAAAAAAGAGGCAAAAAACAATGCTTCATCATCATACCGCCGAACAAAAAGTGGAATAACATGCGGTCCCCCCTTCGGGCCCAGCAGCCCAGTGTCGCCCTAAACGCTCTATGCTCCCTGTGCCTCCCGCTCCGCGGTTTAGCCCCTGCCCCCCTCCAGTCCCCTCTGGTGTCTTAACGATACCTCGAGTTCCGGTTCCACCGCCAGCGTCCGCTTCGGCCGTACCTCCGCAGGCGCCCACAGCTGCTGCTGGGGGCGATGCGATACTCCGAGCTCCGGGCCCATCGCCAGCATCTGCTTCGGTCGTTCCTCACAGGCCCCCGCTACTGTTGCAGCTGGGGGCGATGCGCTGCCCACGCGGGTGGGCCGTCAGTCAGGGCAGATGCACCCGACATCCGGAGCGGCTGCAGGTGGGGGAGGATTCTTCTTGGCCTGCTCGTGGGAGCAGGCAGCGCGCCGGGACACGCTGGGCCCAGGCGCCAGAACTTCTGGTCCAGGCTCCGCCCCTTTCGCTGCGTCACTTCCTGTCCAGGCCAGAACAATGCTGGGATAGCCAGGGACTCAGTTCCACGCTGTCTCCAGCAGGCGCAGAGGCAGCGCTCACTCGGGGACATGTGGAGGCCAATTATAGCCCCCATAGCGCTGTCTCCGCGACGCACCCTGCAGGCACTGAGGAAACGCCTATTGTGGACGCCAGGTGTGTTACTAAGTATAGAATGTGTATAGCTATTTCATTGGACACTGGTCCCTATATATAGGCTTACCAGAGCTAAATAAGGCCACGCCTCCTGACGAAGAAGCGGTGAAACGTGCGTTGAGGCGGCAGGCCTGGGGGGGCTTCTTAATGCACAAATTTAGATGTAAGTACTGACTCCAGTGTGCACTGTCACTTTATGCTCTATGCACTTTAATACTGTTACCGGCACAATAGGATGACTATTATAAGGACACTGCGGTTATTCTCACTAGGACATATGAATTTCTTATGAGTGAAGGATAATTAATATAGGAAAGATGTGTATCTTCGTTATCTACTGGATAATTAATAGTAATTTGTGCAACGTTTGTATTTTAGCCACAGCGTCTTCTGAAATTCAGTATTAGCATCCATTTAGGTGTTGCCAAATGATATGTGCACAGTATATGTTATGAACTTATGATATAGCATTACAGTCCCCTCAAATATTGTGCCTGCTTAGTGAGTTTGCTCTGTTAATGTGTATGTTTTAATTTTGATATAATAAATAGTGTTGAGCGATACTTATCGATATCTAAAAATATCGGATCGGAATGGTATCGCCGATATCACTAAAATATCGGCGATACCCGATACCGATACCGGAAGTCCCATGTAAGTCTATGGGAACCAAATATCGACATTAAAAAAAACCCATTCTTGCCTTGTTGGTTAATTGTACATGAAGGAAAACAACAAAGAGTAATGTAGAATGTATTGGGGGAGGTTGAGGAGACAATAAAGGCATACATGTTTAACCCAATGCATTGGAATAGCATTAAATATTTTTTTTTGGAAATACGTTTGGATTGACGAACAAATTGACAATGTTGTTAACCTTTTTTCTATTTTGGCAAATATGTATGTTTCACAACTTCCATGCTCTTCACCTTTTTAACTTTTGCCAGTGCCACACTTTCTCCTTCATAATCTTCAGCAGCATCATCTTTCTCATCAAATTATTCTTCATCTTCACCTTCTTAATCTTCTTCTTAAACTTCTTGCTATTCATGTTTTTGTTTACATTACTCATATTGTTATTATTAAACTATTAATCTTCTTCATATTCAAATTCTTTATCTTCTTCCTCTTCATCTTCTTCATCATATTCTTATTTGTGACAGAGATTCCTGTACTTGTAATCTGTAAAAGTATGAATTTTTCATTCTTACGTTCTTGCTGTTACAAAAGATTTAAATTACAACAGTATTTGTCCGTGTTCAGTTTAGCCTGCAGCAGCAGGCATTTTCCAGGGGCACCACGAGGAGGAACGGACTCACCCCCATACACTGCTTAGTCTTTTTCTGCTTAGAATTTTGAGCATATATTTTGCTCTTCATTTTGGTCTTATACTTCATGTTCTTCTGCTTTTTGATCTTCTGCTTATTGTTCTTCTGTCTGTTGTTCTGTATCTTGTAGTTTGTCTTAACCTTCTTTGTCCTGTTGGTGATCTTCTTCAGGGTAATATTTTATTTTTTCTTTGTGATGGTGTTCAGGCTGGTTGGCTTCATGCTCGTCGTCCTTGTTGTCGTCATCTTCTTCTGGGTGGTCTTTAAGGTCGTCTAATTTCAGAGAACCAGCTGACGTTACTGGAACCCGGACGGGTATCAGATGGAACAAGAGACAATGGAAGTAACGAGGACCAGCTGACTGTGCTGGAACCCGGAGGGGCAGCAGAAGGAAAAGAGGCAATGTCACAACCGAGTACCAGCTGACGTTACTGTGACACGGTTGCTAAGCAGGAGGTACCTGTGCTCCAAAGCACTACCAAGGACCAGCAGACGTTGCTGGAACTCGTATACGGAGATGGAGGCACCTAGGCCAAAGGCACTGGGGAGAACCAGTTGACGGTACTGGACCCCGGACGGGTAGCAGAAGGAAAAGAGGCAATGTCACAACCGAGTACCAGCTGACGTTACTGTGACACGGTTACTAAGCAGGAGGTACCTGTGCTCCAAAGCACTACCAAGGACCAGCAGACGTTGCTGGAACTCGTATACGGAGATGGAGGCACCTAGGCCAAAGGCACTGGGGAGAACCAGTTGACGGTACTGGACCCCGGACGGGTAGCAGAAGGAAAAGAGGCAATGTCACAACCGAGTACCAGCTGACGTTACTGTGACACGGTTACTAAGCAGGAGGTACCTGTGCTCCAAAGCACTACCAAGGACCAGCAGACGTTGCTGGAACTCGATACGGAGAATGGAGGCACCTAGGCCAAAGGCACTGGGGAGAACCACTTGACGGTACTGGACCCCGGACGGGTAGCAGAACGCACCCATGAAAATGTAAGTTGACAGGACGCAAGCCGTCCGCAGTTACCGAATCACACAGTCCTACAGTGGGTGCTTGTCCTATTGTCACAATGGAAACAGCCTTTATTTACATATCCCACAGCACACATAGGAATCACCTAAACTGCAGGCACCATAGAGTCGGCTAACTCGAATGCAACACGACAGCACAACTTATTGGAGGATAATTGACGTTCACACTGCCAGGAAACAGCTGTCGTGCTGTAACCAGGCTGGCCAGGAGTCAGTACCCCTGCCAATTACTTACGAGCAACAAATGGCGGTGTTGTAGCCCAGGGAGTAGAGTTCAGGTGGTAGAAAGATGAACATAACAGGAGACATGGAAAATGTTACCAAACAGTTATTTAATCTTAAAACGGACAGGCAAATTAAGGTGATATCCATGCCTTGTTCATTTTCAGAAAAGTAAGCCGGTCTACATTCTCTGAGGATAGTCGCATGCGACGGTCTGTTAGTACACCACCTGCAGCACTAAAGACGCGCTCAGATAATACACTGGCAGCAGGGCAAGCCAGCACCTCCAATGCATACTGGCTAAGCTCTGGCCATGTATCCAACTTAGAGACCCAAAATTTGAAAGGGGAAGAGGCATCTGGGAGTACACTTAGAGGGAAAGACAAGTAGTCTGTCACCATCTTACGGAAACGTTGCTTCCTGGTGACTGGAGCCGTCTCGGATGGTGTAGACCTTGCTGGCGCTGTCACAAAACTTCGCCACATTTGTAACATACAGCTCTTGCCCTGTGCAGAGGCGCTGCTTGTGCTCCCTCTTGTTGTAGAGGTGTCTACACTGCCTCAACGCACAGAGCTGCTTTGTAAAGCAGTAGCAGCAGCATCTCTCTCGGCTGGAATGTACAACAGTATGGATTGCACCAGTGTGTCTTGGTACTCCCGCATTTTACGGTCCCGGTTCCCCGGTGTGATGAGGGTTTGTAAGTTGTCCCGGTAGCGAGGGTCTAGGAGGGTGTACACCCAATAATCTGATGTGGTGAGAATGTGGGCGATGCGGCGGTCGTTTCTCAGGCACTGAAGCATGAAATCAACCATGTGCTGCAGACTCCCAACTGGCCAACAAAAGCTGTCCTGTGGAAGAGGCGTCATCTCTGCCTCCTCTGCATCACCCCACCCTCGCTCTACATACTGACTAGAGCGTTGTGTACCTCCCTCTGTAGGGATTTCTTCCTCCTCCATTGACTCCTCCTCCTCCTCACAAAGTGAGCCCTGCCCAGCCCTTTGTGAGGAACCACGTTGCGCTGACTGTCCTGAAGGTAATAGAATTTGTGACTCCTCATCCTCCACCTCTTCCAAAACCTCTTCCTTTAGTGCTTTCAGTGATTTCTGAAGCAGGCAGATAAGGGGGACAGTCATGCTGACTAGTGCATCATCTGCACTCGCCATCCGCGTTGAGACATCAAACGCACGCAAAACGTCGCAGATGTCCTTCATAGAGGCCAACTCAGTAGTGGTGAAGTGTGGACGGCGCAAAGAGCGACTTGATTGCGCCTGATGCAGCTGATACTCCATTACTGCTGTCTGCTGCTCACACAACCGCTCCAACATATGTAACGTGGAATTCCACCTGGTGGGTACGTCACATATGATGCGATGTTCAGGAAGGCGAAATCGGCGTTGCAGAGCAGCAATGCGCGATCTGGCTATGCTGGAATGTCGCAAGTGAGCGCACTCTAGGCGGACCTTGTGCAGCAGTCCAGCAAGATCCGGATAGTCCCTCAAAAAACTCTGCACGACCAAGTTGAGCACATGTGCCAGACATGGTATGTGAGTAAGGTTGCCAAGGCCCAGAGCTGCCACCAGATTTCGGCCATTGTCACACACTACCAAGCCTGGCTGGA
>JARQOD010000005.1:419947300-420100107 GCA_033576555.1 Oophaga sylvatica
TACCTGCGCGATGCTCCCCTGTGCCCCTGGTACACCGCGATCATGTCTGATCGCGGTGTGCCAGGGGTTAATGTGCCGGGAGCAGTCCCTGACCACTCCTGGCACATAGTGCCGGGTGTCAGCTGTGATAATCAGCTGACACCCGGCGGCGATCAGCTGTGCTCCCCCCAGGAGCGCAGCTGAACTCCTTGGACGTACTATCCCGTCCATGGGCAGATTGGCACGGGTTTTATGGACGGGATAGTACATCCGATGGCAGAGAGGGGTTAATCTGAGAGAGGACAGGCAAATTCCGGCGAGATCCAGGCCTTGTTCATTTTCAGAAAAGTAAGCCGGTCAACGTTATCGGAGGATAGTCGCATGCGACGATCTGTTAGTACACCACCTGTAGCACTAAAGACGCGTTCCGATAATACACTAGCAGCAGGGCAAGCCAGCACCTCCAATGCATACTGGCTAAGCTCTGGCCATGTATTCAGCTTAGAGACCCAAAACTTGAAGGGGGAAGAGCCGTCTGGGAGTACACAGAGGGCAAGACATGTAGTCTGTCACCATCTGACTGAAACGTTGCCTCCTGCTGACTGGAGCCGTCTGTGATGGTGTAGACATTTGTGGCGGGGACAAAAAACTTTGCCACATTTGGGCCATACTGGTCTTGCCTTGTGCAGAGGCGCTGCTTCTTCTCCCTCTTGGTGCAGAGCTTCCTCCATTGCCTCGACGCACAGAGCTGCTTTGTAAAGCACTAGCAGCAGTGCTCTCGGGTGGAATGGAGAACATGATGGAATGCACCAGTGTGTCTTGGTACTCCCGCATTTTACGCTCCCGGTTCAATGGTGTTATGAAGCTTTGTAAGTTGTCCCGGTAGCGACGATCTAGGAGGGTGTTCACCCAATAATTAGACGTGTTGAGAATGTGGGCGATGCGGCGGTCGTTTCTCAGGCACTGCAGCATGAAATCAACCATGTGCTGCAGACTCCCAACTGGCCAAGAAACGCTGTCCCCTGCTTGAGGCTTCATCACTGCATCACCCCACCCTCGCTCTACATACTGACTACTAGAGCATTGTGTACCTCCCTCCTCTGGAAAGATGTCTTCCTCCTCCATTGACTCCTCCTCACAAAGTGTCCCCTGTATAGGCCTTTGTGAGGAACCACGTAGGGCAGACTGTCCAGAAGCAGATGGCATTTGTGACTCCTCATCCTCCACCTCTTCCAAAACCTCCTCTCTTAGTGATTGCAGTGTTTTTTGAAGCAGGCAGATAAGGGGGACAGTCATGCTGACTAGTGCATCATCTGCACTCGCCATCCGTGTGAAATCATCGAAGGCACTCAAAACGTGGCAGATGTCCTTCATAGAGGCCCACTCAGTGGTGGTGAAGTGTGAACGGCGCGCAGTGTGACTTGTTTGCGCCTGATGCAGCTGGTACTCCATTACTGCTGCCTGCTGCTCACACAACCGCTCCAACATATGTAACGTGGAATTCCACCTGGTGGGTAGGTCACATATGATGCTATGTACCGGAAGGCGGAATCGGCGCTGCAGAGCTGCAATGCGCGATCTTGCCATGCTGGAACGCCGCAAGTGAACGCACTCTATGCGGACCTTGTGCAGCAGTGCATCAAGATCCGGATAGTCCCTCAAAAAACTTTACATGACCAAGTTGAGCACATGTGCCAGACATGGGATGTGAGTGAGGTTGCCTAGGCCCTGAGCTGCCACCAGATTTCGGCCATTGTCACACACTACCAAGCCTGGCTTAAGATTCGCTGGCACAAACCACACGTCACTCTCCTGCTTGATGGCATTCCAGAGCTCATGCGCAATGTGGCTTCGATTCCCCATAGAAATTAATTTCAGTACGGCCTTTTGACGTTTGGCCATGGCTGTGCTCATATCGATCGTAACAGTAAGCGTTCACGGGTCCATGTGGAGGTAGACCATGAAGGCTCCTGCAGCGCTGATTCTATGGAACTGAAGTATGAGGAGGAGTCAATGTGTACAGATTGGATTCCTGCAAGCCTTGGAGTTGGCAGAACATGTACAGCGCCAC
Source organism: Oophaga sylvatica (assembly GCA_033576555.1). Classification (NCBI taxonomy): domain Eukaryota; kingdom Metazoa; phylum Chordata; class Amphibia; order Anura; family Dendrobatidae; genus Oophaga; species Oophaga sylvatica. The sequence continues at coordinate 419,949,351 of JARQOD010000005.1, forward strand.
TCAAGATCTGTACCCGGTTCCACAACATTTACCCAATGGGCAGTGAGGGAAAGGTATCGTCCCTGTCCATGGTTACTGGTCCGCGCATCGGTGGTCAGGTGGACCTGTTTAATTTTTCCCTCCACATGCTTTTACAGGGCAGTGACGGCTTGCCTGCTGAAATAAAAGCAGCTGGGCACGTTGTATTGTGGGACTGCCAATGCCATGAAGTTATGGAAGGTGTCAGTCTCCACCAGCCTGAATGAGAGCATTTCAAGGGACAGGAGTTTTGCAATGCCAGCATATAGAGCCTGTGCTTGGGGATGGTTTGCCGAGTATGGCAGCCTTTTCTCCCATACATGTGCTCCTGATGGCTGTAGAGTGACCTGGGAGTGTGAGGATGACAGGTAACGTGGTGCTGTGGGTGGAATTACACTGGGTCTCTGTACACCAGTGTCAGAGGTTCTTCCATGGCGATCCTGTGAGGAAGCCGAACCAGCTGTGTGTGAGCTGGAGGAAGAGGCTACAACACGAGCTGAAGAGGTGGTAGGTGGTGCTGTAGGTTGGCCTACGTCTTCAGTGTGTCTTTGTAACTCCACCACGTGCTTGGTACGCACATGTTTCCACATATTTGTGGTATTGAGGTTTTGACTTTCTGATTATACAGCTTGCATTTGACAAAGCAAATGTCATCTGCAACTGTGTCAAAAAAGGACCACGCACTGCAAGTCTTGGGAGCGCCCGTTTTGGGTTTTGGAAGAGAAATGATCCGAATGGGTGGCGAAGTGGAGGCTACAGGCAATCGAGTCTGCGCCCTACCTCGCCCTCCTGTTTTGGCCGTTCAGGGAATCTCTTCCTCAGAGCTGCTCCCACCACCTTCCTGTTCCTCACGCCATGATGGGTCAAGGACCTCATCATCTACACTACCCTCTTCAAACATCTGCTTCTCCTGGGTAGTCTTGCCAGCACAGTACACACCAGAATGTGATACCTGAGTCTCATCATCATCAGATGGTACTGAGGTGTGCTGACCATAGGCACTGACCCACCTCTTCAGATTCAGAGAGACAAAGCAGTTGCGCATCACTGCATACTCCCTCTTCTTCACATTCTAGAATGCTGCTTGGCTGGCCCCCTATTTCCAAGCCAAGAGATTCAGAGAACAGAAGTAGAGAATGAGGTGGCTCCTGAACAGAGCTCTCCGACTGCCTGGGCAATTTGGCAGGTGGTGAAGAGACAGATGGTTGCTCTTCAGTGCTCTGGGCCTGAGAGGATGTGGAAGTAATTGAAGTCGATGCGTTAGCTGCCATCCATCTGACGGCTTCAATTTGTTCTTCCCACAGCAGTGGGGTACGGCGAGCTCCTACAAAGCTGCGCATAAAGGACCGCTCCTGGGGAAAACTGGGGGATGCTGAGTCACTGGTGCCCGCAGCAGGCACAGAATCCCCATGTCCTCTCCCTGCTGAAACTCCACGACCACGTGCCTTACTCCCTGCCTTCTTCATCTTGGTAGACTGATAAAGATAGGCAGAAAAGTACTAAGGGCTTAGTGTGCTTATTCCTGAACAGCTGCTAACAGGTATAAGAAACACTGATTTTATAAAGTGTGGACTACACTTTAATATGAGCTAATGTGGCCTACACAAGTGTAAAGTGGAGTGTTTGGTGAACTTTATTAACTTTTTTGTGTTTTTCACAAAAAAAAAGGTTGTGATTGTGACAAAAGATGTACAGGCGATAGTATCACAAACTTTTTGTAGCTATTACAATGCAGGAAGGTAACCTACAATGCAATAGATGAGGCTACAAAAAATAGGCTAATACTAATCTGGCTGGGGCTGCAGGGCACAAGCCAGCAGAAAGGCTCCTCTATCTACTCCTATATAGTGTTGGCAACCAATCTAGCTGGATATGGATGGAAGCACACTAATAGGAGAAATTCAGGAAAAATAAGCACTACAGAAAAAAAGGACAATGTATGGGGCAGTGATGCACGCTGAGCGGACTACAACCAGAGGTGGATGAAGAACACACTACAGCGTGAGCTGCACTCACACACAGAGACCTCACAGACAGCCATGAACAGTGCAGAGAACTGTGCACTAGCAATGAAAGGCTCCGCTATATACTCCTATAGTGTTTCAACCAATGTAGATGGATACGGATGGAAGCACACTAATAGGAGAGATCAGTAACAATGAATTGAGCAGCAATAAAACAAAACAAAAAAAAAAGGTATGAGGCAGTGACGCACGCTGAGCGGACTACAACCAGAGGTGGATGCAGAACACACTACAGCGTGAGATGCACTCACACACACAGACCTTGCAGACAGCTGTGAACAGAACTGCAAGGCAAAAGAAAACTTTACACAGCGGTTGCTAAACTAACATTGGTAAAGCACAATAGTGACAATACAGCAAATCGCTATCTCTAACTGTCCCTCAGAGTCAGAAGAGCAGCGTTCTGTCCCTAACTGAATTCACAGCAGAGTGAACCCAAAATGACGGCGGCGCCTTTTATAGTGCATCATGACATCATTTGAGCAGCCAATCACAGCCATGCCATTAGTTAACATGCCCGCAGCCTAACAGGATGTGCCCACACTTCTTAGGATTCCTCATTGGCTGAATCAAATCAAACTGGCTCTCATAGCATTATGGGAACTTCCGATTCCGGTATTCGATATAGCAAAAGTATCGGAACTCAGTATCGGAATTCCGATACCGCGAATATCGTCCGATACCCAACATTTGCAGTATCGGAATGCTCAACACTAATTATGGCAAGAAAAAAAGCAGCTAAGTAAAGAAAAATGAGTGGCCATCATTACTTTAAGAAATGAAGGTCTGTCAGTCCGAAAAATTGGGAAAGCTTTGAAAGTGTCCCCAAGTGCAGTTGCAAAAACCATCAAGCGCTACAAAGAAACTGGCTCACATGAGGACCGCCCCAGGAAAGGAAGACCAAGAGTCACCTCTGCTTCTGAGGATAAGTTTATCCGAGTCACCAGCCTCAGAAATCGCAGGTTAACAGCAGCTCAGATTAGAGACTAGGTCAATGTCACACAGAGTTCTAGCAGCAGACACATCTCTACAACTGTTAAGAGGAGACTTTGTGCAGCAGGCCTTCATGGTAAAATAGCTGCTAGGAAACCACTGCTAAGGACAGGCAACAAGCAGAAGAGACTTGTTTGGGCTAAAGAACACAAGGAATGGACATTAGACCAGTGGAAATCTGTGCTTTGGTCTGATGAGTCCAAATTTGAGATCTTTGGTTCCAACCACCGTGTCTTTGTGAAGTCAAAAGGGCCAACAAGTGCTAAGCATCTCTGGGAACTCCTTCAAGACTGTTGGAAGACCATTTCCGGTGACTACTTCTTGAAGCTCATCAAGAAAATGCCAAGAGTGTGCAAAGCAGTAATCAAAGCAAAAGGTGGCTACTTTGAAGAACCTAGAATATAAGACATATTTTCAGTTGTTTCACACTTTTTTGTTAAGTATATAATTCCACATGTGTTAATTCATAGTTTTGATGCCTTCAGTGTGAATGTACAATTTTCATAGTCATGAAAATACAGAAAAATCTTTGAATGAGAAGGTGTGTCCAAACTTTTGGTCTGTACTGTATATACAATATATACATATTTATAGAATTAGTTGATAACATGTCCAAGTGCTTTTGGAATGACAGTACACAGATGTGTGAGAATATAAATCACATTAATATAAAGGCATTTCAGAGAAAGAAAAGGTCAAAAGAGAAGGACATTGGAATGGTATCATGAGATGATTACAGTAGTTATGAGCCCATTTAATGAAGCATCTTAGGTCAAAGATAGTTATTGTACGTGTCGTGTAGTATTTCATACTTCACTTTACCACCTCCCAATTCTGCCATCCTTCCACAGGGTTGTGCAGAGTGAGTCAAGGAAGTCCAAGAACCACAGGAGAGGGCAGACCCTCTAGCATATAACAGTCAATACCTTCTGAGTGCATGGCTTTTACTGATAGGTAGATATAACCTTTTGATGTTTTGAGTGGAATACCCCTGTCTCAAGGGTGCAGAGATGATGGAGATTATGGGTATAGGTCTGGAAAGTGTATATGGTTTGAGATCTTGGACCTGGACGAACCTAGCATCAATCAAGGTAAACTCTGCCGCAATGGCCAGAAAGGCAGAAATAACCACCTTATTTTTGCCCTGATGGATTTCAGCAGGCAGAAAAAATTGAGTCCTACCCATGGAGGAGATATGTACACCCAGGTTGCTAAACTCACCACAACCCGGGCTCTTTAGTTTTCCGGTGGCTGTTTACAGTTAGATGAGGAAGGACATGTGCACACGAAATGGTCCTTTCTACCATAGTAAAAATATACTCCTCCTTTGCGCCAAACTGACTTCTTTCCAGAACGATTTGCCTCGCCCAACTGCATAGGTTACTCAGATGACTCAGACCAGGTTTCCCTTGGCCCTGGACCTCCCACACATTGGGGTGTCTCTTTATGTCTCTGGCGAAGACAGCAATCAACCCGGATAGCCAGACAAGGCCGCCTCAAGGGAAACTGGAGTCTCATACAGGGTAAAGACATCCTTCACCCTTACTGATAGCTCTTCACAGAACTGGCTACGGACTGCAGGATCATTCCACTTAGTGTCAGTGGATCACCTCCGAATATTGGAGCAATACTCCTCTGCTGGACAGTGTCCCTGCTGAAGCTAAAGTAGTGCGGATCCAGCCAGGGAGATGCAGTCAGGGTTGTTATATATATGTAGGAAAATGAAGGAAAAAGGGATCCAGCTTCAATAAAATCTTCATCTTTATTGATTCATATAAACATGGAAAATGGCATGCTCCTGGACAGGCTCAGGACAAGGCTACGCGTTTCGATCACAGGGATCTTTATCACAGCTGACATATTCAGACAAAGGCACATATTTAAAACAAAGGAAAACCAATCACGATCAGAAAAAATGTCATGTGATTTTTGACAAGTCCTTTAACAATTTACACATAACGAATAATGAAACAAAAACAGAATTTTTACAAAAATCTGGCGTGGCGATGGGTGCGAAATTTGCACCATCTCTAGCTAATCTTGTCATGTCATATTGGGAATATTTTTTTGTTTTTTCTGCTACCAATCCATTTATTGATTCGATTGTTTGGTATGGCAGGTATATTGATGATTTACTCATCATTTGGAGTGGTGATGTACCTGCCATATCCAGATTTATTGATTATATTAATTCAAATTCATTTAATATACATTTTACTTATAAATTTCATCCTAACAAAATTTCTTTTTTGGATCTTGATTTATATGGGGTACATGACTCTGTCATCATTACTAAAATGTTCAGCAAACCATGTGCTGGTAATTCTATCTTGCATGCAGCAAGTAGTCACCCCAAACATACTATCAAATCGATTCCTTTGGGTGAATATACTAGAGTTTTGAGAAACTGCAGCGATTCTGCAGCTTTTGAAATGGAATTCAATTGTGTGGATACAAGATTGAAAAACAGAAATTATCCTAAATGGTCTCTAAAAAGAGCACGAACAATTGTAAGCAACAGGAATAGAGAGGATCTCATTAGTGGAGGGCGACAACAAAAAGATGATCTTGCACTAAAACCATATTTTTGTGCTCAATACAGTCCTCAATTTGGGGACATTAAAAAAATCATTTTGAGATCGCTGCCTATTTTATATGAAGATCCTTCTCTTGCCGATATTCTATCGTCAGGTATTAATGTTGTTTCAAGGAAAGCGCCATCTATTGGTAATAAAATTTCTCCAAGCATGTTCAGTAATAATTTTTCTTCTCATAAAACATTGTGGTTAGAACATAAGGGTTTTTACAAGTGTGGCCATAATAGATGTGCACTTTGCAAATATGTTCGTGTAACGAAAACCTTTGAAAATAATGACAGTACTGCGATTTATACCATTAACAAATATATCAATTGTAATTCATGCTATGTGGTATATAAAATTTTGTGCACTACTTGCAATTTATCTTATATAGGTTGCACCACTAGGAAATTAAAAATCAGGATCGCTGAACATTTGCAGGATATAAAGAATGTTTCTTCGAATCGCAATACTTCTGCTGCTGCTCAACATTTTATTTTTCAGCATGCTCGCAATGTTTCTTCTTTTCAAGTTACAGGTATTGAAAGTGTTAACCTGTCTGCCCGAGGTGGAGATGCACGTCAGCGACTCCTCACACGTGAAGCTTTCTGGATTTTTAATCTACATACCAGACATCCATTTGGTCTCAACAAAAGAAACAAATTGATGTTCCATTATTAATTTTATATTTTTCGCATTGATTTTATTTGTATTCATTCTGTTTTTGTTTCATTATTCGTTATGTGTAAATTGTTAAAGGACTTGTCAAAAATCACATGACATTTTTTCTGATCGTGATTGGTTTTCCTTTGTTTTAAATATGTGCCTTTGTCTGAATATGTCATCTGTGATAAAGATCCCTGTGATCGAAACACGTAGCCTTGTCCTGAGCCTGTCCAGGAGCATGCCATTTTCCATGTTTATATGAATCAATAAAGATGAAGATTTTATTGAAGCTGGATCCCTTTTTCCTTCATTTTCCTATGCATCTTCACGTTTGATCAAGCGGAGGATCCGTGCTTCTACAAACCGGTGAGCTGGTTAGCGTTCTCATATTTGTACTTTTGATTGCCGTGCCCCCGGTTTCATGCTCTATATTTTCAAGCATTTTGAAAGTGGACTCAGTTATAAAGCTCAGGCAGCAGCTTTATTATGGCATCTATTTTTGTTCAAGACAGATCTATCAAAGCGGCACAAGTGTTTTCTGGTGATGTTAATGAAAGTCCAGACATGCCTGACCTGAATGAAAATATCAACAAAATGGAAAAACTTTTGTTACAAGAAACTAAGCTGTGGTGGGATCATACCACCCTCCAAAATTATCTTGCCAAGGACATGATTCCAAGGGTGCTTCGTATTAAAAAAATCCCCACTACAATTTTTTCTGACATTTTCATTGAGGAGTGGAATCAGATACTTAGTAATTGCTCTTCCAAATTGATGCAACTCATAGTCAAATATGAGAGCAATAAATTGGAGGATATTCAGAAACAGATGAATGATGCAGATACTGCTCTCACTGAATTTAAAGTGTTGGCTCAGTATGACTCACTTGTTGCCAAAATGAAAGATAATGTCTCTTGTTATGATTCGGTAGCTGAGGAGTGCAGGTAAAAAAGGCAATACACCAGAGCAGTTGGAATCTATGAGATTGCAGTACCCTGACTAACCACCACAACTAGAGGCAGCCGTGGAGCGTTCCTACGTTGGTCCTAGACGCCTCGTCACAGCCTGAGAAACTAACTAAACCTAAAGATAGAAAGAGGAAAGCTATCTGCCCCGGAGCAGATCCCCAAAGAACATAGAAAGCCCCCAAACAAGTAATGGCGGTTAGACAAGAAGAAATACTGACACAGACAGAAAATAGTATGAGCAAACGTTGGGGCCCAAACTATCTAAATAGAAAAGGACAGGAAGGGCACTTACTGCAATCCCAAAAAACCCTGAAAAGCACCAACTTTACTAATTTCAAAAACACCTGAGATCACACGACCTCTACCACCTAAATTAGTTCTCTGGTGTAACAAAATCAAAACAGCAGCCACTGAAAATACTGGAAAAAGCAAATGTACAAACATAAGTGGCTGAACAAAACTGAGAGGGCAAAAGCCCCCGGAGGGGACCCAGAAGGCCCCCACAGAAGTGCAGGACAAAATGCAAAAATCAAGCACAAAAGCAAAAGAAGAAAATGTCTTATCTGTTAGCAGGAGATGCAGACACGACACAGCAGGCTACAAAGGAAACAGGAATCAAGGATTGAGACCAGAACAATTGATCACCGACAACCCTGATGGGAAGGTGACTCCCTTATATAAGACCAGTCAGTAACACCTGATTCCCAATCCTCACAATCTTCACTAGACAGTCCAGTACCGCTTGTAACCACCAGAGGGAGCCTCTGCTCAGAACTCATCTCAAGTCCATTCACAACAGTACCCCCCCCTTGAGGAGGGGTCACTGAACCCTAACTTGAGCAACCAGGTCGGTCAGGATGAGTTCTATGATACGCACGGATGAGTCTCCTAGCATGGATGTCCGAAGCAAACACCCAAGAATTGTCTTCCTGACCATAACCTCTCCACTTAACCAAATACTGGAGTTTCCGTCTAGAAAAACGAGAATTCAAAATTTTCTCAACCTCAAACTCCATATTGCCCTCAACCAGAACAGGGTCAGGAGGCAAAGTAGTAGGAACCACTGGCTCAACAAACCTCTTCAACAAGGACTTGTGGAACACATTATGGATCTTAAATGTTCCTGGAAGAAGCAAACGAAAAGAAACAGGATTAAGAATCTCCATGATCTTATAAGGTCCAATGAACCTAGGCTTAAATTTAGGAGATGCCACTCTCATAGGAATATTTTTTGAGGACAACCAGACCAAGTCCCCCACTTTAAACCGAGGACCATCAGTCCTATGCCGGTTAGCAAACCGCTGGGCCCTCTCCTGAGAGAGGGACAACCTCTGCACTACCTGGTCCCAAATCTGTTGCATACGCTCCACAACAGAGTCAACACCTGGACAGACAGAAGCCTCCGTCTGTCCTGAAGAAAATCGAGGGTGAAACCCAGAATTACAGAAAAATGGAGACATCAAAGTGGCAGAGCTAGCCCTATTATAAGAGCAAACTCAGCCAAAGGCAAAAAAGAGACCCAGTCATCCTGATCAGCAGACACAAAGCATCTTAGATAAGTCTCCAATGTCTGATTTGTTCTCTCAGTTTGACCATTGGTCTGAGGATGAAACGCCGAGGAGAAAGACAATTGAACACCAAGTTTAGAACAAAAGGTCCTCCAAAATCTGGAAACAAACTGGACTCCTCTGTCAGACACAATGTTCTCAGGAATGCCGTGTAAACGAACCACGTGCTGAAGGAACAAAGGTACCAATTTAGAGGAGGAAGGCAACTTAGGTAATGGCACAAGATGTATCATCTTGGAAAACCTATCACAAATCACCCAGATGACGGTCATTCTCTGAGAAACAGGGAGGTCGGAAATTAAATCCATAGAGATATGGGTCCATGGTCTCTTGGGCACAGGCAATGGCATCAACAAACCACTAGAGCGAGAGCAAGCTTGGAGCGAGAGCAAGTCCCGCAGGACTGCACAAATTCCCTGACATCACGAGACAAGGTAGGCCACCAAAAGGACCGACTAACCAAGTCTCTGGTACCAAAAATTCCGGGATGACCGCCAACGCGGAACAATGAATCTCAGACATCACACTCTTTTTCCAGTGGTCCGGACAAACAATTTCCCAACAGGGCAGCGCTCGGGCCTATCCTCCTGACACCCCTCCAGAGCCAGTCTCAAATTGGGCGAGATGGTGGAAAGAACTACACCTTCTTTCAAAATAACAGAAGGATCAGATAACTCAGGAGAGTCCGCAAGGAAACTCCTTGAAAGGGCATCCGCCTTAACATTCTTAGTGCCAGGAAGAAAGGAAACCACAAAATTAAAACGTGTGAAAAACAAGGCCCACCTGGCCTGTCTAGGATTAAGTCGCTTGGCAGATTCCAGATAAACTAGATTCTTATGGTCAGTAAGGACCAGCACCTGATGTTTGGCTCCTTCCAGCCAATGTCTCCACTCTTCAAAAGCCCACTTCATGGCCAATAACTCCCGATTACCCACGTCATAATTACGTTCAGTAGGAGAAAATTTTCGAGAGAAAAAGGCACAAGGGTTACTTTTAGAGGTCTCTGGATCTCTTTGGGACAAAACGGCACCTGCCCCAATTTCAGAGACATCAACCTCCACCTGAAATGGCAGAGAAACATCAGGCTGCCGTAGAACAGGAGCAGAAGTGAATCTCTGCTTTAGTTCCTGAAATGCAGAGACTGCCTCAGTAGGCCAATTCACCACATCAGAACCCTTTTTGGTCAAATCAGTTAATGGTTTAACAATAACCGAGAAATTACCAATAAATTTACGATAAAAATTGGCAAAACCCAAAAATCTTTGAAGAGCCTTTAATGAAGTAGGTTGAACCCAATCACAGATGGCCTGAACCTTGACCGGGTCCATTTCAATAACAGATGGGGACAAAATAAATCCCAAAAATGAGATCTTCTGTACGCCAAAAAGACACTTTGATCCCTTCACATACAGAGCATTCTCTCTCAAAATCTGGAATACAGTTCGAACATGTTTCACATGAGAGTCCCAGTCATTGGAAAAAATCAAGATATCATCCAAATAAACAATCAGAAATTTATCCACAAAATCCCTGAAAATGTCATTCATGAAGGACTGGAAGACAGAAGGAGCATTAGTGAGCCCAAAGGGCATCACAAGGTACTCAAAATGCCCCTCAGGGTGTTAAATGCCGTCTTCCATTCATCCCCGTGCTTAATGCGAATAAGGTTATATGCCCCCCTGAGGTCAAGTTTGGTAAACCAAGTAGCGTTTTTCACCCTGGAAAACAGGTCAGAAATCAAGGGTAACGGGTATTGATATTTCACAGTAATATTGTTCAAAAGACGATAATCAATACACGGCCTTAATGAACCATCCTTTTTGGCCACAAAGAAAAAACCGGCACCTAAGGTTGAAGAGGATGGTCTGATATGACCTTTCTCCAAAGACTCCTTGATATAAGACCGCATAGCGTCATGTTCAGGTACAGACAAGTTAAAAAGGCGACCTTTAGGGAATTTAGTACCCGGCACTAATTCAATAGCGCAGTCATAGCTCCTTTGGGGAGGCAAGGATGCATATTTACTTTCGCTAAACACATCAGAAAAATCAATCAAAAAGTCAGGAACATCCTGAGCCTGGGGGGAGGCAGAAAAAACAGGAGTGTTGGTATTAACACATTGGCAGCCCCAACTGGTTACAGACACAGATTTCCAATCCAAAACAGGATTATGAGACTGTAACCAAGGGAAACCCAGCACGATAATGTCATGCAGATTATACAGAACCAAAAATTTGCAGCTCTCCTGATGATCAGGTTCAACCCTCATTATCACCTGAGTAGAGAACTGAGGTTTATTCTCAGCCAAAGGGGTAGAATCGTTCCCCAGTAGGGGAATAGACTTCTGTAGGGGTATCAAGGGAAACCCACAACGTTTAGCGAAATCAAAATCCATCAGGTTAATAGCTGCTCCCGAATCAACGAAAGCCTGAGCAGAAAATGAGGACAGAGAGCATATCAGAGTAACAGTTAATAAAAACTTAGTCTGAACACTACCCAAGACAACTGAGCGTGCAAAACGTCTTCCCCGCTTACGGGCAGACTGAAATAGCATGAGAGGCATCACCACAGTAGAAACATAACCCATTGCGCTTTCGAAACTCATGACGCTGTGCCCCAGAAACTACTCTGTCACACTAAATGGGTTCAGAAGCAGGTTCACAAGGCAACACTATTCCACGCATACTTCTCCGCTCACGCAAACGTCTGTCAATTTGAATCGCTAATGACATAGAATCATTGAGACCAGAGGGGACAGGGAATCCCACCATAACATCCTTTACATTATCTGACAGACCCTTCGAAAAAGGGCTACCAAAGCGTCGTCATTCCATTTAGTCAGGACTGCCCACCTACGGAATCGCTGACAGTATAACTCAGCGTCATCAAGCCCCTGTTTTAATGCCAACAAGGCTTTTTCAGCTTGATCAGTGACATTAGGCTCATCGTACAATAACCCCAAGGCCTGAAAAAATGTATCAACATCACTCAAAACAAGATCCCCAGGTGTCAGGGAAAAAGCCCAATCCTGAGGATCGCCGCGCAGGAGAGAGATGACAATTTGAACCTGCTGCGCTGCGTTCCCTGAGGACTTAGATTTTAAGGCAAAAAACAATTTACAATTATTTTTGAAATTCATAAACTTGGCTCGATCCCCCAAAATCAAATCTGGCATGGGAATCCTAGGTTCTACAACAGGCAACCTAGCAAGATAGGTAGCAATACTCTGAACCTCAGTGGCAAGCTGATCCACACGGCCAGACAACTGTGCAAACTCCATTGAGAGAAAAAGTCCTCCCCAGCACCCAGAGATACAGAGGGAAAAAAAAAAATGCAACAAACAGAAAAATATCTCTGACAACTCTGACAACCTTTTTTTTTTTCTTTCAAAATATTTTTCCCTTCTGTGAGTACCATATAATTTTCAGTTTAGGCCGGTGATACTGTTATGATTCGGTAGCTGAGGAGTGCAGGTAAAAAAGGCAATACACCAGAGCAGTTGGAATCTATGAGATTGCAGTACCCTGACTAACCACCACAACTAGAGGCAGCCGTGGAGCGTTCCTACGTTGGTCCTAGACGCCTCGTCACAGCCTGAGAAACTAACTAAACCTAAAGATAGAAAGAGGAAAGCTATCTGCCCCGAGCAGATCCCCAAAGAACATAGAAAGCCCCCAAACAAGTAATGGCGGTTAGACAAGAAGAAATACTGACACAGACAGAAAATAGTATGAGCAAACGTTGGGGCCCAAACTATCTAAATAGAAAAGGATAGGAAGGGCACTTACTGCAATCCCAAAAAACCCTGAAAAGCACCAACTTTACTAATTTCAAAAACACCCGAGATCACACGACCTCTACCACCTAAATTAGTTCTCTGGTGTAACAAAATCAAAACAGCAGCCACTGAAAAAACTGGAAAAAGCAAATGTACAAACATAAGTGGCTGAACAAAACTGAGAGGGCAAAAGCCCCAGAGGGGACCCAGAAGGCCCCCACAGAAGTGCAGGACAAAATGCAAAAATCAAGCACAAAAGCAAAAAGAAGAAAATGTCTTATCTGTTAGCAGGAGATGCAGACACGACACAGCAGGCTACAAAGGAAACAGGAATCAAGGATTGAGACCAGAACAATTGATCACCGGCGACCCTGATGGGAAGGTGACTCCCTTATATAAGACCAGTCAGTAACACCTGATTCCCAATCCTCACAATCTTCACTAGACAGTCCAGTACCGCTTGTAACCACCAGAGGGAGCCTCTGCTCAGAACTCATCTCAAGTCCATTTCACAACAGTCTCTAGTCTAGAAAAGGATATCATGGAACGAAAAAAACGAAAATTTTCTCGTGATCTAAGAGACTATTCAACCAAGAAAGTCTATGACTGGGGCCATTGGGAGCGGGGTCCTCGAACTCCCAAATCTATTTTAAAACGCAACCATGCTCTCAACGAACCGGTATCTAAGCCACGTGTCTGTTTTACATCCTCTGAGTTGGATTCATCTGACAATAATTTGAGTGTTTCCTCTAATGAGAGTGTTCACACACAAAGTTTTTTCGTCAGTCAAAAAACGCAAAAGGCGGGGTGGCAGAAAACACCGACAAAGATCATGTTATGATTACACGCCGCAGGAAGAATTACCGCAAATAAGAAACCATGACAATGTCTTGAATTTATCTGCACGAGACTTTACCAAAACGCAATTAGATGTTTTGTCTTTAGGTCTGAATTTTGTGCCCGATCAGAATTTCAATCTTTTTTCTACTATTTTGGATGTCAATAAGTTTATGCGAGACCTTACCATCAAAAAGCATTTTCTAAATCATTTCGATGAGACCCCTTTGCAGGAGTCGCTGACATATAATAATGAATTTACTGATTTGTCTTTCAGAGAACAAGTATCTCTCAACACTTTGTTTAGTTTGTCTACTCATTCCCATGATAATGAATTGGATACCATTCATGCACCTGTGTTTAAAACAAAAAATCCTTCTTTTTATCCTATTCAATCCAGGCCTGATTGCATGACTAAATATCAGGAGGTAATAGAGAGGGATTTAAAAATCCTTCATGATAGGGTTAATATGGGCAGCAGCAGAAATCATTCTAATTTAACAAAAGCTCAGAAAACTGCATTAGATGAGATCAAAAGTATGTCAGATATAATAATTAAAATGTCGGACAAGGGTGCCATGGTAGTTATTATGAATAAAAAGGATTATCATTCTCAAATTATGTCTCTCTTGTCTGACAGTGATGTATATGAAAAACTTCAAATAAATCCTACTGATAAATTTAAAAGTGAGATTATTCAAATTATCAATGAGGGTTTGAGTCTTGGAATTTTAACCAAAAAACAAACTGATTATCTCACAGTGTCTCATCCCATTGTCCCTATCATGCACGGTCTCCCGAAAATTCACAAGGATATGAAAATCCCCCCATGAGACCCATTGTCTCAGGGATTGGATCTTTAAATGAACATCTGGGTGAATGGGTTGACTCACTACTTCAACCACTAGTACAAATCACTCCTGGTTATATTAAAGATTCTAAAGAGGTGTTGAGAATGTTTTCCAAGAAAATTTGGTCTAAAGAATATACTTGGTTATGTTGTGATGTGACTTCTTTATATACTTGTATACAGGGTTGGATTAAGAACATGATGGGCCTGGAGCTGAAGGGGCGGGGCAAGGGGTGGGGCCAAACACGGCAATTCACAAAGGCCAAAATGTAACGTAAAAGATATAAACAAAGTAAATATATGATACATGCCTAATATAAATACAGTGGATATAGAAAGTCTGTTATGGTTATCACGCTGATAGTAACTTATGAGGCAAATAAACAGGGTTATTCACTGAACACAAAACTGTGTTTTATCGTAAATAAATCAAACTGGTAGAAGAAAATTAAACTACACATTCACTTTTCGTGCTTTTTTGCTTGCAAATTCCTCAATTGTAGAATCAAGATTAAGCTCATTGAGCAATCTATTTTCAATACATAACAGAGAGAGGGCATTTAAACGCTCCTGGCCCATTCTAGTATATGGTGCAGCATTGAATGTCCCATAGTAATATAGGGCAACATTGAGAGGCCCATTCTAGTATATAGCGCAGCATTGCATGGCCCATAGTATATATAGCGCAGCATTGAATGGCCCATAAGTATATATAATGCAGCATTGAGAGGCCCATATAGCGCAGCATTGCATGGCCCATATAATACAGTCATGGCCAAAAGTTTTGAGAATGACACAAATATTATATTTTCACATGAGCTGCTGCCCTCTGGTTTTTATGTGTGTGTTTGACAGATGTTTTTATCACAGACAGAAATATAATAATTGCAAACATGAGTAACAAAAGCTTATATTGACAGTTAGAATGAGTTAATGCAGCAAGTCAATATTTGCAGTGTTGACCCTTCTTCTTCAGGACCTCTGCAATTCTCCCTGGCATGCTCTCAATCAACTTCTGGACCAAATCCTGACTGATAGCAGTCCATTCTTGCACAATCAATGCTTTCATTTTGTCAGAATTTTTAGGTTTTTGTTTGTCCACCCGTCTCTTGATGATTGACCACAAGTTCTCAATGGGATTAAGATCTGGGGAGTTTCCAGGCCATGGACCCAAAATCTCTATGTTTTGTTCCCTGAGCCATTTAGTTATCACCTTTGCTTTATGGCAAGGTGCTCCATCATGCTGGAAAAGGCATTGTTGATCGCCAAACTGCTCTTGGAGGGTTGGAGAAGTTGCTCTTGGAGGACATTCTGGTACCATTCTTTATTCATGGCTGTGTTTTTAGGCAAGACTGTGAGAGAGCCGATTCCCTTGGCTGAGAAGCAACCCCACACATGAATGGTTTCAGGATGCTTAACAGTTGGCATGAGACAAGACTGGTGGTAGCGCTCACCTTGTCTTCTCCGAATGAGGCGTTTTCCTGATGTCCCAAACAATCGAAAAGGGGATTCATCAGAGAAAATAACTTTACCCCAGTCCTCAGCAGTCCACTGCCTGTACCTTTTGCAGAATATCAGTCTGTCCATGATGTTTTTTCTGGAGAGAAGTGGCTTCTTTGCTGCCCTCCTTAAGACCAGGCCTTGCTCCAAGAGTCTCCACCTCACAGTGCGTGCAGATGCACTCACACCTGCCTGCTGCCATTCCTGAGCAAGCTCTGCACTGCTGGTAGCCCGATCCCGCAGCTGAAACACTTTTAAGAGACGGTCCTGGTGCTTGCTGGTCTTTCTTGGGCGCCCTGAAGCCTTTTTGGCAATAATGGAACCTCTCTCCTTGAAGTTCTTGATGATGCGATAGATTGTTGACTGAGGTGCAATCTTTCTAGCTGCGATACTCTTCCCTGTTAGGCCATTTTTGTGCATTGCAATGATGACTGCACGTGTTTCTTTAGAGATAACCATGGTTAACAGAAGAGAAACAATGATGCCAAGCACCAGCCTCCTTTTAAAGTGTCCAGTGGTGTCATTCTTACTTAATCATGACAGATTGATCTCCAGCCATGTCCTCATCAACACCCACACCTGTGTTAATGGAGCAATCACTGAAAAGAGGTTAGCTGGTCCTTTTAAGGCAGGGCTGCAATGATGTTGAAATTTGTTTTGGGTGATAAAGTTCATTTTCTAGCCAAATATTGACTTTGCAAGTAATTGCTGTTAAGCTGATCACTCTTTTTAACATTCTGGAGTATATGCAAATTGCCATTAGAAAAAGTGAAGCAGTAGACTTTGTAAAAATTAATATTTGTGCCATTCTCAAAACTTTTGGCCATGATTGTATATAGCGCAGCATTGAATGGCCCATAGTTGCGCAGCATAGAATGGCCCATAGTATATATAATGCAGCATTGAGAGGCCCATATAGCGCAGCATTGCATGGCCCATAGTATATATAGCGCAGCATTGAATGGCCCACAGTATATATAATGCAGCATTGAGGCCCATATAGCGCAGCATTGCATGGCCCATAGTATATATAGCGCAGCATTGAATGGCCCATAGTTGCACAGCATTGAATGGCCCATAGTATATATAATGCAGCATTGAGAGGCCCATATAGCGCAGCATTGCATGGCCCATAGTATATATAGCGCAGCATTGAATGGCCCATAGTTGCGCAGCATTGAATGGCCCATAGTATATATAATGCAGCATTGAGAGGCCCATATAGCGCAGCATCGAATGGCCCATAGTATATATAATGCAGCATTGAGAGGCCCATATAGCGCAGCATCGAATGGCCCATAGTATATATAATGCAGCATTGAATGGCCCATAGTTGCGCAGCATTGAATGGCCCATAGTATATATAATGCAGCATTGAGAGGCCCATATAGCGCAGCATCGAATGGCCCATAGTATATATAGCGCAGCATTGAGAGGGCCTCTCAATGCTGCCCTATATATACTATGGGCCATTCAATGCTGCGCTATATACTAGAATGGGCCTCTCAATGCTGCCCTATATTACTATGGGCCATTCAATGCTACTGATGGAATTTGTCAGAAACCACACACTTTACAACACAAACCTGTGCAGAGACTTCAGGATTCTCCATCTGCTTTCACTGTAATATGGCTGGGATTCTTGTAACAGCACACACACCTCTGCCTGCCTGTCTCTAACTCTCTCCTCCAGACAGGGACCGTCACTACAACACACTGAACACAGGGCAGGATGCCAATAGGCAAAGCTGTAAGAAGACAGTGCATGGATGAGGACAAGTGAAACTTGAGCTGTGACTGGCTGCTCTGTGGTCACATGTTCTGCCTTCATTTACATCCTGCTTCTGTATTGGGTGAATGAGATAACACTGTGCTGCTGCCGACTCCTCTCCTACAGTACTTTCAGCGGCAGCTTTCCTCTCTCCCCCTCCAGCACACAGTCTCTCCTGGCTCCTCCCCTCCCCCTCCACCACCAGGCTGACGTCAGCAGCACAGGGAAGGGAGGAGAGCAGAGAGCCACTAGATAACAAGCGGCTGGCTGGGTCGGGGGATGGGCCTATCTCTAACAAGGGGCCTGGAGCTGCAGCTCCATCAGCCCCTACGTTAATCCGGCCCTGCTTGTATACCTTACAGTGTTGCTATGACAGCGCTGCAGTTTGACTTAACGAAATTCAGTAATTATTCCCAGGATCTCATTAATTATATCTTACAGGTTATTTCATTTTTATTAACCCATAATTTTTTCTCATTTGATAATAAATTTTTTTTACAAAAATCTGGCGTGGCGATGGGTGCGAAATTTGCACCATCTCTAGCTAATCTTGTCATGTCATATTGGGAATATTTTTTTGTTTTTTCTGCTACCAATCCATTTATTGATTCGATTGTTTGGTATGGCAGGTATATTGATGATTTACTCATCATTTGGAGTGGTGATGTACCTGCCATATCCAGATTTATTGATTATATTAATTCCAATTCATTTAATATACATTTTACTTATAAATTTCATCCTAACAAAATTTCTTTTTTGGATCTTGATTTATATGGGGTACATGACTCTGTCATCATTACTAAAACGTTCAGCAAACCATGTGCTGGTAATTCTATCTTGCATGCAGCAAGTAGTCACCCCAAACATATCATCAAATCGATTCCTTTGGGTGAATATACTAGAGTTTTGAGAAACTGCAGCGATTCTGCAGCTTTGGAAATGGAATTCAATTGTGTGGATACAAGATTGAAAAACAGAAATTATCCTAAATGGTCTCTAAAAAGAGCACGAACAATTGTAAGCAACAGGAATAGAGAGGATCTCATTAGTGGAGGGCGACAACAAAAAGATGATCTTGCACTAAATCCATATTTTTGTGCTCAATACAGTCCTCAATTTGGGGACATTAAAAAAATCATTTTGAGATCGCTGCCTATTTTATATGAAGATCCTTCTCTTGCCGATATTCTATCGTCAGGTATTAATGTTGTTTCAAGAAAAGCGCCATCTATTGGTAATAAAATTTCTCCAAGCATGTTCAGTAATAATTTTTCTTCTCATAAAACATTGTGGTTAGAACATAAGGGTTTTTACAAGTGTGGCCATAATAGATGTGCACTTTGCAAATATGTTCGTGTAACGAAAACCTTTGAAAATAATGACAGTACTGCGATTTATACCATTAACAAATATATCAATTGTAATTCATGCTATGTGGTATATAAAATTATGTGCACTACTTGTAATTTATCTTATATAGGTTGCACCACTAGGAAATTAAAAATCAGGATCGCTGAACATTTGCAGGATATAAAGAATGTTTCTTCGAATCGCAATACTTCTGCTGCTGCTCAACATTTTATTTTTCAGCATGCTCGCAATGTTTCTTCTTTTCAAGTTACAGGTATTGAAAGTGTTAACCTGTCTGCCCGAGGTGGAGATGCACGTCAGCGACTCCTCACACGTGAAGCTTTCTGGATTTTTAATCTACATACCAGACATCCATTTGGTCTCAACAAAAGAAACGAATTGATGTTCCATTATTAATTTTATATTTTTCGCATTGATTTTATTTGTATTCATTCTGTTTTTGTTTCATTATTCGTTATGTGTAAATTGTTAAAGGACTTGTCAAAAATCACATGACATTTTTTCTGATCGTGATTGGTTTTCCTTTGTTTTAAATATGTGCCTTTGTCTGAATATGTCAGCTGTGATAAAGATCCCTGTGATCGAAACGCGTAGCCTTGTCCTGAGCCTGTCCAGGAGCATGCCATTTTCCATGTTTATATGAATAAATAAAGATGAAGATTTTATTGAAGCTGGATCCCTTTTTCCTTCATTTTCCTATGCATCTTCACGTTTGATCAAGCGGAGGATCCGTGCTTCTACAAACCGGTGAGCTGGTTAGAGTTCTCATATTTGTTATATATATGACCCAGTTCCATAAAAAAAATCCTCCACCATCTGGAGCGACTGGGAATAAGACTGGAGAGAGAATGCCCATGCTTGGGGTCACCCAGAAGAAGAGAGATTATTATCCCCACCTATTGCTCCTTGGTTCCCGATGAACAAGGATGTAACCTGAAGTATAGCTTACAGGCCTCCCTGAAAACAACAAACTTGTCATGCCCCCCAGAGAACAAAGCAATTTTGGGCTCCACTATGGGTTGCCTAGGAGTCAAGGTCCCCAAACCTGAAGTGTTATGGTGCTTTAAAATGACGGTGTGTAGATATGCCACCTCCAGGCTTAGCTGCTGCAGTTGCTCTGTCAGAATAGTGATAGGATCCATAATGGATCGAAAAACGGTGTCGGTCAGAGCTAATGTCATGACTCTGATGTTGGGTGTCCCAGGACCAGGGGCTCCTTGCCTGTCCCTAACGCTAGTGGTGCCCTAGCTCGCCTTGTTCCCCAGATTACTTCTGATTGGGAAGATGCCGGGGCCATGTACCTTGCCTTAGCTCCTGAATTCACCCTCAGTCTGTAACCTTCCCCCACCCAGAGAAGAGGGAGTAGTAGTGTACCGTAATACACCCACCAGACTAACAAGGTAATATGAACAGGAATAAAGGAAAATACCAATCATACAAATATACACACGTAAACAACAGAGGTAAACACTGGGGAGTGGAGGATGTGGTTAAACCAAAGTAGGAGAAGAAAGGAAATATCACTAGAGTTGAGCGATACTTTCCGATATCCAAAAGTATCGGAATCGGAATGGTATCGCCGATACCCCAAAAATATCGGCGATACCCGATACCGGAAATCCAATGTAAGTCTATGGGAACAAAATATCGGAATTAAAAAAAGCCCATTCTTTCCTTGTTGGTTAATTGTACATGAAGGAAAACAACAAAGAGTAATGTAGAATGTATTGGGGGAGGTTGAGGAGACATTAAAGGCATAGATGTTTAACCCAATCAAATAGAATAGCATTAATATTTTTTTTTTAAAGATGTTCGGATTGACGAAGAAATTGACAATGTTGTTAACGTTTTTTCTATTTTGGCAAATATGTATGTTTCACAACTTCCATGCTCTTCACCTTTTTAACTTTTGACACACTTTCTCCTTCATAATCTTCAGCAGCATCATATTTTTAATCAAATTATTCTTCATCTTCACCTTCTTTATCTTCTTCTTAAACTTCTTGCTATTCATCTTTTTGTTAACATTACTCATATTGTTCTTATTAAACTATTATTCTTCATATTCTACTTCTTCATCTTCTTCCTCTTCATCTTCTTCATCATATTCTTATTTGTGACAGAGATTCCTGTACTTGTAATCTGTAAAAGTATGAATTTTTCATCCTTCCGTTCTTGCTGTCACAAAAGATTTAAATTACAACAGTATTTGTCCGTGTTCAGTTTAGCCTGCAGCAGCAGGCATTTTCCAGGGGCACCACGAGGAGGAACGGACTCACCCCCATACACTGCTTAGTCTTCTTCTGCTTATAATTTAGAGCATATATTTTGCTCTTCATTTTGGTCTTATACTTCATGTTCTTCTGCTTTTTGATCTTCTGCTTATTGTTCTTCTGTCTCTTGTTCTGTATCTTGTAGTTTGTCTTAACCTTCTTTGTCCTGTTGGTGATCTTCTTCTGGGTAATCTTATATTTCTTCTTTGTGATGGTGTTCAGGCTGGTTGTCTTGATGCTCGTCGTCCTTGGGGTCGTCATCTTCTTCGGGGTGGTCTTTAGGGTCGTCTAACTTCCGAGAACCAGTTGACGTTACTGGAACCCGGACGGGTAGCAGAAGGTACAAGAGCCAATGCAAGTAACGAGGACCAGCTGACTGTGCTGGAACCCGGAGGGGCAGCAGAAGGAAAAGAGCCAATGGCACAACCGAGGACCAGCTGACGTTACTGGGACACGGTTACTAAGCAGGAGGTACCTGTGCTCAAAAGCACTACCAAGGACTAGCAGACGTTGCTGGAACTCGGATACCGACATGGAGGAACCTAGGCCAAAGGCACTGCGGAGAACTAGTTGATGTTACTGGAACCCGGACGGGTAGCAGAAGGTACAAGAGCCAATGCAAGTAACGAGGACCAGCTGACTGTGCTGGAACCCGGAGGGGCAGCAGAAGGAAAAGAGCCAATGGCACAACCGAGGACCAGCTGACGTTACTGGGACACGGTTACTAAGCAGGAGGTACCTGTGCTCAAAAGCACTACCAAGGACCAGCAGACGTTGCTGGAACTCGGATACCGACATGGAGGAACCTAGGCCAAAGGCACTGCGGAGAACCAGCTGACGGTACTGGAACCCGGACGGGTACCATAAGGCACCCATGAAAATGTAAGTTGACAGGCCGCAAGCCGTCCGCAGTTACCGAATCACACAGTCCTAGAGTGGGTGCTTGTCCTATTGTCACAAAGGAAACAGCCTTTATTTAGATATCCCACAGCACACATAGGAATCAACTAAACTGCAGGCACCATAGAGTCGGCTAACCCGAATGCAACACAACAGGACAACTTATTGGAGGCTAATTAACGTTGACACTGCCAGGAAACAGCTGTCGTGCTGTAACCAGGCTGGGCAGGAGTCATTACCCGTGGCAATTACTTCCGAGCAACAACTGGCAGTGTTGGAGCCCAGGGATGAGAGGAGGACAGGGTGGAGGCAGCATGACTTTTTGGCGTACACACAGCAGGGGAACAGCTGACATTACTGAACCCCAGTAACACAGGAGCAAGTGTTGACTGTGCTAACAGCACTTCCGAGCGTTCCTTTATGTGCACTTTAGTAGGAGGTCGGCGTACCCCCCTGCTGCGGGAAGAACAAATTTAAGCCGTTGTTGCTTGGATGGCAGCCAATGCATCTACTTCAATTGCTTCCACCTCCTCTCAGGACCACAGCACTGTTGAGCAACCATCTGTCTCTTCACCGCCTGCCAAATTGCCCAGGCAGTCAGACAGTTCTGTACAGGATCCAGCTGAGTCTCTGCTTCTGTTCTCAGAATCTGTTGGCTTGCAAACAGGGGCCCAGCCAAGCAGCATTCTGGAATGTGAAGAAGAGGGAGTATGCAGTGATGCGCAACAGCTGTGTCTCTCAGAATCTGAAGAGGCGGGTGAGGCAGTGCTGATGGTCAGCACACCGCAGAACGCATCTGATGATGATGAGACTCAGGTGGCAGTTTCTGTTGAGCATGGTGCTGGCCAGACCACCCAACAGCAGCAGGTTTTGGAAGAGGGTAGTGGAGATGATGAGGTCCAAGACCCAACATGGCGTGAGGAACAGGAAGGTGGTGGGAGCAGCTCTGAGGAAGAGATTGCCCCAACGGTACAAACAGGAGGGAGAGTTAGTCTGCATACTCGGTTGACTTTAGCCTCCATTTTGGAACCTGTTCGGAGAAGTTCTCTTCCAAAAGTCAAAACGGGCGCTCCCAGGACTTGCACTGCGTGGTCCTTTTTTGACACACTTGCAGATGATATTTGCTATGTCAAATGCAAGCTGTGTAATCAAAAAGTAAAAAGAGGTAAAAGTGTCAGTAACGTCAATAACACAAATATTATTATTATTATAGATTTTAATCGCGCCATTTATTCCATGGCGCTTTACATGTGAAGAGGGGCAAAGACAATTACAGTAAACATGAGCAATACAAGGCACACACAAGTACAGAAGGAGAGAGGACCCAGCACGCGAGGGCTCACAATCTACAGGGGTGGTTGAGGATACACTAGGAGACGGAAGAGCTGATCGTGTGTTGGTTCAGTAGACTGATGATCATTGCAGTTGTAGGCTTGTCGGAAGAGGAGGGAAATATGTGCAAACATGTGGGTACAAAGCACGTAGTTGAGTTACAAAGACACACTGGAGATGTAGGCCAACCTACAGCAGCACCTACATCTTCAGGTCGTGTCGGAGCCTCTTCCTCCAGCTCACACACAGCAGGTTCGGCTTCCTCACAGGATCGCCATGGAAGAACCTCGGTCACTGTTGTCCAGAGACAAAGTGTTATTCCACCCACAGCAGCAAGTTCCCTGTCATCCTCACACTCCCAGGCCACAAAACAGCCATCGGTAGCACAGGCATGGGTTAAAAGATGGCCATACTCGGCAAACCATCCACAAGCACAGGCTCTGAATGCTGGCATTCCAAAACTGCTGTCCCTTGAAATGCTGTCATTCAGGCTGCTGGAGACTGACAGTTTCCGTAACTTAATGGCATTGGCAGTCCCACAATACAATGTGCCAAGCCGATTTTATTTCAGCAGGCAAGCCGTCCCTGGTCTGCAAAAGCATGTTGAGGGAAAAATTAAACATGCGCTACTAAACTCCGTCAGTAGCAATGTCCACCTGACCACAGCTGCGTGGACCAGTACCCATGGCCATGGACGATACCTTTCCCTCACTGCCCATTGGGTCAATGTTGTGTAGCCGGGTACAGATCTTGCGAGTGGCGCTGTACGTGTTCAGCCAACTCCAAGGATTGCAGGAATCAAGTCTGTACACATTGACTCCTCCTACTACTCCAGTTCCTCAGAAACATCGCTGCAGGAGCCGTCACGGTCTACCTCCACATGGACCAGTGAACGCTTAATAATAATAATCTTTATTTATATAGCGCCAACAGATTCCGCTGCGCTTTACAGTTTAACAGTTTCAGAACACAAGTCATAAGTAACAACGTTAACAATAAAATAATTAAAGCAATATAAGCCGCCCCTGCTCTTGAGAGCTTACAATTTACAATGAGGTGGGGGAGCTACAAAGTACAGGTGTTTATATACAATGGTGTATTTACAATGATGGTCCAGCCATTTAGAGGGAGTGAGGGATGGATGGAGATAGTGAATGGGCTACACACACACACTTACACATAGAATGACTTTGGGCCTGGGGGCCGATATATGACCGCTACTCTGAGGGAGAGGGGACGAAAGAGCCTGATGGTGTGGACCTCAAAAGAAGGGAATGAGAGTGATGGAATTGGGGGATGACCTGGAAAGTGCATTGTGGGGACAGGAGTATGCCGACTCCACCACCATGTCTGTTTGAGGGTCTCGGGAATGTGAGAACTGTAAGCCACCATAGGAAATGGCAGGAGGGGAGACCGTGTCAGAATCCTGAATCCAGGTTTCAGTGAGGGCCAACAGATGAAGAGAGTTGTTCAGAAAGTAGTTGTGCAGGAAGGTTAGCTTGTTGCATGCAAACCGTGGATTCCAGAGGGAACAGTTAAACGAAGGAGATGAGGGAGTGCAATTAATATTAATAAGATTACTATGGTTTCGATATGAGGTAGGGTAGGGATTGAGGTTGGGGGATGGTGGACCAGGGTTGGGGGAGATGTCCCCTGAAATCAATAGGAGTAGGAAGATAAAGAGCAGGTAGTTGTTGGAGTTGTAAGTTGCTTTTTTCTGTATTGTGTTTAGGCT
This sequence comes from Oophaga sylvatica, assembly GCA_033576555.1. NCBI lineage: Eukaryota > Metazoa > Chordata > Amphibia > Anura > Dendrobatidae > Oophaga > Oophaga sylvatica. Next base: position 419,974,517 of record JARQOD010000005.1, read on the forward strand.
AGATGGCCTGAGGTTTCTCAGGAAGGTGATGAGTGCATGGGAACTGTACATGGGAGAGGGAAGTATGGAGGGGCTGATGTGTATGAGTCGTGATGAAGGGGGTATGGGGCGGTGAATGTGGATGGCAAGGGAACACAGGAGGATAGAGTTAATGTACATAATTAAAAAGATAACAAACAACAAGAAACAAATATACTAAAATAAAATTAAAAATATATTGCAAAAGATGCATGAGGTTGTAATAATAATAATAATAAGGGTATTTGATAAACCTAATATTTATGAAAAAGTTTTGTTCAGGATTAAAAATATAGCAAAGTGTGGACTACCTTATTCCAGCCCTGATTAACTGCCATGGATAACTGCCGTTTACTCAATGCTTGTCTTCTATGATGCTTAGCTTTTTGTGATGCGTGCACCCCACACATGCACCACACAACGCTTAGCTGTTGCGACCGATATGAGCACTGCCGTGGGCAAACGTCAACAGGTCATCCTGAAATTAATTTCCATGGGGAATCAAAGCCACACAGCGCAGGAGCTCTGGAATGCCATCAAGCAGGAGAGCGACGTGTGGTTTTGGACAGCGAATCTCCAGCCAGGCTTGGTAGTGTGTGACAATGGCCGAAATCTGGTGGCAGCTCTGGGCCTAGGCAACCTCACTCACATACCATGTGTGGCACATGTGCTCAACTTGGTCGTGCAGAGTTTTTTGAGGGACTATCCGGATCTTGATGCACTGCTGCACAAGGTCCGCCTACAGTGCGCTCACTTGCGACGTTCCAGCATGGTCAGATCGCGCATTGCAGCTCTGTAACGCAGATTTAGCCTTCCTGAACATCGCATCATATGTGACGTACCCACCAGGTGGAATTCCACATTACATATGTTGGAGCAGTTGTGTGAGCAGCAGCCAGCAGTAATGGAGTATCAGCTGCATCAGGCGCAATCAACTCGCAATTTGCGCCATTCACACTTCACCACTACTGAGTGTGCCTCTATAATAATAATAATAATAATAATAATAATAATAATCTTTATTTATATAGCGCCAACATATTCTGCAGCGCTTTACAGTTTAACAGTTTCAGAACACAAGTCTTAAGTAACAACGTTAACAATACAATAATCAAAGCAATATAAGCCGCCCCTGCTCGTGAGAGCTTACAATCTACAATGAGGTGGGGGAAATACAAAGTACAGGTGTTTATACAATGGTGTATTTACAATAATGGTCCAGCTATTTTGAGGGAGTGAGGGATGGATGGATGGAGATAGTGAATGGGCTACACACACACACACACACACACACTTACACATAGAATTACTTTGATTAGTGAATGTGATAGGCCGCTCTGAACAAATGTGTTTAGAGGGAGCGCCTGAAACCATGCAAATTGCGGATAGTCCTAATTTCTTGGGGTCGAGCATTTCAGAGGATTGGCGCAGCGCGGGAGAAGTCTTGGAGTCGGGAGTGGGAGGTAGGGATTAGTGCAGAGGTTAGTCGAAGGTCGTTTGCAGAGCGCAGCAGTCGGTTAGGCCGATAGATAGAAATGAGGGAGGAGATGTAGGGGGGTGCTGCACTGTGGAGAGCTTTGTGGGTGAGAACCAGTACTTTGAATTGGATCCTATAATGAATGGGCAGCCGGTGTAAGGACTGGCGAAGGACTCTATGAAGGACATCTGCCACGTTTTGCGTGCGTTTGATGAGTCAACGCGGATGGCGAGTGCAGATTATGCACTAGTCAGCCTGACTGTCCCCCTTATCTGCCTGCTTGAAAAAACGCTGCAAGCACTAAGGGATGAGGTTTTGGAAGAGGTGTAGGATGAGGAGTCACAAATTCCATCACCTTCTGGACAGTCAGCGCAACGTGGTTCCTCACAAAGGGCTGGGCAGAGTTCACTTTGTGAGGAGGAGTCAATGGAGGAGGAAGACATCGCTCCAGAGGGAGGTACACAACGCTCTACTCATTATGTAGAGCGAGGGTGGAGTGATGCCGATCAGGCAGAGATGACGCCTCTTGCAGGGGACAGCGTTTCTTGGCCAGTTGGAAGTCTGCAGCACATGGTTGATTTCATGCTGCAGTGCCTGCGAAACGACCGCCACATCACCCACATTCTCACCACGTCTGATTATTGTGTGTACACCCTCCTAGACCCTCGCTACCGGGACAACTTTCAAAGCCTCAGCAGACCGTTGAACCGGGAGCGTAAAATGCGGGAGTAACAAGACACACAGGTGCAATTATTATTATTATTATACATTTATATAGCGCCATTTATTCCATGGCGCTTTACATATGACAAGGGAAAAATATAGACAGGTACAATAAAGATGTGCTGGACAAGGGACACACAAGTACAGAAGGAGAGAGGACCCAGTCCGCGAGGGCTCAGAGTCTGCAGGGATGGGTGAGAATACAATAGGAAAGGGTAGAGCTGGTCGTACGATGGTTCAGTACACTGAGGATCATTGCAGGTTGTAGGCTTGTCGGAATCCATAATGTTCTCCATTCCAGCCGAGAACGCTGCTGCTACTGCTTTACAAAGCAGCTATGTGCGTCGAGACAGTGGAGACAGCTCTGCAACAAGAGGGAGCACAAGCAGCGCCTCTGCACAGGGCAAGACCAGTATGTTCCAAATGTGGCAAAGTTTTGTGGCAGCGCCACTAATGTCTACACCATCCGAGACGGCTCCAGTCAGCAGGAGGCAACGTTTCCGTAACATGGTGACAGACAACATGTCTTGCCCTCTCAGTGTATTCCCAGATGGCTCTTCCACATTCAAGTTTTGAGTCTCTAAGCTGGATACATGGCCAGAGCCTAATAATAATAAATAATAATAATCTTTATTTATATAGCGCCAACATATTCCGCAGCGCTTTACAGTTTAACAGTTTCAAAACACAAGTCATAAGTAACAACGTTAACAATACAATAATTAAAGCTAAATAAGCCGCCCCTGCTCATGAGAGATTACAATCTACAATGAGGTGGGGGAGATACAAAGTACAGGTGTGTATATACAATGGTGCATTTACAATGATGGTCCAGCCATTTTGAGGGAGTGGGGATGGATGGAGATAGTGAATGGGCTACACACACACTCTTACACATAGAATGACTTTGGTTAGTGAATGTGATAGGGCACTCTGAACAAATGTGTTTTGAGGGAGCGCCTGAAACCATGCAAATTGTGGATAGTCCTAATTTCTTGGGGTAGAGCATTCCAGAGGATTGGCGAGCCAGTATGCATTGGAGGTGCTGGCTTGCCCTGCTGGCAGTTTATTATCGGAGCGCGTTTTTGGTGCTTCAGGTGGTGTACTAACAGTCCGTCGCATGCGACTATCCTCCGATAATGTAGACCGGCTTACTTTGCTGAAAATGAACAAGGCATGGATCACGCATTAATTTGCCTGTCCGGTTTCAGATTAAATAACTGGTTGGCAACGTTATACATGTCTCCTGTTATGTTCATCTTTCTACCACCTGAACTGTACTCCCTGGGCTACAACACTGCCAGTTGCTGCTCAGAAATGTTAGATGCACAGATAAAAAAAATCGCTGATGTGTTTGTGGGCTTCAGTAACGCCTGCTGTTCCCCTGCTGTGTGTCCGGCAACAATTACTGATAGCTACCTACACATGTTGAAAAAAACATGACTTGTTAAAGTGGCTAGTGCTACACATAGATATGAGGCTACACCCTTAATTCTACGCTGCAAACAAGTAAAACGTCACCTTTAAAACCAAAAAATTATTAGTCTTTGTCACAAATCTGTTAATAAAAAATTGTGACATATTACTGCAGATATCCATATGTCGAACACAAATGCAAACACAAAAGCATACTTATGCTATAGGGTACTGATTGGGGAACCTTGTCACTCCATAACTTAGGCAAATCCAACTCACATCATGCCTCAAAAGCTGCAATGTTGGAAGTGCATAATGTGGGTTGAACTTTGACAACAGCTGCAGTGCGAAGGTTTGCCTTCAGTGTTCTTGGCTTTTAAATAAAAGCTTACAAGTAAATATAATAATACATGAAAACCTCAGACTACAGTGAACACTTCACACAACTGTTCAATAGCTGTGAAAGCCCTGTTTGTGTAATTCTATATTCTTTGCAACCAATGTATTGGATACCGATGGAAGCACGTCACACTAATAGATTTTAATTATTTGAAATAGAATGGAGCAGCACCAATTAAAGAAAATTGTCAAGGATGAGGCAGTGAGACACGCTCAACAGAGTAACACCCAGCGGTGGTTGAAGAAATAACTGGAGCGGGATCTACACTCCTACAAAAATTAAAACCTCAGACTACAGTGAACACTGAACACAACTGTTCACTTGCTGTGAAAGGACTTTTTGTGGCCTTCTATTGTGTTTGCAAGCAATGTATTGTATCAGGATGGAAGAGCGTCACACTAATAGATTTTAGTTTTTGGAAATTGAATACAGCAGCACCAATTAGATAAAAATGACAAGGATGAGGCAGTGAGACACGCTCAGCAGAGTACACGCAGCGGTGGTTGAAGAAATAACTGGAGCGGGATCTACACTCCTACAAAAATTAAAACCTCAGACTACAGTGAACACTGAACACAACTGTTCACTTGCTGTGAAAGGACTTTTTGTGGCTTTCTATTGTGTTTGCAAGCAATGTATTGTATCAGGATGGAAGAGCGTCACACTAATAGATTTTAGTTTTTGCAAATTGAATACAGCAGCACCAATTAGATAAAAATGACAAGGATGAGGCAGTGAGACACGCTCAGCAGAGTACACGCAGCGGTGGTTGAAGAAATAACTGGAGCGGGATCTACACTCCTACAAAAATTAAAACCTCAGACTACAGTGAACACTGAACACAACTGTTCACTTGCTAAAAAAAGGCACCTTTGTGTACTTCTATAGTGTTTGCAACCAATGTATTGGATACGGATGGAAGCACGTCACACTAATAGATTAGAGTTTTTTTCTATAGAATCGAGCAGCACCAATTTAAGAAAAATGTCAAGGATGAGGCAGTGAGACACGCCCAGCAGACTACAAGCAGCAGTGGTTCAAGAAGTAACTGGAGCGTGATCTGCACTCAAAAAAAAAAAAAAAACAGACTAGAGTGAACACTGCACACAACTGTTCACTATCTGTGAAAGGCTCCATGGTGTACTTCTATAGTGTTTGCAACCAATGTATTGGATACGGATGTTAGAGTGTCACACTATAATTTCAATTGAATGGAGCTGCAAGAATTACACTAAAGAAAAAAAAAAAGAGTCAGTGAGTGACACGTGCAGATGCCTACAAACAGCGTTAGATGCAGAGCAAACTGCAGCGCGTCACCTGCACTCACACACACACCTTTGCAGAGCTGTGAAAACAACACTGCAAGGAAAAAGGATGATTTACACAGCTGTTGGTAAACTAGCCTGCCTAAAGCACAGTACACAAAATCGCAATCTCTAACTGTCCCTCAGAGTCAGCAGAGCAGCGTTCTGTCCCTAACTGAATTCACAGCACAGTGACGCTAAAATGGCGGCGGCGCCTTTTATAGTGCATTCTGACATCATTTCAGCATCCAATCACAGCCATGCCATTAGTTAACATGACCGCAGCAGTACAGGATGTGCCAACACTTCTTAGGATTCCTCATTGGCTGACTAAAATCACATTGCCTCTCAAAGAATTATGGGAACTTCCGATTCCGGTATACGATATATGAAAAATATCGGAACTAAGTATCGGAATTCTGATACAGCGAATATCGGCCGATACCCGATACTTGCGGTATCGGAATGCTCAACTCTAAATATCACAAACTCAAAACCTAGCAACACTCACAGATAAAATAAACCAAACACCTTCTCCATCAAATAACCATCAACAATCTCCAGCCATGCAGCATAACTATCTCTGACAATGAGTCCTAGCCAGAGACAAGTTTATATAGGAGATGGGAGTGGCCTACAGTACACAGCTAAGAGCCTTAATGCAGGAAAGCTTCCAGGAACTCTCCACTGAGCAGATGAACCACTGCACTACTAAAATAAATTTACACCATTTAATATGAAGGTGAAGTGTTTCTAATCAGTGCAGGAGTAGGAGAAATCAGACGCTGCGGTCTTCTGGCTCCTCTCTGTCGCGGTAAACCCGTAACAGATACATTACGATTAGAGATGAGTGACTTTGCCTTTTTTAGGGTCGAGTCTGGTTTCATGAAACCCGACTTTCTCAAAAGTCGAGTCGAACGAAATTGGCCGACTATGATGGGCCCCATTTATAATGCTCCAGTGTATGATGGGCCCCATGGATGATGCTCCAGTGTATGATGGGCCCCATTTATAATGCTCCAGTGTATGATGGGCCCATATAATGCACCATATATAATGGGCCCCATATGATGCTCCAGTATATGATGGGCCCCATGGATGATGCTCCTGTGTATGATGGGCCACATTTATAATGCTTCAGTGTAGGATGGGCCCATATAATGCACCATATATAATGGGCCCCATATGATGCTCCAGTATATGATGGGCCCCATGGATGATGCTCCTGTGTATGATGGGCCACATTTATAATGCTTCAGTGTAGCATGGGCCCCATGCATGATGCTCCAGTGTATAGTGGGCCTATATAATGCTCTGTATATAATGGGCCCCATATGATGCTCCAGTATATGATGGGCCCCATGGATGATGCTCCAGTGTAGGATGAGCCTATATAATGCTCCATATATAAGGGGCCCCATTTATAATGCTCCAGTGTATGATGAGCCCCATGGATGATGCTTCAGTGTATGATGGGCCCCATTTATAATGCGCAGGTGTATGATGGGCCTGATGGATGATGTTCCAGTGTATGATGGGCCCCATTTATAATGCTCCAGTGTATGATGGGCCCATATAATGCACCATATATAATGGGCCCCATATGATGCTCCAGTATATGATGGGCCTCATGGATGATGGGCCACATTTATAATGCTTCAGTGTAAGATAGGCCCCATGCATGATGCTCCAGTGTATAGTGGGCCTATATAATGTTCGGTATATAATGGGCCCCATATGATGCTCCAGTACATGATGTGCCCAATGGATGATGCTCCAGTGTATGATGAGCCTATATAATGCTCCATATATAATGGGCCATATTTATAATGCTCCAGTGTATTATGGGCCTCGTATATGATGCTCCAGTGTATGATGGGCCACATTGAAAATGCTCCAGTGTATGATGGGCCCCATTTATAATGCGTAGGTGTATGATGGGCCCCATGGATGATGCTCCAGTGTATGATGGGCCCCATTTATAATGCTCCAGTGTATGATGGACCCATATAATGCTCCATATATAATGGGCCCCATTTGATGCTCCAGTGTATAATGGGCCCTATCTATCATGCTCAAGTGTATGATGGGCCCCATATATAATTCTCCAGTGTATAATGCTCCCCATATATTGCTCCAAACATTAAAAAAAATGAAATACCTCTCCTCACTGGGCACTGCTCTATTCTGGACTCCTCAGCGTCGCCATCTTCCAGCTCTCTGCACTTGGACTGTTCAGGCAGTGGGCGCACAGACGTGACGTCATCGCGCTCTCTGACCTGAATGTCACTGTCAGGAAATGCGGAAGATGTCTCAGCGGTGGAGCAGGAAGAGGTAAATATTGCCAGTGCTGGTGTCTCTGGTGGCGAGTGGGCCCACCCACCGTCAGAGACACCGGCGTACTATGAGGTGCTCTGTGCCAGTGCCGTCACCCACGAGTGAGTCCCCCCACCTGCTCAGGGCACCGCCGCTTGCCCTGGTGGCGCCAGGTGCTGACGCTGGCCCAGGGGGGGTACAGCCCAGTTAGGGAGGTGGAAAAGCTGGCATATGTTGAGGTTTAGGCTGGACGTTCAGCACCTGCAAATGGAGGAATTGGAGAAGTCGGAGGAAGAGGAGGACAAAGCGAGCCATTTTTCTGGCAACCTTTGTGTCATCAGGGGAAGATGGGACAAAATCCTTTGAAACCCATGTGTTAGGGGTCGAGTTCCCGCTTCTGCACAAGGGGAATCTCGAACCATCCCTGCTGCGGTTTCCCATCCGTCTCCGGCCGCAGTGGACTCTGCTCAGCAGAGAAGTCGGTCCCAGCATCTAGCCCAGTCTAACATTGTGCAGAGGATTACTGCTGGCTCTCCAGGTTCTGCTATTGTAGCCAGTACTGGTCAGCGGCGAGCAGACGTCTTTAGACTAAGTCCTGCGTTTCCCCTTCTGAGCATGCCCAGGGTAAGATCTCTCATTGGAGATCAGGGGTCACATGCTCAGGTACTGCAGCAGCTCCTATTGGTCCACCAGGAAGGTCCTGAAACTACATGTGTTCTGGAACAGTTTCTCATTGGTCCTTTTCTGGCAGGTCCTGTAGTTGCTTCTATAAAAGGGTGGCATGGCCCTGCGGCCATGCGCTAATATCAATTGCATTATGTGCTTTGCGCCAGTGTGATCATGCATGCATGTGGTTAGGGCTCGGCTGAAATAAGCCCCTAGAGTACCAGCACCTCCAGTGAGGAGATATGTATGCACGTGTTCAGGGCCTGGCTGAAATAAGCCCCTAGAATACCGGCTTCCCCAGTGAGGAGTTTCTTGTTTGCGTTGCTGAATGCATGATCACGGACTGCTATCCGCACAGCAGTTATCTGTTTATCCCTGTGGTGTTAACAGGACACAGTCTCTATTTCTGCGTCTCTACCTCAGCGACTCTGTGGTGTAACAGAGTTCTCTTATACTGCCATATAGTGCTACAGCATCTATGTCTGCGACTCTGTGAAGTAACAGAGTTCGCTTATACCGCCATCTTACTAGCAGCAGGCTCTGCCGGCACGGTGGACCCCTGGCTGCGAACGCACCTATTATTTATATTTATTTTGTGCGTTCCTCCAGCCCTAACACCATGTATGGTTCATTTTAATGAAGGTGAGATCACCAACATTTTGAGTCGACAGCCATGTCCTTCTTTCTGTTAGGATTGATCCAGCAGCACTGAAGACTCTTTCTGGTAGCACACTACCAGCAGGGCAAGCGAGCTCCTGTAAGGCATATTGTGCCAATTCAGGCCAGGTGTCCAGTTTACAGGCCCAGTAGTCAAAGGGGAATGAACTGTGAGGGAGAACATCGATAGGGGAGGAGAGGTAATATTGAACCATAGTTGACAACTGTTGTCTTCTGTCTGTTGCAATCGGTTCAGTAATACCAGTTGTGTGAGCGTTACTCGAGAAATCAGACCACAACATGGTCATGAAACCACTGTCTCCAACGCCAGTTCGGTTGTGTGCACCACGAACACCTCTTCCATTATGCCCAGTACGGCTCGTGGTAGAACCTGCACCGCTGCTGTGTGCTGAGAATGTCTCTAACAAATGGTTTACCAGAGTTGCTTGTTTGTTTGCCAATATTAGCTCTAGGTTCTCCTGTGGCATGATGTTCTGTAATTTGCCTTTATAGCGTGGATCGAGGATGCTGGCCAACCAGTAGTCGTTATCCTTCATAATTTTGGCAATGCAGGGGTCCCTTTTTAGGATCTGCAATACATAATCACACATGTGGGCCAATGTTCCAGGTATCAATGATGCACTGACAGTGGTGGGTGGAGGAGCACTTTCTGCCAAATCCACATCCCTCCAGTCACGCACAAACCCTGTACCTCACCTTGGCAAGCCAACATTTTCTCTTGCCCCCTGAGAAGCATCCTCCTCCCCAAAAAAATCATCCCCCTCCTCCTCCTCCTCCTCCTCTTCCTCTTCTTCCTCAACCTCGTCCAGGACAGTTCCCTGAGCAGACAATGGCTGACTGTCATCAAGGCTTCCCTCCTCCTCCTCCTCCTCTTCCTCCTCCGCTGCAGACGCCTGATCCTTAATGTGCGTCAAAGTTTGCATGAGCAGACGCATAAGTGGGATGCTCATGCTTATGATGGCGTCGTCTGCGCTAACCAGCCGTGTGCATTCCTCAAAACACTGAAAGACTTTACATAGTTCTTTCAGCTTTGACCACTGCACACCCGAAAACTCCATGTCTGCCCTTAACCCCTTCACCCCCAAGGGTGGTTTGCACGTTAATGACCGGGCCAATTTTTACAATTCTGACCACTGTCTCTTTATGAGGTTATAACTCTGGAACGCTTCAACGGATCTGCGCGATTCTGAGAAAGTTTTCTCGTGACATATTGTACTTCACGTTAGTGGTAAAATTTCTTCCATATAACTTGCGATTATTTTTGAAAAAAAACGCAAATATGGCGAAAATTTTGAAAATTTTGCAATTTTCAAACTTTGAATTTTTATTCCCTTAAAACAGAGAAATATATCACACAAAATAGTTAAGAAATAACATTTCCCACATGTCTACTTTACATCAGCACAATTTTGGAACCAAAATTTTTTTTTGTTAGGCAGTTATAAGGGTTAAAAGTTGACCAGCAATTTCTCATTTTTACAACAAAATTTACAAACCCATTTTTTTTAGGGACCACCTCACATTTGAAGTCACTTTGAGGGGTCTATATGGCAGAAAATACCCAAAAGTGACACCATTCTAAAAACTGCACCCCTCAATGTACTCAAAACCACATTCAAGAAGTTTATTAACCCTTCAGGTGCTTCACAGGAACTAAAGCAACGTGGAAGGAAAAAATGAATATTTAACTTTTTAGCCACAAAAATGATCTTTTACAAACTTTTTTTTATTTTCACAAGGGTAAAAGGAGAAAATGGACAGATAAGGTTGTTGTGCAATTTCTCCTGAGTACACCAATACCCCATATGTGGGGGAAAACCACTGTTTGGGGACACGGCAGAGCTCGTAAGGGAAGGAGCGCCGTTTGACTTTTTCAAACTAAAATTGGCTGGAATTGAGATTGGACGCCATGTCGCGTTTGGAGAACATCTGATGCGCCTAAACAGTGGAAACCCCCACAAGTGACACCATTTTGGAAACTAGACCCCCTAAGGTACTTATCTAGATCTGTTGTGAGCATTTTGAACCCCCAAGTGTTTCACAAAAGTTTATAATGCTTGGGTGTGAAAAAAAAAAACCACTTTTCCACAAAAATGATTTTTAGTCCCAAATTTTTGAATTTTCCCAAGGAAATTGGACCCCAAAAGTTGTTGTCCAATTTGTCCTGAGTACGCTGATACCCCATATGTGGGGGGGGGAAACTGTTTGGGCGCACGGCATGGCTTGGAAAGGAAGTAGTAACGTTTTGGAATGCAGACGTTGATGGGGGTCATGTTCCGTTTGCAGTGCCCCAGATGAGCCTAAACAGTGGAAACCCCCCACAAGTGACCCCATTTTGGAAACTAGACCCCTAAGGAACTTATCTAGATCTTTGGTGAGCACTTTAAACCCCAAGTGCTTCACACAAGTTTATAATGCCCGGGCATGAAAATAAAAAATCCTATTTTTTCCCACAAAAATTATCTTTTAGTCACTAATTTTTTATTTTCCCAAGGGTAACAGGAGAAATTGGACCACATAAGTTGTTGTGCAATTTGTCCTGAGTACGCTGATACCCCATATGTTGGGGGGAACCACTGTTTGGGCACACGGCAGAGCTCGAAAGGGAAGGAGCACCATTTGACTTTTTCCAACCAAAATTGCCTGGAATTGAGATTGGATGCCATGTTGCATTTGGAGAGCCCCTGATGTGCCTAATCAGTGGAAACCCCCCACAAATGACCCCATTTGGGAAACTAGACCCCCTAAGGAACTTATCTAGATCTTTGGTGAGCAATTTGAACCCCCAAGTGCTTCACACAAGTTTATAACGTAGAGCCGTAAAATTTAAAAATCATATTTTTTCCACAAAAATGATCTTTTCACCCCAATTTTTATTTTTCCAAGGGTAACAAGACTCCAAATGTTATTGTGCAATTTGTCCTGAGTGCGCTGATGCCCCATATGTGGGAGTAAACCACTGTTTGGGTGCATGGCAGAGTTTGGAAGGGAAGGAGCACCGTCTGACTTTTTCAACGCAGAATTGGCTGGACGCCATGTCGTGTTTGGAGAGCTCCTGATCTGCCTAAACAGTGGAAACCCCCATAAATGACACCATTTTGGAAACTAGACCCCTCAAGGAACTTATCTAGATGTGTGGTGAGAACTTTGAACCCCCAGGTGTTTCACTAAAGTTTATAACGTACAGCCGTAAAATAAAAAATCTTTGTTTTTTTTTACAAAAATGATTTTTTTGCCCCCAATATTTTATTTTCACAAGGGTAACAGAAGAAATTGGAACCCAAAAGTTGTTGTCCAATTTGTCCTGAGTACGCTGATACCCAATATGTGGGAGAAAACTACTGTATAGGCACACGTCGGGGCTCGGAAGGGAAGTTGTGACGTTTTGGATTGCAGACTTTGATGGAATGGTCTGGGGGCGTCATGTCGCATTTGGAGAGCCCCTGATGCACCTAAACAGTGGAAACCCCCCACAAGTGACCCCATTTTGGCAAATAGACCCCACAAGGAACTTATCTAGATGTGTGGTGAGCACTTTGAACCTCGAAGTGCTTCACAGAAGTTTATAACGTACAGCCGTAAAAATAAAAAATTTTTTTTTTTTTTACAAAAATGATTTTTTTGCCCCCAATATTTTATTTTTACAAGGGTAACAGAAGAAATTGGAACCCAAAAGTTGTTGTCCAATTTGTCCTGAGTACGCTGATACCCAATATGTGGGAGAAAACTACTGTATGGGCGCACGTCAGGGCTCGGAAGGGAAGTAGTGACGTTTTGGATTGCAGACTTTGATGGAATGGTCTGGGGGCGTCATGTCGCATTTGGAGAGTCCCTGATGCGCCTAAACAGTGGAAATCCCCAACAAGTGACCCCATTTTGGAAAATAGACCCCACAAGGAACTTATCTAGAAGTGTGGTGAGCGCTATGAAGCCCCAAGTGCTTCACAGAAGTTTATAATGTACAGCCGTAAAAACAAAAAAATCATTTTTTTTTTTTACAAAAATGATATTTTCGCCCCCAGTTTTTTATTTTCCCAAGGGTAACAGAAGAAATAGGACAAATTGCACAATAACTCTTGGGGTCCAGAGTACGCTGATACCCCATATGTGGGGATAAACTACTGTTTGGACGCATGGCAGAGCTCAGAAGTGAAAGAGCACCGTTTGACTTTTTCAACGCAGAATTGGCTGGAATTGAGATCAGACGCCATGTCACATATGGAGAGCCCCTGATGTACCTAAACAGTGGAAACCCCCAATTCTAACTCCAACCCTAACCCCAACACACCCCTAACCCTAGTCCCAACCCTAACCACAAACCTAACCCTAACACACCCCTAATCCCAACCCTAACTCTAATCCTAACTTTAGCGCCAACCCTAACCCTAACTTTAGCCGCAACCCTAACCCTAACCCTAATGGGAAAATGGAAATAAATTCATTTTTTTTATTTTACTATTGTTACCTAACTAAGGGGGTGATAAAAGGGGGTCTGATTTACTATTTATAGCGGGTTTTTATGATTGGCAGCTGTCACGCTAAAAGACGCTTTTTATTGCAAAAAATAGTTTTTTGCATCGCCACATTTTGAGAGCTATAATTTTTGCATATTTTGGCCCACAGAGCCATGTGAGGTCTTATTTTTTGCGGTACGAGTTGACGTTTTTATTGGTACCATTTTTGAGCACGTAACATTTTTTGATCGCTTTTTATTTCGATTTTTGGGAAGTTAGAATGAACAAAAATCAGCAATTCATGAATTTCTTTTGGGGGAGGCGTTTATACCGTTCCGTGTGTGGTAAAATTGATAAAGCAGTTTTATTCTTCGGGTTAGTACGATTACGGCGATCTCTCACTTATATCATTTTTTTAGGTTTTGGCGCTTTTATAGAATAAAAACAATTTTATATAAAAATAATTATTTTTGCATCGCTTTATTCTGCGAGCTATAACTTTTTTATTTATTCGCTGATTATGCTGTATCATGGCTCGTTTTTTGCGGGACAAGATGACTTTTTCAGCGGTACCATGTTTATTTATATCGGTCTTTTTGATCGCGTGTTATTCCACTTTTTGTTCGGCGGTATGATGATAAAGCATTGATTTTTTGCTTTTTTTTTTTTTTTTTTTAAGGGGTTCGCTAAAGGGGTTAACTAGTGGGACAGTTTTATAGGGGGGTCGTTATGGACGCGGCGATACCAAATATGTGTACTTTTATTGTTTTGTTTTTTTTTATTTACAGGAAGAAATGAATTTATTGGGGAATATTTTTTTTTTTTATTTATTTTGGATTTTTTTTTAAAACATGTTTATTTTTATTTTTTTAACTTTTTTACTTTGTCCCAGGGTGGGACATCACTGTATTTTAGCAGATCGCTGGTGTGACAATGTGCACAGCACTCTGTCACACCAGCGATCTCTCAGGCAGTGCAGGACGCTTCCTCATCGCCTGCTCTCAGCAGGCACTGAGGAAGCCGCCTCCCTCCAGGACCCCGGCGCCATCTTGGATCCGGGTCCTGGGAGGGAGGAAGCCCTCAGAACAGCGCGATCACATCGCGCTGGTCTGAGGGTCTCAGGGGGGCGCGCAGGGAGCCCTCTCCCTGCGCGATGCTCCCCTGTGCCCCCAGTACACCGCGGTCATGTTTGATCGCGGTGTGCTAGGGGTTAATGTGCCGAGAGCGGTCCGTGACCGCTCCTGACACACAGTCACGGGTGTCAGCTGTGATAATCAGCTGACACCCGGCAGCGATTAGCTGCGCTCCATCTGGGAGCGCAGCTGATCGCCTGTGACGTACTATCCCGTCCATGGTCAGATTGGCACGGGTTTCATGGACGGGATAGTACGTCTAATGTCAGAGAGGGGTTAAACTGCCTGCCCGTGGATCCTCCCACAAATGCATTACAGCCTGCCTCTGTTCGCACAGCCTCTTAACCATGAGCATGGTGGAGTTCCACCTTGTTGCAACGTCTATGATTAGGCAGTGCTTGGGGAGGTGGAGCGATCGCTGCAGCCTTTTTATACGACTGGAGTCTACGGGCGAGCGATGGATGTGCGAGCACAGTCTGCGCACCTTATGGAGCAGGGCTGTTAACTCCGGATAATTATATAGGAAGCACTGCATCACCAGGTTCAAGGTGTGAGCCAAGCAATGTATGTGTCTGAGTTTTGCCAGGGCTATGGCCGCCACAAAATTACAGCCGTTACCACTGACTACCTTGCCTGGCTCAAGATGTAGACTTCCCAGCCATGACTCAGTTTCTCGCTGCAAGTAGTCGGCTAGTACCTCCGCGGTGTGTCTGTTGTCGCCCAAAGACATCATCTTTAAAATAGCCTGCTGACGCTTACCACTAGCTGTTCGATAGTGGGACACCTCGCGTGCAACACTGGCAGCTGCGGATGGAGTGCTCGTGGACTGCGCTCTGTTGATGAGCTTTCGCTACTGGAGGAGGAGGAGGAGTAGGATCGAATGCCTGCAGCCAACTGTTTCCTATACCGTGGGTTAGGCAGCACTGTCCCACTGCCGCTGTCCCCTGTGGAGCCTGCATCCACCACAATAACCCAGTGCGCAGTGATTGACTCGTAATGGCCCTGGACATGCCTACTGGCCCATGCATCTGTTGTGAGGTGCACCTTTCCACTCACTGATTGTTTGAGTGCATGGACAATGCGGTCTTTCACATGCAGGTGGAGGGCAGTGATGGCTTTTCTAGAAAAGAAGTGCCGACTGGGTAGGTTATAGCGTGGGACAGCTTCCGCACTTCTAACAGATAACCTTTACCTCATCAATAGGATTTTGGTCCAAAAAGTGGCGCACTGCACTCTTCCTACTATGCTATAAATTTTCTGGGCTTGCACGCTGTGCTAATTTGACTGTTTGGCCAAGCTGTCCTGCAACTCTTTGTTTTTTTAACACGTTTTTGGACAGCTATGGGCCTGCCAGATAACCGCTGCTGCGATGTCGATGCCTGCTGCGGATCCTTCTCCTCTTCTGAGCTATTGCCAGCGGCACCCTCTTCCCCCAATGGATGCCAATCCGGGTCAACAACTGGGTCATCCATCACCTCCTCTTCAATTTGATCTGCACCTTCCTCTGTGTCACCGTGTAAGGTGGTATAGTATGCGGGAAGGGGCACCTGAATTTCATCAGGGTCAGATTCACTGTGAGGGCAATGTAGTGCTCTGGGTCAATGTACCAGCAGAATCATCTAGCAGTGGCTGTGCATCAGTGCACTCCATGTCAGATTCATCTTTGACTGGGAAATTCAGGATTTGACTAGATAACCCAGGAATAGTATGTGAAAAGAGCTCAATGGAGTAATCTGAAGTGTGACCTGCCGCACCCTTCACTTTTGGTGGGGGTGAAGGACACAAGGAAAGGTGTTGTTCCTGACCAGGTGCCTGCACTGACGACTCAGTGCTTGCATTTTTGAAACTTTAGAAGAGGAGGGGATAGAGCTGGGGGCTGTTTCGACAATGTAAGCTAAAACCTGTTTCTGATGCTCCGGCTTTAAAAGCGTTTTACCTACTCCCAGAAAAGGGAGCCTTTCAGGCCTTCTTGAGCCAGACGATGACGCAGGATGCTATTGTGCTTTTGGCACTACCAGCAGATGCACCACCACCACCATCAGTACCAGCTGGCCCCCCCGCCCACGTCTGCGGCCTCTTCTACCATAATTCCTCATGTGTGGGAAAATGTACCAAAAATACCAGCAGATATATGGTACTGTATCAGAAGCGTATAGCTGTATACGGTGAAGGGGAAAATTTAAATCTCTGCATATATTTCGACAGTAACATACAGACGCACACTCAGTATGTATTTGACCAGAATATAAAAAGCAGAAAAAGGCTACTGTATCACAAGTGTACAGCTGTATACAGTCTAGGGGTAATTGTAAATCTCCGTATATATATTTCCAGAGTAATACACAGACGCTCACAGGCTCAGTATGGATTAGACCAAAATATAAAAAGCACAAAAAGGGTACTGTATCACCAGATACCAAGTGTATAAAGTATAGTGAAAAAATTGTAGATCTCCTTATATATTTCAGGAGTCACACACAGACGTTCACAGGCTCAGTATGGATTAGACAAGAATATAAAAAGCTGAAAAAGGGTACTGTATCACAAGCGCACAGTTGTATACAGTCTAGGGGTAATTGTAAATTTCCGTATATATTTCCGGAGTAACACACAGACGCTCACAGGCTCAGTATGGATTAGATCAGATTCTAAAAAGCAGAAAAAGAGTACTGCATCACCAGATACCAGTTGTATATAGTATAGTGAAAAAATTGTAATTCTCCGTGTCAGCAAATGGAGATACTGATTTGGCTTTTATCCTAAGTCATATTACAAGACTCGTTAAAGGGTTGATTGTGACTTGTAGGATCGCTACTTCCAATAGGTGGCGCTATATAGTACAAGTCCTCTTTTTTTGAAGAGGCAATTTGCATATTAAATTTCCCAGAGGAGCATTTTACGGCGAATAAGCCTCCTTACCTCGACACGCCAGAGCAGGTATGTCACTCTCCACAAGGAGAAACCTTACCCCTTAGACCCTAGTCCAGAGCCTCTCATCCAGCCAAATCAGATCTCTCCTACTTTGCACTGATAAGAACCAATAGTCCAAAACACTGTGTCTGCAAATGGAGATACGGATTTGGCTTTTATCCTAAGTCATATTACAAGACTCGTTAAAGCGTTGATTGTGACTTGTAGGATCGCTACTTCCAATAGGTGGCGCTATAGAGTACAAGTCCTCTTTTTTTGAAGAGGCAATTTGCATATTAATTCTCCGTATGTATTTCAGGAGGCACACACAGACGCTCTCAGGCTCAGCATGGATTATACCAGAATATAAAAAGCAGAAAAAGGGTACTGTATGAGAAGCATACAGCTGTATACAGTGTTGGGGTAATTTTAAATCTCCATATATATTTCCAGAGTAACACACAGACGCTCGCTCAGTATGGATTAGACCAGAATACAAAAAGCAAATAAAGGGCACTGGATCTGAAGATACCAGGTGTATATAGTATAGGGGTAAATTGTAAATCTCGTATATATTTCCGGAGTAACACACAGACGCTCACAGGCTCAGTATGGATTAGACTAGAATATAAAAAGCAGAAAAATTGTAATGTATCAGAAGTGTACAGCTGTATACAGTGTTGGGGTCATTTTAAATCTCCGTATATATTTCCGGAGTAACACACAGACGCTCACTCAGTATTGATTTGACCAGAATACAAAAAGCAGAAAAAGGGTACTGTATCACAAGCGTACAGCTGTATACAGTCTAGGGTAATTGTAAATCTCCGTATATATTTCCAGAGTCACACACAGATAGTCAGCATGTATTTGTCCGTGATACCAGCCGGTACACGGTAGTGTGTGAGGAGCGTACAGCTCTATACTGTGTGTGAAAAAATGAACGCTCGGTAAGTGTGCAGAAAAAAAGAATAAAAGTATTAGTGCTGTGTAAAAAGCAGTCTGCACAGCAGTGTACAGTAATGGACAAAAGTTTTGAGAATAACACAAATATTAATTTTTACAAAGTCTACTGCTTAACTTTTTCTAATGGCAATTTGCATATACTCCAGAATGTTATAAAGAGTGATCAGTAGTGTTGAGCGATACGATACTGCAAATATCGGGTAACGACCGATATTAGCTGTATCGGGCTTTCGATTCCGAGTACCGATATTTTCGTCATATCGGATACCGGAATCGGATTTGTCACTGTCACTGTGAGTGTCCGTCGGTCGGGTCTGTCAGGAGTCAGCGGCACTTACCTGGCAGAAGATCTCCGGCGGTCACGTCCTGGACTGCTTGATGGCCGCCATTATCTTCTCCCTGGCGGTCACATGCAGTTTTTCGCGATAACTGCAGTGACTGCAGTGTAATCCGGCGTAAACCAGTCCGATGACGTCAACGCCGGGGAAGCAGGTAATCAGCTGTGCTGCGCCGGGATGACAGGCTCTGCCTACCTGCCTGCCTCTGATGTCATTCTGATGTAGTAGAGCTGGATCGTCGTGGGACACTCGTTACTATGGACTGCGTCGGACAGGTGGTATACTGCTGGTTTTTTTTTTCATTTTTTTACAGGAGATCGATGGCGTCGCAGGATGAGACTGTAATAAAAGTAATGAAAACTGTGTTGTTTTTTTTATTAAATAAAAAAACTTTTTTATGAACATTCACCCGTCCGGGTACATCAACAATTTAACTATTTACATACAGGGACCCTGTCCGGGTTATTTATAATTCTTTGGCAGGGGTGTTCCAGGTACCACCTGGTACTCTTCTGATGCTTGCCAAACATCCGAGACACCAAGGACCACCAGGACCTGATGACGTCGTGTGGCCTGTACAGTCAAGTCGTGACCCGCTATCTGTGTCTGTGTGGCCACCTCTTTCATCTCCCTCCGGGTCTGGAGCCCTATGTCCCGGACTGAACGAACCCCAGGGGGCCTAACAGGCGCCGGGTACGGGCCAGCTATCATTATCATGTCCATAGCTGGGGCTGCTGAGGAGACCACTGAGGGAGGCTGGGGAGATTTACGGCGTGGCGTGGGCACTTGTGCAGAGGCCTGGATGTGGGAGGCTGAAGGCTCCAAGGGTCTCACAGGTTCCTGACACTCTGGGGACCAGGGGTCGCACCTGGTGACATTTAGGGCATACCATCCATTGTAACCCCAGTGTCGGGTGTAAGTTACCAAGTCTCCTGGCAACAGGTCCCTCCCCGGGTGTCCTTCTGGGAGGTGAGTCTCCACGTCCCGCCGGGTCACAAACACTTCTAAATAAAGTCCAGGCTCCTGGATGAAGCCCCAACCAGCTTTCAATTTAAAGCTCCGTACTGCACCCTTACGCCGCGGCTCCCTCACCGTACTTTTATCTTTTCTCATCCGGTCCTTATCTGCCCCGTCCTTCTCAATGTACGTTGACGAAGCTTCTGGGATTCGCGCTGCTCCCTTTGTCGCTCGGCTTCTCTCTCCCGACGTCTACACTCTTCCTCCTGACGCCGGTTGTAATTCTCCTCCACAGCAACTCCATGTCTCCACCATCAAACTGCAGCTTACGATGTCCGGTTTGCGGCAGCTCTCCTGGCGTCCGACAGTCCTGGCGGCGCTCACCTGCGGAGGAAGCAGCAGGCTCTGGAACAGATGACAGTCGGGGCTCCGGTACAGACAGGTAGACCTCTGGTGTCTGCGCGGCCTCCTCCATGAGGACGGGTGTCGCTTCTTCTGTCTCAGCGACGGGGGCAGACAGCGGGATCTGGGGTGCTGCCGGTGCAGCGTTTTTTGCAGGAACGGGTGCCTCCACTGCGACAACGTCAACCGGATCACATTGCAAGGGCTGGGATGCCCGCACGGACTCCTCTACTAGAACGGGTGCCTCACCTTCCGGTACAGACACTTCAGGTAAGAGGGATTGGCGCCGCTCCAAGTTTAGTTTTAGGGCATGCCAGCTGGCTTCCATCCTGGCGACCTCCTCCCGGTGCCGGGCCAGGTCTCTCAGGGTATCCTCCGCTTCTTGCAGCCTAGGAGGGTTTCCAGGCCGGGTGCCCAACGGTGGTTCCGTGGCGATCAGGTCGCTTTCGTGGGGGGAGAGCTCTGACTGCTCCATCTCTTCACACTTCTGCTCGTGTCCATTAGCCATCTCTGCCAAGTCACATGTGTCATTAGCATCTGGAGAGGGCCCCTCTTTTGTAGTGAGGCGGGACCTTCGTGTTAGTTTCCGCACACTGAGGAGGATGAGGAGGCGGAACTCAAGAGCTGTGGGGCACGATCTTACATTGCAGTAACATTTAGAGTGGTCGGCCATCGTTTTCGCGCCACTGAGTGAGTGTACACCCACGAAGAGCACGCCCTTCTTCTTCACCAGTGCCTCGTCGTGACGCAGATATGGCTGAAAAATGGCAAATACATTCTCTGATGATTTTAGCAATTCTCAAGCACAAAACCAGTTCAATTCAGGCACACAGGACTCGCTTATAGCGAGCTACAGAATCCTGTTCGTGACGCCCAAGTTGAGTCGCACAGAGCCAGAGGTTTTGGGGGTACTCGGCACCGAGCCCGTCGACTTCTATGGGGTATGTCACGGCTTTACCCGGCAATTGAATCAGAGTCTATTTTACTATGTAGAAGTGTATAAACTATAAATATATGTATATATATATGTCACAATGACATGTATATATATATATATATATATATATATATATATATATGTATTCTATGTGTGTATATTTTGTGTTTACAACGAAAAAAAGTGTTTTTTTAGTTGCGATATTTTGTTCCCATAGACTTACATGGGACTTCCGGTATCGGAATCGGATATCGACAATATTTAGTGATATCGGCGATACCATTCCGATCCGATATTTTTAGATATCGAGCAGTATCGCTCAACACTAGTGATCAGCTTAACAGCAATTACTTGCAAAGTCAATATTTGGCTAGAAAATGAACTTTATCCCCCAAAACACATTTCAACATCATTGCAGCCCTGCCTTAAAAGGACCAGCTAACCTCTTTTCAGTGATTGCTCCATTAACACAGGTGTGGGTGTTGATGAGGACATGGCTGGAGATCAATCTGTCATGATTAAGTAAGAATGACACCACTGGACACTTTAAAAGGAGGCTGGTGCCTGGCATCATTGTTTCTCTTCTGTTAACCATGGTTATCTCTAAAGAAACACGTGCAGTCATCATTGCAATGCACAAAAATGGCCTAACAGGGAAGAGTATCGCAGCTAGAAAGATTGCACCTCAGTCAACAATCTATCGCATCATCAAGAACTTCAAGGAGAGAGGTTCCATTGTTGCCAAAAAGGCTCCAGGGCGCCCAAGAAAGACCAGCAAGCGCCAGGACCGTCTCTTAAAAGTGTTTCAGCTGCGGGATCGGGCTACCAGCAGTGCAGAGCTTGCTCAGGAATGGCAGCAGGCAGGTGTGAGTGCATCTGCACGCACTGTGAGGCGGAGACTCTTGGAGCAAGGCCTGGTCTCAAGGAGGGCAGCAAAGAAGCCACTTCTCTCCAGAAAAAACATCATGGACAGACTGATATTCTGCAAAAGGTACAGGCAGTGGACTTCTGAGGACTGGGGTAAAGTTATTTTCTCTGATGAATCCCCTTTTCGATTGTTTGGGACATCAGGAAAACGCCTCATTCGGAGAAGACAAGGTGAGCGCTACCACCAGTCTTGTCTCATGCCATCTGTTAAGCATCCTGGAACCATTCATGTGTGGGGTTGCCTCTCAGCCAAGGGAATCGGCTCTCTCACAGTCTTGCCTAAAAACACAGCCATGAATAAAGAATGGTACCAGAATGTCCTCCAAGAGCAACTTCTCCCAACCCTCCAAGAGCAGTTTGGCTATCAACAATGCCTTTTCCAGCATGATGGAGCACCTTGCCATAAAGCAAAGGTGATAACTAAATGGCTCAGGGAACAAAACATAGAGATTTTGGGTCCATGGCCTGGAAACTTCCCAGATCTTAATCCCATTGAGAACTTGTGGTCAATCATCAAGAGACGGGTGGACAAACAAAAACCTAAAAATTCTGACAAAATGAAAGCATTGATTGTGCAAGAATGGACTGCTATTAGTCAGGATTTGGTCCAGAAGTTGATTGAGAGCATGCCAGGGAGAATTGCAGAGGTCCTGAAGAAGAAGGGTCAACACTGCAATTATTGACTTGCTGCATTAACTCATTCTAACTGTCAATATAAGCTTTTGTTACTCATATGTTTGCAATTATATTTCTGTCTGTGAAAAAAACATCTGTCAAACACACATAAAAAACCAGAGGGCAGCAGATCATGTGAAAATATAATATTTGTGTTATTCTCAAATCTTTTGGCCATGACTGTACAGACAGCAATACAGCTAGCAGGCAGCCTATTAACCAGCTCTGCTGCTGCACAAAAGAAAATCCTCCCCTGTCACTGCACGCTAACTGTACAGCACAATTGATATCAGCACAAGCACAAAATCACTTTTCTTTCCTGCCTAACTCTCCCTACTGAGAAACAGCGGCAGCAACCTCTCCCTACGCTAAGATCGGCAGAAGTAAAATGGCGGTCGGCGGTCAGGGCTTTTATAGCCACTGTGACGCCACACAAAGCACGCCAATCACTGCAATGCCCTTCTCTAAGATGGTCGTGGCCACTGCCCATGTCATCTCGTAGCCCACAGTGTGCGTCCTTGCTCATTGGCTGAGAAAAGGCGCCTGCAAGCATTATGGGAAAACCGACTTTGGCACTTGGGTCGACGACCGCATTGCCGACTTCACACTATGGTCGAGTTTCGCTCGGCAAAAAATTTCTTTGAAAGAAATATTGTTATACCATGACCTAATTGCAGCCTTTATTTTTATTATTGTCCCTACCCTTCTAATTACGATTAGTAGGCTGAGTAAGATTGTACAAATGTTCTCTTATTTTAGTTTTAAATTTTCTTGCATTGGATCCAACATATTTTAAGTTGTAGATGTGGCATTCCATAATATATATAGCATGTTAGTAATTGTATTTAAGGGAATGTTTTATTTCTAAAGTTTTACTGCCATCCGAATTTGAAAAAGACAAGGTTTTATTAGAAGGTGCACATTTTTTGCATGGGTGTTGTCTGCATTTTAAATTT
The DNA here is from genome assembly GCA_033576555.1 of Oophaga sylvatica. Taxonomy (NCBI): domain Eukaryota; kingdom Metazoa; phylum Chordata; class Amphibia; order Anura; family Dendrobatidae; genus Oophaga; species Oophaga sylvatica. The sequence continues at coordinate 419,998,170 of JARQOD010000005.1, forward strand.
CAATTTGCGGAAAGCCAATTGTGAGTGTAAAGATTTTGTTGTGGGCAATACAGACTTGGTGAAAATGCGTTTCCATTTGTGGGAGTGCGTCTAGGAACTATTTTGATGCTGTCTTTTAATATAGAGTCCATGATATTATCATCTCTCAGAATATTTAAATGCTGTGCACCAGCCGAACAAGTCCAAGACAAAGTGAATGACTGAAGAAAATGGAGCAGGAGTATCTTGCATTCAATATCAATTCCATCAGGGGGGGTTTGGACCCTTTTGCATTTTGGTCTGCAAAAATAGAAAAGTGGCCTGAGCTCATCTGTCATGCCTTGGAGGTTTTGCCATGCCCGGCAGCCAGTGTTCTCTCAGAACTTGTCTTCAGTGCTGCTGGTAGTGTCCTGATAGATAAGCACATGCAGCTATCCCCTGAAAGTACAGACTGCCTAACTTTCATCAAGATGAGCAAGTCATGGATCTCCAATGACTTATGCATCCCAGTCGCAGACTGGGCAGACTAAGCGATGGTGTAGTTTTTAGTGTGCTGCATTGATCTAGCGCTATTTCAGTCGGTCAAAACCTTTGTCATGGCTTCTGTGCCTGCTGTTGCTACTGCTGCTGATTTAACTAACAATTTTATGAAATGTGGAGACTCCAAGTTGGGTCTCCATCAGGTTGCTTGCCTGTAGTGGAAGGGGTATCAGAGCCCCATTTTGTTATTTCTACTCAGGGGAAATTGATAATATTTGTAAAGCAAACATAGTAACATAGTATTTAAGGTTGAAGGGAGACTTTAAGTCCATCTAGTTCAACCCATAGCCTAACATGTTGATCCAGAGGAAGGCAAAAAAAAACCCATGCGGCTAACACTAAGCTCCACATTTGGGAAAAAAATTCCTTCCCGACTCCACATACGGCAATCAGACTAGCTCCCTGGATCAACGCCCTATCAAGGAATCTAGTATACATACCCTGCAACATTATACTTTTCAAGAAAGGCATCCAGTCCCTTCTAAAATTTTAGAAGTGAATCACTCATTACAACATCATTCGGCAGAGAGCTCCATAGTCTCATCTGTGATTATGACTAAACCTTCTTTCCTCCAGACGTAGAGGATGCCCCCTTGTCCCCGTCACAGGTCTAAGGCCGGGATCACACATGCGACGAAGTCGTCCGACATTCGCATGTGAAATCTCAGCTCTGGCGCCGGCACTCGGGAGTGGAGCGAGCGGCTGCATAGAAGAAGTTATCTTTATATGATGATTACAATTTTTAACCCCTTCCCGACATGCGCTCCCACAAACAGCAGTATATGTACAGCACTGCAATTGCGCAGCCTCACGCTGAGCGCCACGGTGATTGGGTGCAGATGTTACCTCTGTGTGAGAGCTGACACCCTGCAACAACGCCCACGATCGGTGCTAGCGATCGTGTTGTTCTGATGGTCACCATGGAGATCCCAGGCCTCAAGGTGGCCACGTGGTCCTTCAGGGTCCTGCAGGAAAGGTGGCTTGTGAGTGCCTGCTAAGAGCAGGTACTGACCTGATGTTCTGTAGTGCAGAAACTGGTGCGATCTGGTACTGTACAGTGACGTCCCATCCTGAGACAATGTAAAAAAAGTTAAAAAATTTATTAGAACGTGTAAAAATATTTTTTTAAAAATCCCCAAATAAAGGAAAAAAGAAACATATTATTCCAATAAATACATTTATTTATATATATATATATATATAAAAAAAAAAAAGTACACATACCGTATTTGGTATTGCCGCGCCCATAACAACCCACTCTATAAAACTGTCCCACTAGTTAACACCTTTAGCGAACACCATAAAAAATAAATAAATAAGGAAAAGAACAATGCTTTATAATCATACCACTGAAGAAAATTTGGAATAAAACGCAATAAAAAAGATGAGAGTAAATATAATGGTACCGCTGAAAACATCATCTTGTCCCACAAATAAACAGTTACCATACAGCTCCATCAGCAGAAAAATTTAAAACAGTTATAGTTCTCAGAATAAAGTAATGCAAAAATGATTATTTTTTCTATAAAATAGTTTATATTGTGAAAAAGAGCCAAAACATAAAAATAAAAAAACAGTATGTTAGGGTTCGAGTTCCCACTGCTGCACAAGGGGAGTCTCGAACCAGTCCCGCTGCGATCCCCCATTCATCTCCGGCCACAGTGAAGCCTGCTCAGCAGAGACGTCAACCCCATCATCTTGCCCATTCCAGTACTGTGCAGAGACTTACTGCTGCCTCTCCTGGATCTGCTATTATAGCCAGTGCTGGAGCAGACGTCTTTGGGACGAAGTCCTGCGTTTCCCCTTCTGAGCATGCCCAGGGTAAGATCTCTCATTGGAGATCAGGGGTCACATGTTCAGGTACAGCAGCTCCTATTGGTCCGCCAGGAAGGTCCTGAAACTGCATGTGTTTTGGAGCAGTTTCTCATTGGTCCTTGTTTCTGGCAGGTCCTGTAGCTGTTGCTAAAAAGGGTGGCATGGCTGGGCCACCATGCGCTAATATCAATCGTCATATGCTTTGCGCCAGTGTGGTCATGCGTGTGTGTGGTTAGGGCCCGGCTGAAATAAGCCCCTAGAATACCGACTTAATCGGTGAGGAGTTTGGTATGCTAGCTGGTCAGGGTCGGTGTCCTAGATGCCCTAGATTACCGGCATAACCGGTGAGGAGCTTGATTGCCGTATTCAGGGCCCTGCGTTCAGACGCCATAGATTACGGGTGTCTCCCGCGAGGACATTAGAGCATGATCACGTTCTATGTTCGCTTAGCAGTCAACTGTGTACCTGGGTGCCTGACAGGACACAGAAGTTTTTCTCAGCGGCTCTGTGACGTAACAGGGTTCGCTTTCAACACTAGACAGCGCCTTAGCGTGTTTATTTTGCGACTCAGTGGTGTTAAGTGAGTTCGCACACATCGCCATATAGCGCTGCGGCACTCCTTCTAGCGGCTCTGTGGAATAACAGAGTTCGCACATATTGCACAGCGCGTTACGGCGTTTATTTTGGCGACTCTGCGGGATAACAGAGTTCGCTTCTTGCGCCATTTTACTAGCAGCAGGCTCTGCCTGCACGGTGGACCCCGGGCTGCGAACGCACCTCTTTACATCATATATTTGGTGCGTTCCGCAGACCCTAACTTAATATTAGCGCCAGGGTCTGGCTAGTTACATGGCGGATGACCAGCGTCTACCGCAGTACATCCAGCAGCTGGAGGGTAGGTTGGCGGCTCTTGAGCGCACAACCTCAGCTGTGGATGTTACCGCAGTCGCTGTTCAGGCTGCTAGCGTGGCTGCAGCCAGTTTGTCCTCTGCCCCTACATTATCCCACCTCCCGCTTCCTGACAAGTTTGCCGGTGACAGCAAGCAATGTCGGGGATTCGTGAGTCAGTGCTCTATACAGCTCGAGCTTCTGGCTGCACGTTTCCCCACGGATCGGGCACAAGTGGGTTTTGTACTGTCTCTACTCTCGGGCAGAGCATTGGAGTGGGCAACGCCGCTGTGGGAGCGCGACGATCGTGTGGTGCGGAGTGCTCCTCGTTTCCTGGAGGCTCTTAAAAAGGTCTTTTTAGGACCTCAGGTCACCCACGATACGGCGCTACAACTGCTGGCATTGGCACAGGGTTCGTCTTTGGTCAGTCAGTTTTCCGTCTAGTTTCGGACTCTGGCCTCAGAGCTAGACTGGTCGGATAAAGTTCTCATTCCAGTCTACTGGCGAGGACTGGCTGACCATGTTAAAGACGCTTTGGCAACCAGGGAGATTCCCGCCACACTGGAGAAGCTTATCTCCATATCTACCCGCATCGACCTCCGTTTTCACGAGCGGAGGTTGGAGCGGGCCCAGTGTAGGCAGAGGATTCGGTTGGCTCCCACCTTTGCCACACCTCTCGAATCCCACGATCTGGCGTCCGAACCCCAAAAGGCCACAGAGGTTCCTCGTGCAGGACCTAAGTCTCGAGTCGTCCGAGTATCTGTGGTCTGTAACCTTTGTCAGCAGACAGGACACTATGCCAACAAATGTCCACAGCGATCGGGGAAGCGATCGCGTCTAGTGACCCTGGGAGGAGGTTCACTAGAGACAGCGGCATTTTCCTCCAAGATGACATTTAAAGGGACAGTCACTGTGGACTCTTCCACACTTACAGTCGAGCTTTGTGTGGACTCAGGAGCAGAGGGGAATTTCATGTCATCCACCTTTGCTCGTCGCCACGCAATACATCTGGTAGCGCTCGACAAACTAGTGACTGTCCGGGTAGTGAATGGGTTGACATTGCCCTCGCCAATTACACGTCAGACTGTCCCTCTTACTTTGTGTGTACCCCCTTCCCATCAGGAAATTATTTCACTTCTCGTCCTTCCCGAGGGAATAGACAAAATCCTACTGGGAGTACCCTGGCTCCGTTCCCACTCCCCTCATATTGAGTGGATCTCCGGTAGGATACTGGGTTGGAGTGAGTCATGTAAGGACAGATGTGTCAGGGAGTGCATTCAGGTTACCACTACAGAGATACCCGCAGATCTTTCTCCTCTTCCCAAGTGTTATCAGTCATAGGCAGATGTGTTCTCTAAAAAGGCTGCGGAGACTCTGCCGCCCCATCGTCCCTACGACTGTCCTATTGACCTCTTGCCTGGAGCAGAACCTCCTCGGGGAAGGATCTATCCCCTCTCTCTTCCTGAGACGGAGGCTATGTCTCAATATATCCAGGAGAATCTGGCAAGAGGGTTCATTAGGAAGTCGGTGTCACCAGCAGGAGCGGGGTTCTTCTTCGTGCAGAAGAAGAGTGAAGAATTACGTCCATGTATATATTACAGAGGTCTTAACGCCATCACCGTTAAGAATAAGTACCCGTTGCCCTGATCTCTGAGCTCTTTGATAGGCTCCGGGGAGCAAGGGTATTTACTAAATTAGATCTGCGTGGTGCTTACAGTCATGGCCAAAAGTTTTGAGAATGACACAAATATTATATTTTCACATGATCTGCTGCCCTCTGGTTTTTATGTGTGTGTTTGACACATGTTTTTATCACAGACAGAAATATAATTGCAAACATATGAGTAACAAAAGCTTATATTGACAGTTAGAATGAGTTAATGCAGCAAGTCAATATTTGCAGTGTTGACACTTCTTCTTCAGGACTTCTGCAATTCTCCCTGGCATGCTCTCAATCAACTTCTGGACCAAATCCTGACTGATAGCAGTCCATTCTTGCACAATCAATGCTTTCATTTTGTCAGAATTTTTAGGTTTTTGTTTGTCCACTCGTCTCTTGATGATTGACCACAAGTTCTCAATGGGATTAAGATCTGGGGAGTTTCCAGGCCATGGACCCAAAATCTCTATATTTTGTTCCCTGAGCCATTTAGTTATCACCTTTGCTTTATGGCAAGGTGCTCCATCATGCTGGAAAAGGCATTGTTGATCACCAAACTGCTCTTGGAGGGTTGGGAGAAGTTTCTCTTGGAGGACATTCTGGTACCATTCTTTATTCATGGCTGTGTTTTTAGGCAAGACTGTGAGAGAGCCGATTCCCTTGGCTGAGAAGCAACCCCACATATGAATGGTTTCAGGATGCTTAACAGTTGGCATGAGACAAGACTGGTGGTAGGGCTCACCTTGTCTTCTCCGAATGAGGCGTTTTCCTGATGTCCCAAACAATCGAAAAGGGGATTCATAAGAGAAAATACCTTTACCCCAGTCCTCAGCAGTCCACTGCCTGTACCTTTTGCAGAATATCAGTCTGTCCATGATGTTTTTTCTGGAGAGAAGTGGCTTCTTTGCTGCCCTCCTTGAGACCAGGCCTTGCTCCAAGAGTCTCCGCCTCACAGTGCGTGCAGATGCACTCACACCTGCCTGCTGCCATTCCTGAGCAAGCTCTGCACTGCTGGTAGCCCGATCCCACAGCTGAAACACTTTTAAGAGACGGTCCTGGCGCTTGCTGGTCTTTCTTGGGCGCCCTGGAGCCTTTTTGGCAACAATGGAACCTCTCTCCTTGAAGTTCTTGATGATGCGATAGATTGTTGACTGAGGTGCAATCTTTCTAGCTGCGATACTCTTCCCTGTTAGGCCATTTTTGTGCATTGCAATGATGACTGCACGTGTTTCTTTAGAGATAACCATGGTTAACAGAAGAGAAACAATGATGCCAAGCACCAGCCTTCTTTTAAAGTGTCCAGTGGTCTCATTCTTACTTAATCATGACAGATTGATCTCCAGCCATGTCCTCATCAACACCCACACCTGTGTTAATGGAGCAATCACTGAAAAGAGGTTAGCTGGTCCTTTTAAGGCAGGACTGCAATGATGTTGAAATGTGTTTTGGGGGATAAAGTTCATTTTCTAGCCAAATATTGACTTTGCAAGTAATTGCTGTTAAGCTGATCACTCTTTATAACATTCTGGAGTATATGCAAATTGCCATTAGAAAAAGTGAAGCAGTAGACTTTGTAAAAATTAATATCTGTGTCATTCTCAAAACTTTTGGCCATGACTGTATAACCTGATTCGCATCCGTGAGGGGGACGAATGGAAGACGGCTTTTAATACCAGGGATGGGCATTATGAATACCTGGTGATGCCCTTCGGGCTCTTTAATGCCCCAGCCGTTTTCCAAGACTTTGTCAATGATATCTTCCGGGATATGCTTTCCACCTCTGTAGTAGTCTATCTGGATGATATTCTCATCTTTTCTCCAGATATTGACTCTCACCGGAGGGATGTCTGCAAAGTCTTCGACCTGTTACGGGTGAACTCCCTCTATGCAAAGTTGGAGAAATGCATGTTTGAGCAGGAGTCTTTACCTTTCCTGGGCTATATCATCTCCGCCCAGGGATTGGCTATGGATCCTGCCAAACTACAGGCTGTGATGGATTGGCAAGAACCCCATTCTCTTAAAGCGGTGCAGCGCTTTACGGGGTTCATTAATTACTATCGCCAATTCATTCCCCACTTCTCCACTTTGGTAGCTCCCTTGGTAGCCCTCACCAAGAAGGGAGCCAATCCCAAATTGTGGTCAGAGGAGGTCTCCAAGGCCTTTACTTCAATTAAGTCCCATTTTGCTAGCGCTCCCATCTTACATCGCCCCGAGGTTGATAAGCCTTTTTATTGGAGGTCGATGCCTCGTCCGTTGGTGCTGGAGCAGTCCTTTTTCAAAAGGATGCTCAAGGTCGTAAACATCCTCGTTTCTTCTTTTCCAAGACCTTCACACCAGCGGAGAGGAATTATTCCATTGGGGATAGGGAGTTGCTAGCCATGAAGTTGGCCTTTTCCGAGTGGAGACATCTCCTGGAGGTGGCTCGCTTTCCCTTTCAAGTTTTCACTGACCACAAAAATTTGGTCTATTTACAGACCACCCAGCGGCTAAATTCTCGTCAGGCCAGATGGTCCCTGTTCTTCTCCCGGTTCCATTTCACCCTCCATTTCCTCTCCGGTGAGAAGAACATTCGGGCCGATGCGCTTTCTCGCTCCGTGGTGTCCTCTGAGGAGGTGGAGGAGGAGCCTCGGTTGATTGTCCCCACAGAGAGCCTAAGAACTGTGGCCCCGGTTTCGCTTGAGTCTGTGCCTCCGGGCAAGACTTTTGTGCCCACCAATTTGTGACCGGAGGTACTCTCTTGGGCACATTCGTCCAGGGTGGGTGGACATTTTGGGGCAAAAAGGACATCTGAGTTGCTGGCGAGGACATACTGGTGGCCACATATGGTCCGTGACATCAGGGAGTATGTTCAGGCGTGCGTCTCCTGCGCCAAGAATAAGTCCCCTCGACAACGGCCAGCTGGGCTACTTTTCCCTTTACCGGTGGCAGACAGGCCTTGGGAGATGGTCGGGATGGATTTTGTGGGTGGGCTTACCCAAGTCTCGGGGCTGCACCATCATCTGGGTGATAACAGACCACTTCTCCAAAATGGTGCACTTGGTGTCGTTACTACGGTTACCGTCTGCACGGGCCTTGGCAGCATTATTCATTAGGCATAATTTCCGCCTACACGGTATGCCAGACAAAATTGTCAGTGATCGAGGTCCCCAGTTTGCGTCTCGGTTCTGGAGAGAGCTGTGTCGTTTATTCAGCATTGAGTTGAATCTCTCCTCTGCATACCATCCCGAGACGAATGGGTTGGTAGAGAGGGCCAACCAGACCTTGGTCACATACTTGCGACATTTTGTCTCTGCCAGGCAGGATGACTGGGCATTAGTGTTGAGCATTCCGATACCGCAAGTATCGGGTATCGGCCGATATTTGCTGTATCGGAATTCCGATACTTAGTTCCGATATTTTTCCTATATCGTATACCGGAATCGGAAGTTCCCAGAATTCTTTGAGAGGCAATGTGATTTTAGTCAGCCAATGAGGAATCTTATGAAGTGTGGGCACATCCTGTAATGCTGCGGTCATCTTAACTAATGGCATGGCTGTGATTGGCTGCTGAAATGATGTCAGAATGCACTATAAAAGGCGCCGCCGCCATTTTAGCATCACTGTGCTGTGAACTCAGTTAGGGACAGAACGCTGTTCTGCTGACTTTGAGGGACAGTTAGATATTGCGATTTTGTGTACTGGGCTTTAGGCAGGCTAGTTTACCAACCGCTGTGTAAAGCTTCCTTTTGCCAGTGTTGTTTTAACAGCTCTGTGCAAGGTGTGTGTGAGAGTGCAGGTGACGCTGCAGTTTGCTCTGCATGCAACGCTGTCTGTAGGCATCTGCACGTGTCACTCACAGACTCTTTTTTTTTTCTTCAGTGTAATTCTTGCTGCTCCATGCAATTTAACTATTAGTGTGACGCGCTTCCATCCGTATCTAATACATTGGTTGCAAACACTATAGAAGTAGACAAAGGAGTAGCCTTTCACAGATTGTGAACAGTTGTGTTTCAGTGTTCACTTCAGTCTGTTTTTTATTTTTTGAGTGCACATCACGCTCCAGTTACTTGTTCAAGCACTGCTGCTTGTACTCTGCTGAGCGTGTCTCAGTGCCTCATCCTTTTCATTTTTCTCCAATTGGTGCTGCTCCATTATATTTGAAAAAAATCTAATCTATTAGTGTGACGCGCTTCCATCCGTATCCAATACATTGGTTGCAAACACTATAGAAGTAGACAAAGGAGTAGCCTTTCACAGATTGTGAACAGTTGTGTTTCAGTGTTCACTTCAGTCTGTGTTTTTTATTTTTTAAGTGCACATCACGCTCCAGTTACTTGTTCAAGCACTGCTGCTTGTACTCTGCTGAGCGTGTCTCAGTGCCTCATCCTTTTCATTTTTCTCCAATTGGTGCTGCTCCATTATATTTGAAAAAAATCTAATCTATTAGTGTGACGCGCTTCCATCCGTATACAATACATTGGTTGCAAACACTATAGAAGTACAAAAAGGAGCCTTTCACAGATAGTGAACAGTTGTCTGCAGTGTTCACTGCAGTCTCTGAGGAATAACCACACTTAGGCCTTATAACTTTTCTGACTTTCTTTATCAATCTACCAAGATGAAGAAGGCAGGGAGTAAGGCACGTGGTCGTGGCCGTGGAGTTTCAGCAGGGAGAGGACGTGGGGATTCTGTGGCTGCTGCCGCACCCAGTGACACAGCATCCACCAGTTTTCCCCGTGAGCGTTCCTTTATGCGCACTTTTGTTGGAGCTCAGCGTACCCCCTGCTGCGGGAAGAACAAATTGAAGCCGTTGTTGGTTGGATGGCAGCCAATGCATCGACTTCAATTCCTTCCACCTCCTCTCAGGACCACAGCACTGTTGAACAACCATCTGTCTCTTCACCGCCTGCCAAATTGCCCAGGCAGTCAGAGAGTTCTGAACTGGAGCCAGCTGAGTCTCTGCTTCTGTTCTCAGAATCTGTTGGCTTGCAAACAGGGGCCCAGCCAAGCAGCATTCTGGAATGTGAAGAAGAGGCAGTATGCAGTGATGCGCAACAGCTGTGTCTCTCTGAATGTGAAGAGGCGGGTGAGCCAGTGCCGATGGTCAGCACACCGCAGAACGCATCTGATGATGATGAGACTCAGGTGCCATTTTCTGTTGAGCATGGTGCTGGCCAGACCACCCAACAGCAGCAGGTGTTGGAAGAGGGTAGTGGAGATGATGAGGTCCAAGACCCAACATGGCGTGAGGAACAGGAAGGTGGTGGTAGCAGCTCTGAGGAAGAGATTGCCCCAACGGTCCAAACAGTAGGGAGAGGTAGGCTGCAGACTCGGTTGCCTGTAGCCTCCAGTTTGGCACCCGTTTGTAGCAGTTCTCTTCCAACAGCCAAAACGGGCGCTCCCAGGACTTGCACTGCGTGGTCCTTTTTTGACACACTTGCAGATGATATTTGCTATGTCAAATGCAAGCTGTGTAATCAAAAAGTAAAAAGAGGTAAAAATGTCAGTAACCTTAATACCACAAATATGTGGAAACATGTGCGGTCAAAGCACGTGGTTGAGTTCCAAAGACACACTGGAGATGTAGGCCAACCTACAGCAGCACCTACATCTTCAGCTCGTGTTGGAGCCTCTTCCTCCAGCTCACACACAGCTGGTTCGACTTCCTCACAGGATCGCCATGGAAGAACCTCTGTCACTGTTGTCCAGAGACCCAGTGTTATTCCACCCACAGCTGCAAGTTCCCTGTCATCCTCACACTCCCAGGCCACAAAACAGCCATCGGTAGCACAGGCATGGGATAAAAGACGGCCATACTCGGCAAACCATCCACGAGCACAGGCTCTGAATGCTGGCATTGCAAAACTCCTGTCCCTTGAAATGCTGTCATTCAGGCTGGTGGAGACTGACAGTTTCCGTAACTTAATGGCATTGGCAGTCCCACAATACAATGTGCCCAGCCGATTTTATTTCAGCAGGCAAGCCGTCCCTGCTCTGCAAAAGCATGTTGAGGGAAAAATTAAACATGCGCTACTAAACGCCGTCAGTAGCAAGGTCCACCTGACCACCGATGCGTGGACCAGTACCCATGGCCAGGGACGATACCTTTCCCTCACTGCCCATTGGGTCAATGTTGTGGAGCCGGGTACAGAGCTTGCGAGTGGCGCTGTACGTGTTCTGCCAACTCCAAGGATTGCAGGAATCAAGTCTGTCCACATTGACTCCTCCTCCTACTCCAGTTCCTCAGAATCATCGCTGCAGGAGCCGTCACGGTCTACCTCCACATGGACCCGTGAACGCTTACCTGATGCGACCGATATGAGCACAGCCGTGGCCAAACGTCAACGGGCCGTCCTGAAATTAATTTCCATGGGGAATCGAAGCCACACAGCGCAGGAGCTCTGGAATGCCATCAAGCAGGAGAGCGACGTGTGGTTTTTGCCAGCGAATCTCCAGCCAGGCTTGGTAGTGTGTGACAATGGCCGAAATCTGGTGGCAACTCTGGGCCTTGGCAACCTCACTCACATACCATGTCTGGCACATGTGCTCAACTTGGTCGTGCAGAGTTTTTTGAGTGACTATCGGATCTTGATGCACTGCTGCACAAGGTCCGCCTAGAGTGCGCTCACTTGCGACGTTCCAGCATGGCCAGATCGCGCATTGCAGCTCTGCAACGCAGATTTCGCCTTCCTGAACATCGCATCATATGTGACGTACCCACCAAGTGGAATTCCACGTTACATATGTTGGAGCGGTTGTGTGAGCAGCAGCCAGCAGTAATGGAGTATCAGCTGCATCAGGCGCAATCAACTCGCAATTTGCGCCGTTCACACTTCACCACTACTGAGTGGGCCTCTATGAAGGACATCTGCCACGTTTTGCGTGCGTTTGATGAGTCAACGCAGATGGCGAGTGCAGATGATGCACTAGTCAGCCTGACTGTCCCCCTTATCTGCCTGCTTCAAAAAACACTGCAAGCACTAAGGGATAAGGTTTTGGAAGAGGTGGAGGATGAGGAGTCACAAATTCCATCACCTTCTGGACAGTCAGCGCAACGTGGTTCCTCACAAAGGGCTGGGCAGGGCTCACTTTGTGAGGAGGATGAGGAGGAGTCAATGGAGGAGGAAGACATCGCTCCAGAGGGAGGTACACAACGCTCTAGTCAGTATGTAGAGCGAGGGTGGGGTGATGCAGAGCAGGCAGAGATGACGCCTCTTGCAGGGGACAGCGTTTGTTGGCCAGTTGGGAGTCTGCAGCACATGGTTGATTTCATGCTGCAGTGCCTGAGAAACGACCGCCGCATCGCCCACATTCTCACCACGTCTGATTATTGGGTGTACACCCTCCTAGACCCTCGCTACCGGGACAACTTACAAAGCTCATCACACCGTTGAACCGGGAGCGTAAAATGCAGGAGTACCAAGACACACTGGTGCAATCCATAATGTTCTCCATTCCAGCCGAGAGCACTGCTGCTGCTACTGCTTTACAAAGCAGCTCTGTGCGTCGAGGCAGTGGAGACAGCTCTGCAACAAGAGGGAGCACAAGCAGCGCCTCTGCACAGGGCAAGACCAGTATGTTCCAAATGTTGCGAAGTTTTGTGGCAGCGCCACAAATGTCTACACCATCCGAGACGGCTCCAGTCAGCAGGAGGCAACGTTTCCGTAAGATGGTGACAGACTACATGTCTTTCCCTCTCAGTGTACTCCCAGATGGCTCTTCCCCATTCAAGTTTTGGGTCTCTAAGCTGGATACATGGCCAGAGCTTAGCCAGTATGCATTGGAGGTGCTGGCTTGCCCTGCTGCCAGTGTATTATCGGAGCGCGTCTTTAGTGCTGCAGGTGGTGTACTAACAGACCGTCGCATGCGACTATCCTCCGATAATGTAGACCGGCTTACTTTTCTGAAAATGAACAAGGCATGGATCTCGCCAGGATTTGTCTGTCCGTTTTCAGATTAAATAACTGGTTCGCAACGTTATCCATGTCTCCTGTTATGTTCATCTTTCTACCACCTGAACTCTACTCCCTGGGCTACAACACTGGCAGTTTCTGCTCAGAAGTGTCGTGTCCACAGACCAATACACAAGCTATAGTGTTACTGGGGTTCAGTAATGTCAGCTGTTCCCCTGCTGTGTGAACGGAAAAAAAGTCATGCTGCCTCCACCCTGTTGTCTTCTCATCCCTGGGCTTCAACACCGCCAGTTGTTGCTCGGAAGTGTCATTGGCACGGGTACTCACTCCTGCCCAGACTGGTTACAGCATGCCATCTGTTTCCTGTCAGTGTAAACGTCACTTAGCCTCCGATAAGTTTTCCTGTCGTGTTGCGGTCTGGTTAGCCGACTCTATGGTGCTTGGAGTTTAGGTGCTTCCTATGTGTGCTGCGGGATATGCAAATAAAGGCTGTTTCCGTTGTGACAATAGGACAATCACCCACTGTAGTACTGTGGGATTCGGTAACTGCGGCCGGCTCGCGGCCTGTCAACTTAAATTTCCATGGGTACCTTCTACTACCCGTCCGGGTTCCAGTACCGTCAGCTGGTTCTCCGCAGTGCCTTTGGCCTAGGTGCCTCCATCTCGGTATCCGAGTTCCAGCAACGTCTGCTGGTCCTTGGTAGTGCTTTGGAGCACAGGTACCTCCTGCTTAGTAACCGTGTCCCAGTAACATCAGCTGGTACAAGGTTGTGCTACAAATACAAGATACAGAACAAGAGACACAAGAACAATAAGCAGAAGATCTAAAAGCAGAAGAACATGAAGTATAAGACCAAAATGAATAGCAAAATATATGCTCTAATTATAAGCAGAAGAAGACTAAGCAGTGTATGGGGGTGAGTCCGTTCCTCCTCGTGGTGCCCCTGGAAAATGTCTGCTGCTGCTGCAGGCTAAACTGAACACGGACAAATACTGTTGTAATTTAAATCTTTTGTGACAGCAAGAACGGAAGAATGAAAAATTCATACTTTGACAGATTACAAGTACAGGATTCTCTGTCACAAATAAGAATATGATGAAGAAGATGAAGTAGAATATGAATAAGAATAATAGTTTAATAAGAAGAATATGAGTAATGTTAACAAAAAGATGAATAGCAAGAAGTTTAAGAAGAAGATAAAGAAGGTGAAGATGAAGAATAATTTGATGAAAAAGATGATGCTGCTGAAGATTATGAAGGAGAAAGTGTGTCAAAAGTGGAAGTTGTGAAATATACATATTTGCCAAAATAGAAAAAACGTGAACAACATTGTCAATTTCTTCGTCAATCCGAACATCTTTAAAAAAAAAAAATTTATGCTATTCCATTTGATTGGGTTAAACATCTATGCCTTTAATGTCTCCTCAACCTTCCCCAATACATTCTACATTACTCTTTGTTGTTTTCCTTCATGTACAATTAACCAACAAGGCAAGAATGGGTTTTTTTTAATTCCGATATTTTGTTCCCATAGACTTACATTGGATTTCCGGTATCGGTATCGGGTATCGCCGATATTTTTTGGGTATTTTTTGGGTATCGGCGATACCATTCCGATTCCGATACTTTTGGATATCGGAAAGTATCGCTCAACTCTACTGGGCAGCCTTGCTACCGTGGGCTGAGTTCGCTCTAAATAATGCTGTGGCTGACTCCACCGGACAGACCCCATTCCTGGAAAAAAGAAACATATTATTCCAATAAATACATTTATTTATATATAAAAAAAAAAAAAAAGTACACATACCGTATTTGGTATTGCCATGCCCATAACAACCCACTCTATAAAACTGTCCCACTAGTTAACACCTTTAGCGAACACCATAAAAAATAAATAAATAAGGAAAAGAACAATGCTTTATAATCATACCACTGAAGAAAATTTGCAATAAAACGCAATAAAAAAGATGAGAGTAAATATAATGGTTCCGCTGAAAACATCATCTTGTCCCGCAAATAAACAGCTACCATACAGCTCCATCAGCAGAAAAATTTAAAACAGTTATAGTTCTCAGAATAAAGTAATGCAAAAATGATTATTTTTTCTATAAAATAGTTTATATTGTGAAAAAGAGCCAAAACATAAAAATAAAAAAACAGTATGTTAGGGTTCGAGTTCCCACTGCTGCACAAGGGGAGTCTTGAACCAGTCCCGCTGCGTTCCCCCCATTCATCTCCGGCCGCAGTGGAGCCTACTCAGCAGAGACGTCGGTCCCAGCGTGTTGCCCATTCCAGTACTGTGCAGAGACTTACTGCTGCCTCTTCTGGATCTGCTATTATAGCCAGTGCTGGAGCAGACGTCTTTGGGACGAAGTCCTGCGTTTCCCCTTCTGAGCATGCCCAGGGTAAGATCTCTCATTGGAGATCAGGGGTCACATGTTCAGGTACAGCAGCTCCTATTGGTCCGCCAGGAAGGTCCTGAAACTGCATGTGTTTTGGAGCAGTTTCTCATTGGTCCTTGTTTCGGGCAGGTCCTGTAGCTGTTGCTATAAAAGGGTGGCATGGCTGGGCCGCCATGCGCTAATATCAATCGTCATATGCTTTGCGCCAGTGTGGTCATGCGTGTGTGTGGTTAGGGCCTGGCTGAAATAAGCCCCTAGAATACTGAATTAATCGGTGAGGAGTTTGGTATGCTAGCTGGTCAGGGTCGGTGTCCTAGATGCCCTAGATTACCGGCATAACCGGTGAGGAGTTTGATTGCTGTATTCAGGGCCTGACGTTCAGATGCCATAGATTGCGGGTGTCTCCCGCGAGGACATTAGAGCATGATCACGTTCTATGTTCGCTTAGCAGTCAACTGTGTACCTGGGTGCCTGACAGGACACAGAAGTTTGTCTCAGCAGCCCTGTGACGTAACAGGGTTCGCTTTCAATGCTAGACAGCGCCCTAGCGTGTTTATTTTGCGACTCAGTGGTGTTAAGTGAGTTCGCACACATCGCCATATAGCGCTGCTGCACTCCTTCTAGCGGCTCTGTGGAATAACAGAGTTCGCACATATTGCCACAGCTCGTTACGGCGTTTATTTTGGCAACTCTGCGGGATAACAGAGTTCGCTTCCTGCGCCCTTTTACTAGCAGCAGGCTCCGCCTGCACGGAGGACCCCGGGCTGCGAACGCACCTCTTTACATTATATATTTGGAGCGTTCCGCAGACCCTAACACAGTATATTACTGTAATCGTACTGAACCCAAGAATATAGCGGCTTTATCAGTTTTACCACATGCAGAATATAAAAAAATACCCCAAGAAACAATTCCTAAATTGCTGTTTTTTGTTCATTCTACCTCCCAAAAATCGGAATAGAAAGAGATCAAACAAAGTCATGTGACCGAAAATGAAACCTATAAAAACATCAACTCGTCAGCAAAAACAAGCCATCACCTGACTGTCGGCCAAAATATTGAAAAATTATAGCTCTCAAACTATGGGGATGCATTTTTGCAATAAAAAGGGTCTTTTAATGTGTGACAGCAGCCAAACATAAAAACCCAATATAAATCTGGCATTGCTGTAATTGCACTGACCTGAAGTATAAAGTCATCTAATCACTTAGATTAGAGCAGCTTAAAAATTAAATAAAACCAATTTCTACCTGCTGTTGATTTTTTCATTCTGCCTCCCAAAGATCACTGAGCACTTACACCGGGCTTTCTGTGTAAATCTCTGAAATACGTGATTCAGATGGAACCCCCGGCTGAACTTTCCCTATAATGAGGGAGTTGGAGGCAGTGTGGAAAACATAGGACCTGTGATCTGGCGGTTTCTGTCTTTTAGAATTGTATTATAGTGCTGTCGGCAACAGTTTTGTGCACTTCTGAAAAGGACACTGCTGAACAAAGGCCAGACGGAGTCCAGATTAACTCTGCTGCCTCATTATAGTGAATGAATCCCTCGGTGGTTTCATCTGTCAAGTCACTCGGAAATTTAGAAGGAAACCCAAAAGTAAGTGCTCAGCATAAAGTGCAGTAAGTGCATTTATCCTGCAATCTTTGGTATAAATGTGATCACATATGTTTTGTAAAATGTTCCCAATAATGGCTTCAACTCAATCCATAAAAAAACAAGTCCCTACTCAGGTCCATCAACTGTTAACAGAAATTTAGAGAGCTTCCACATTACTGGTAACACAAAGGCTCTGGAAAAGTGAAATGGCTCCTCGTCCCTCAAAAGAAATTCAGCAAATTCTGTGCTCCCAAATCCAAATGCCCCACGCTCCTGCTCCCCACAGTGTACCTAAACCACATATAGCGCCCACATGTTTGGCATTTCTGAAGTGATGACAGCCATCCTAATTTACGGGTGGGTGTCTCCAGAAGCATGAGCTGGGCATAATGTACTGTACTGGTCACTTCAATGGCATTTTGCAATATTATTTTCACTCAGCAACATACACTACTGCTTGTTTCTGAAAAACTCATGGAGTAAAAATCGTCATGTAGATAAATTCCCAAAGGTGTATCATTTCCAAAATGGGGTCACTTGAGGAGGCATTCTGCTTTTCTATCACTTATGGGCTCTGTATATGGAGTCCACAAACTATTCTAGAAAAATCTGTGCTCCAGGAGGCAAACAGTGGTCCCAAGTCTCGCCGTATGTACAACCACATATTGAGTATTTTTACATTCAGCAGAAATTGTGGGACAAATTCTATGCCATTTTACCCATTTATCAGTATAAAAATGTAAAATTTGGGGCTAACACACAATTTCGTGATAAAAATGTAAATTATTTTTCGTTCACTGCCCAATGGTATAACATTCTGTGACACACCTATGGTGTCAATATGATCACTGCACCCCTACATGAATTCATTGAGAGGTTAAGTTTGTAAAATGGGGTCACTTATTTGGGGGGTTCTGCTGTTCTGGCACTGCAGGGGCTCTGCCAATGTGACATGGCATCGTCAAACCAGTGCAGCAAAATCTACACTGTGAAATGGTGATACTTCCCTTCTGAGCTTTGTTCCGTAAGGGTCTATTTTTCAAGATGGAGTCATTTGTGGGGGTTTTTCACTGTTTAGGCACATCGGGGCTCTCCAAATGTGATATGGCATTCTCTAATTATTCCAGCAAATTTTTCATTCAAACAGTGAAATGGCGCTCCTTTCCTTCAGAGCCCTGACGTGTGCCCAAATACAGTCAATGCCAAAAGTTTTGAGAATGACACAAATATTAATTTTTACAAAGTCTACTGCTTCACTTTTTCTAATGGCAATTTGCATATACTCCAGAATGTAATAAAGAGTGATCAGCTTAACAGCAATTACTTGCAAAGTCAATATTTGGCTAGAAAATGAACTTTATCCCCCAAAACACATTTCAACATCATTGCAGCCCTGCCTTAAAGGGACCAGCTAACCTCTTTTCAGTGATTGCTCCATTAACACAGGTGTGGGTGTTGATGAGGACATGGCTGGAGATCAATCTGTCATGATTAAGTAAGAATGACACCACTGGACACTTTAAAAGGAGGCTGGTGCTTGGCATCATTGTTTCTCTTCTGTTAACCATGGTTATCTCTAAAGAAACACGTGCAGTCATCATTGCAATGCACAAAAATGGCCTAACAGGGAAGAGTATCGCAGCTAGAAATATTGCACCTCAGTCAACAATCTATCGCATCATCAAGAACTTCAAGGAGAGAGGTTCCATTGTTGCCAAAAAGGCTCCAGGGCGCCCAAGAAAGACCAGCAAGCGCCAGGACCGTCTCTTAAAAGTGTTTCAGCTGCGGGATCGGGCTACCAGCAGTGCAGAGCTTGCTCAGGAATGGCAGCAGGCAGGTGTGAGTGCATCTGCACGCACTGTGAGGCGGAGACTCTTGGAGCAAGGCCTGGTCTCAAGGAGGGCAGCAAAGAAGCCACTTCTCTCCAGAAAAAACATCATGGACAGATTGATATTCTGCAAAAGGTACAGGCAGTGGACTGCTGAGGACTGGGGTAAAGTTATTTTCTCTGATTAATCCCCTTTTCGATTGTTTGGGACATCAGGAAAACGCCTCATTCTGAGAAGACAAGGTGAGCGCTACCACCAGTCTTGTCTCATGCTAACTGTTAAGCATCCTGAAACCATTCATGTGTGGGGTTGCTTCTCAGCCAAGGGAATCTGCTCTCTGACAGTCTTGCCTAAAAACACAGCCATGAATAAAGAATGGTATCAGAATGTCCTCCAAGAGCAACTTCTCCCAACCCTCCAAGAGCAGTTTGGCGATCAACAATGCCTTTTCCAGCATGATGGAGCACCTTGCCATAAAGCAAAGGTGATAACTAAATGGCTCAGGGAACAAAAGATAGAGATTTTGGGTCCTTGGCCTGGAAACTCCCCAGATCTTAATCCCATTGAGAACTTGTGGTCAATCATCAAGAGACGGGTGGACAAACAAAAACCTAAAAATTCTGACAAAATGAAAGCATTGATTGTGCAAGAATGGACTGCTATCAGTCAGGATTTGGTCCAGAAGTTGATTGAGAGCATGCCAGGGAGAATTGCAGAGGTCCTGAAGAAGAAGGGTCAACACTGCAAATATTGGCTTACTGCATTAACTCATTCTGTCAATATAAGCTTTTGTTACTCATATGTTTGCAATTATTATATTTCTGTCTGTGATAAAAACATGTGTCAAACACACACATAAAAACCAGAGGGCAGCAGATCATGTGAAAATATAATATTTGTGTCATTCTCAAAACTTTTGTCCATGACTGTAGTGGTTTTCCCCCACATATGAGGTATTGCTCAGGAGAAATTGCACAACAAATGATATGGTTATATGGTGCAACTTCTCCAGCTACCATTATGAAAATGTAAAGTTTGGAGCTAAAAATAATTTTGTGTGAAAGATATGATTTTTTTTATTTTCACAGCTCAACAGTATACACTTCGGTGAAGTGTATGATGCAATTTCTTTTATTAGGCCGGGGTCACACATGCGAGAAACTTGCACGATTCTTGTGCGAGTCTCTTGCATGAACACCCGGCACTGCCGCCGTCACTCGGACTGGAGCATGCGGTTTTCAGCACCTTGAGGGGTGCAGTTTTAGAATGGTGTCACTTTTGGGTATTTTCTATCATGTAGGCCCCCTACTTCAAATGTGATGTGGTCCCTAAAATAAATGGTTTTGTAAATTTTTTGGTAAAAATATGAAATCGCTGGTCAAATTTAACCTTTTTACCTTCCTAACTAAAAAAAAATTATGTTTCAAAAATTGTGCTGATGTAAAGTAGACATCTGGGAAATGTTATTTATTAACTATTTTGTGTGACATGACTCTCTAATTTAACCCCTTTCTACCATATGACATACTATCCCGTACATGTTACCTGGGCCTTAAGTCACAGTGACTGCAGATAAATTCAGATAGACGGTTTCAAAGAAGCACCAGGCTGGCTGTAAGGCAGATAAGATTAAGGTTGTCCGCTGCAGCTCCGGCCGGGTACTTCAAGAGAGGATCAGACAAAGTGATGATAAAACAATCCGGTCATAAGGAGCGAGAGGCACGCAATTCAGCTGATATTAACCCCTTAACGACCGCCGATACGCCTTTTAACGGCGGTCATTAAGGGTACTTAAACCACAGCGCCGTTAATTAACGGCGCTGTGGAAAAAGCCTATAGCGCCCCCCAGAGTCGGATTTTCTCCGGGGTCTCGACTACTATACCCTATAACAAAAAAAGCGATTTTCCCTTTAATTTCACTCTCCTCTGATGTGATCGCACATCAAAGGGAAGAGAAATGAGGTCCCCGGGACCCCCGATCAGCCCCCCGTGCCTCCCGGTGTCCCCCGAGGGCTCCCACGTCTCCTGCAGTCGCCAGCATCTTTTTCCGGTAAAGAAAATGGTGGGCGCATGCGCAGTGCGCCCACCGAGCCGTATTTTCTCCAGGGTCTCGGCTACCAGGTAGCCGAGACCGCAGAGAACATAATTAGGGTCCCCCCCAGTCCCCCAGCTTTTGCGATCACTGTTATTAACCCTATAACGGCGATCGCAAAAGAAAAAAAAAAAAGACGCGATCCTGCCTGTAATTTCTCTCCCCTCTGATGTGATCGCACATCAGAGGGGAGAGAGATAGGGTCCCTGGGACCCCCGATCCCCCGGTGCCTGAAGATGTTCCCCATGTCCCCTCCGTGCTCCTACAGCGCCCTCTGTCCTCCGATCCTCCGTCCTCTTCATCCTGTAAAAAAAATGGCGGCAGATTCAAAAAATAAATGATTCCATTCATTCTCTGAAAGTACATTTTGATCACTGTGATAAACTATCACAGCAGTGATCAAAATAAAAAAAACAGTACATAAACCCCCCCTTTATCACCCCCTTTGTTAGGGACATATAATAAAATAACGCAGTGTAACGCAGTCCGTTAATGCTGCCATTCACCCCCATTGAGGGCGCATCGCGACGCATGCCGTAAAGCGGCATGCATTCGCGATGTGCCGTCATTCAGTGACGGAGCCTCGGACGTGGGCTGCAGCGTCTGGGCTCCGTCACCGCTAGCGCAGATGAATCATCTGCTGATTCCTCTGCGCTAGCGGGTATAGCATAACGCAATCGCGTTATGCTATACCGTTACCAGTCAGTCAACGCTATGTGTTGAACGGGCTGGTAAAACGCAATATGAACCTAGGGTTAGGGTTATAATTAGGGTTAGGTTGGAATTAGGGTTAGGGTTACAATTAGGGTTAGGGTTGGGATTAGGGTTAGGGGTGTGTTGGGGTTAGGGTTGGAGCTAGAATTGAGGGGTTTGCACTATTTAGGCACATCAGGGGGTCTCCAAACACGACGTGGAGTTCAAAAAGTCAAATGGCGCTCCCTCCCTTCCGAGCCCTACGTGCGCCCAAACAGTGGTTTACCCCAACATATGGGGTATCAACGTACTCAGGACAAATTGCACATCAATTTTGGGTTTCTAATTTCTCCTGTTACCCTTGGAAAAATAAAAAAATAGCTGGCTAAAAAATGATTTTTGAGGAAAAAAATGATTTTTTATTTTCACGGCTCTGCGTTTACAAATTTCTGTGAAGCACTTGGGGGTTCAAAGTGCTCACGACACATCTAGATAAGCTCCTTGGGGGGTCTAGTTTCCAAAATGGTGTTAATTGCAGGGGGTTTCTACTGTTTAGGCACATCAAGGGCTCTGCAAACACAACATGACGCCCGCAGAACATTCCATCAAAGTCTGCATTACAAAATGGCGCTCCTTCCCTCCCAAGCTCTCCCATGCGCCCAAACAGTGGTTCCACCCCACATATGGGGTATCAGCGTACTCAGGAAAAATTGCACAACAACTTTTGGGGTCCAATTTCTCCTGTTACCCTTGGGAAAATAAAAAAATATCAGGCTAAAGAATAATTTTTGAGTAAAAAAATTATTTTTTATTTTCAGGGCTCTACGTTATAAACTTCTGTGAAGCACTTGGAGGTTCAAAGTGCTCACCACACATCTAGATAAGTTCCTTAAGGGATCTAGTTTCCAAAGTGGTTCACTTGTGGGGGGTTTCCACTGTTTAGACACATCAGGGCCTCTACAAACACGACATGGCGTCCAGCCAATTCTGCGTTGAAAAAGTCAAACGGCGCTCCTTCCCTTCCAAGCTCTGCCATGCACCCAAACAGTGGTTTACCCCCACATATAGGGTATCAGCATGCTCAGGACAAATTGCACAAAACCTTTTGGGGCCTTGTTACCCTTGGGAAAATAAAAATTGGGGTAAAAAGATCGTTTTTGTGGAAAAAAATATGATTTTTTATTTTCAGGGCTCTACGTTATAAACTTCTGTGAAGCACTTGGAGGTTCAAAGTGCTCACCACACATCTAGATAAGTTCCTTAAGGGGTCTAGTTTCCAAAATGGTGTCACTTGTGGGGGGTTTCCACTGTTTAGACACATCAGGGCCTCTACAAACGTGACATGGCGTCCAGCCAATTCTGCGTTGAAAAAGTCAAACGGTGCTCCTTCCCTTGCGACCTCTGCAGTGCGCCCAAAAAGTGGTTTACCCCCACATATGGGGTATCGGCATATTCAGGAGAAACTGCACAACAAATTTTATGGTTTATTTTTTCTTTTAACACTTGTGAAAATAAAAAAAATTGGTTCCGAAATAATGTTTTTGCAACAAAAAGTTAAATGTTAATTTTTTCCTTCCACATTGCTTCAGTTCCTGTGAAGCACGTAAAGGGTTAATAATCTTCTTGAATGTGGTTTTGAGCACCTTGAGGGGTGCAGTTTTTATAATGGTGTCATTTTTGGGTATTTTCTATCATATAGACCCCTCAAAATGACTTCAAATGTGATGTGGTCCTTTAAAAAAAATGGTGTTGTAAAAATAAGAAATCGCTGGTCAACTTTTAACCCTTTTAACTTCGTAACAAAAAAAATGTCCCAAAATTGTGCTGATGTAAAGTAGACATGTGGGAAATGTTATTTATTAAGAAATTTGTGTGACATATCTCTCTGATTTAAGGGCATAAAAATTTAAAGTTTGAAAATTGCTAAATTTCCAAAATTTTCGCCATATTTCCACTTATTTCATAAATAAACGCAAGTCATATAAAAATTTTTTACCTCTAACGTGAAGTACAATATGTCACGAAAAAACAGTCTCAGAATCAGCTGGATTCGTTAAAGCGTTCCAGAGTTATAGCCTCAAAAAGGGACAGTGGTCAGAATTGTAAAAATTGGCCCTTTCATTAAGCTGCAAATTGGCCCTTTCATTAAGCTGCAAATTGGCTCTGTCACTAAGGGGTGAAAAAGTCTTCATATATTGATTTCCACAATGCTTTTCAACGGAATAGCTCCGTCTTTCTCAGGTGGCAGTTATACATAGAATGGAATGGGAAATGGATGTAAAGGTGGAGCAGCAAATGAAAATTAAAAGGCAATTAGTCAGAACACCCATATGATTAAAAATTATATTTATGACTTAAAAAAAACAGATAAATTGAATAAAACCAACCTAAAAATGACATAAAAACAATGTACACAAGGAAAAAAAAAATAAAAAAAAAATATCAATATCTCAAAATGCATATATTACGTGACTCTTTCAATAGTGAGGTTTAACCTCTCAGGGGCCAGTGTACCAAGTTTAAAAATCCAGAAACTCTCCCTTCTTATTAGATTATTATACCGATCAGGCATATCATCTGGTATCTGGTCAATAACAGTAATATTAAAAATATTAAAATAACAGTTTTAACTAATTCAAATTCTTTTGGTGCACTAGGGAGAAATGTTTTGAGAGACTGTGTAGCATGAACCCATTTCGGATATTTTGACGGTGCTTGTTGAGCCTTGCATGCATCGTCTGCATCGTCCGACCGATGTACTGCAACCCACAACCGCACTCAATTAAATAGATAACGTAGCACGATTGGCAATTGACATGACAGTTGATTGTAAAACTGGTGCCTGTAGTACAAGACAAATTCTTGCACCCCATTCATAATAGAGATGCAACATAAACACTTAGAGGTCCTACATGCAAAACAACCCGGATTAGAATTTATCCGGGTTGTAGATGAAGATAAGGACTTGAGAGTTGTGTTGCTGGGGGCAACAAGATTTCGAAGAGTTCGGTTTTTCCCAAAAATCGTTCTGGGTTGCACGGGTAGATGTGCTGATAGTACAGGGTCCCCTTTCAGGATAAACCAGTATTTTTTGTAAAGGTTACGTATAGTGACATGGGATTGATTAAAAGTAGTGATTAGTGTTGAGTATTCCGATACTGCAAATATCGGGTATCGGCCGATATTTGCTGTATCGGAATTCCGATTCTGAGTTCCGATATATTTGTCATATCGGATACCGGAATCGGAGTTTTCCGACCAAGTCTATGGGAGTTTCTGTGTCACAGAACGAAGTACGTGACACAGGAACTCCCCGAAACTGTCAGTGTCGGTCGGGTCTGTCAGGTGTCAGGACTCAGCAGAGTCCGCACTTACCTGGCAGAAGATCCCCTTCCCGGAGGTCACGTCCTCCTGGATGGCCACCATTACCCTGTCCCTGGCGGTCACGTGCAGAATCTCGCTATAACTGCAGTGACTGCCGGGTACTGGGTAATCTTGGCCAGCTGTACTCTCGCGACAGCTGGCCGTAAACCAGTCCGGATTACGTCACCGTCGGGGACGCAGCTCAGGTAAGCAACTCTGCTCCATGTGGATGTCAGGCTCAGCCTGTCATCCAGATGTAGCAGAGCTGGACTCGTCGTGGGACACTCGTGATTTTGGACTGCGTCGGATAGGGAGTATTTGTGTTGGTTTGTTATTTTTGTTTTTTTACAGGAGATCGATGGCGTCGCAGGAATGAGAGTGTAATAAATTAATGAAAACTGTGTGGTGTTTTATTTCATTAAAAGACTTTTTTCTTGCTGTGTTTTTTTTTTTTAATTTACAAACTATGATTAATAATGGATCTGTGTCTTATTGACGCCTCTCCATTATTAACCGGGCTTATTGTCACCGATCAATCAAAGGTGATATTAACCCCTTATTACCCCACTTGCCACCACTACAGGGCAAGTGGGAAGAGCTGGGTAAAGTCCCACAATTGCCGCATCTTTGGATGCGCCATTTGTGGGGCTGCTGCAGCCTGGTATTTTTAGGCTGTTGAGGGCCAAAATCCATGGGCCTTGACAGTCTTTTAATACCAGGCCGCAGCAGTCTGCATTTTACTTGGCTGGTTAACAAAAATAGGGGGATCCCCACGCCATTTTTTTTTCGAGGGGATCCCCTATTTTTGTTAACCAGCCAAGCTAAGCAGACAGCTGTGGCCTGGTATTATCAGGCTTGCAAGGTCCATGGATATTGGATCCTTACCAGCCTGAAAAACCAGGCCTCAGCAGTCTGCTTCATCTGGCTGGTTAACAAAAATAGGGGGGACACCACGCCATTTTTTTTCGAGGGGATCCCCTATTTTTGTTAACCAGCCAAGATAAGCAGACTGCTGTGGCCTGGTATTATCAGGCTTGCAAGGTCCATGGATATTGGCTCCTTAACAGCCTGAAAAAACAGGCCTCAGTAGTCTGCTTTATCAGGCTGGTTAACAAAAATAGGGGGGACTCCACGCCATTTTTTTTTTTTAGAGGGGATCCCCTATTTTTGTTAATCAGTTCACTTCAGGTCAGTCGGGATTCCCTCTGACGTCACTGATGCTGTGGGTGTCCCTGGCTGACCTGAAATGAAAGTGGAAAGCAATCAACTATGCTAACAACTTCCTCTCCTGTCAGCCAGGAGAGGAGCTCATTCATTCGGGGGTTTACTGTGAGACTGTCAGCATTAGCTGCAGTCTCTGCAGTAAACATTAACCCTTTCAGAAGGATTACATCGGGGGACCTGACTGAACATCTGATAGGTAAGAATAATGTTGCTTTATTATTTTATTTTTATTATAGGTGAACAAGGGCTTCGCAAGGAATGGCAGTAAAATAAAATATTGTCAAAAACTTTATTTCATTAAAATGATTTTTTATTAAAGTGTGTGTGTTTTATTTTTATTTCATACAATAGGATTAATAATTGATAGTTGTCTAATTGACAGCTCTCAATTATTAACCTGGCTTAAACTCACCTTTCAATAGCAAGGTGGCTTTAACCCCTTACTAATCCATTCGCCACTGCTACAGGGCAATGGGAATAGACGGGCAAAGTGCCAGTAAGGGCGAATCCAATTATAGATTTGCCTTTTCTGGGGTGTCTGGGGGCAGATGTTAGTAGCCAGGCGGGGGCCAAAAATAATGGTCCCTCTCTGGGCTATTATTATCTGCCCCCACTCGCTGGCTTTGTCTGTTTGGTTGAGAAAATAGGGCGGGAGCCCACACATTTTTTTCAACAATTTTACACCTCATATATATATATATATATACATGTCATTGAATTTGTGACACATATATTATATATATATATTTATATTTATAGTTCATACACTTCTACATAGTATAATAGCCGCTAATTCAATTGCCGACTTTTGTGAAAATACAGAAGCCGAGATGAAATGATACATGGCTTACATAGAGTTAACCATGTAATTTCATGTTGTTTGATATATTGTTTTCACTAACAATTACATGAGTGTATGTGTGCAAAATTTTTTTTGCAACAAATTTACACCTTTAATTAACCCCTACAGGTGTGAAATTTTGCACACATACACTCATGTAATTGTTTGTGAAAACCAGATATCAAACTACATGAAAAGACATGGTTAACTCTATGTAAACCATGTGTCATTTCATGTCGGGTGCTTCTGTATTTTCATAAAAGCCGGCATTACCCGGCAATTGAATCAGAGGCTATTTCACTATGTAGAAGTGTATGAACTATAAATATATGTATATTATATATATATATATGTCACAATGACATGTATTTATATATATATATATATATATATATATATATATATGTATTCTATGTGTGTATATTTAGTGTTTACAAGGAAAGAAAGGGTTTTTTTTAGTTCCGATATTTCTGTCCCATTGACTTGCATTGTGTTTCCGGTATCGGATCGGCGATACCCATACTTTTTGAGTATCGGGCCGATCCAATCCGATCCGATATTTTAGGATATCGGGCAGTATCGCTCAACACTAGTGGTGAGCACTTTGAACCCCCAAGGGCTTCCCAGAAGTTTATAATGTAGAGCCGTGAAAATAAAAAAATCATATTTTTTTCCACAAAAATGATCTTTTTGCCCCCAAATTTTTATTTTTATAAGGGTAACAGGAGAAATAGGACCCCAAAAGTTGATGTGCAATTTGTCCTGAGTACACTGATACCTCATATGTGGAGGGAACCACTGTGATCGCCTTACTGCGATCTTTGGGAGGCAGAATGAACAAATCCACAAAAGGTGAAAAATTGTTTTTATTTTTTCACCGTTCCTCGTGCGGTATTAGTGATTAGGTGACTTTATTTTTCGGGTCGGTGCGATTACAGCGATACCAGATTTACATCATTTTTTCATGTATAGCTTCTGTCACACACTAAAAGACGCTTTTTTTGGAAGAATTTTTAGTAAGAAATTTTTGCATCGCCGTATTTTGAGAGCTATAATTTTTCCATATTTCGGCCGACAAAGTTATCTGCGGACCTATTTTTTGTGGGACGAGCTGACGTTTTTATTGGTACCATATTCGGGCACATAATGGTTTTTGATCGCTTCCTATTCCGATTTTTGTGGAGGCAGAATGAACAAAAACCATCAATTCAAGAATTGTTTTTTTTTTTCCCCCATTCCGCATGTGGTAAAATTGATAAAGCAGCTTTATTCTTTGGGTCACTACGATTACAGCGATACCTCATTTATATATTTTTTTATGTTTTAGCGTTTTTTACACAATAAACAATTTTATAGAAAAAATAATTATTTTTGCATCAGTTTATTCCGCGAGCTATAACTTTTTTATTTTTTCACTGATGATGCTGTATAGCAGCTTGTTTTTTGCGGGCCAAGATGATGTTTTCAGCGGTACCATGATTATTTATATCCGTGTTTTTGATCGCGTGTTATTGCACTTTTTCCAAGCGGTATGATGATACCACTTGGAAAAAGTATAATTTACTACTTTTTGTGTGTTTTTTTTATGGCTTTCACTGAAGGGGTAAACTAGGGTTACGCTTTTATAGATGGGATTTTTAGGCTAAGTGCACACGGCAGGAATTTTCACGTTTTTTTCGCGTTTTTCCCGCGGCAAAAACATGAAAAAAACGCAAGCATTAAGCATCCTATTCATTTAAATGGATTCCGCAATTTTTGTGCACATGCAGCGTTTTTTTCCGCGAAAAAAACGCTTCGCGGAAAAAATAGCAACATGTTCATTAATTTTGCGTAATCTCGGCGGAATCGCCGCCATAGGAATGAATTGAACTGCTTACTTTTCCGCATGTGGCTATGCGGAATGTAAGCGGTACATGTGCGGATGGTACCCAGGGTCCGGAGGAGAGGAGACTCTCCTCCAGGCCCTGGGTACCATATCCCTGCTAAAACAATAATTAAAATAAAAAATAATGATATTCTCACCTTCCGGCGGCCCCCGCAGCCTTCCCGCCTCTCAGCGACGCTCCCGTTCCCAGGACTGCTTTGCGAGAATCACCCAGATGACGTAGCGGTCTCGCGTGATGCTACGTCATCTGGGGTCTGTCGCAAAGGACTCCTGGGAACGGGAGTTGCCAGGAGCGTCGCTGAGAGGCGGGAAAGCTGCGGGGGCCACCGGAAGGTGAGAATATCATTATTTATTATTTTTTTTATTATTTTTACGTTAGATCTTTTTACTATTGATGCGGCATAGGCGGCATCAATAGTAAAAAGTTGGTCACATGAGTCAAACACTATGTTTGACTAGTGTGACCAACCTGTCAATCAGTTTTCCAAGCAATGCTACAGATCGCTAGGAAAACGCTAGCATTCTGCAAGCTAATTACGCTTGCAAAACGCTAGTTTCTGGCGGGAATACGCATACAAAAAAAATGCGTATTTCCCGCGGCAGAGAAGTGCGGCAATTCCGCAACGTGTGAACTTAGCCTTACGGATGTGGCGATACCAAACATGTGCATTTTTTTTGTTTTTTGTTTTTTTATTACATAAAAATGTGTATTTTTTAGGGGAATTTTTTTTATTATTTTTTAATATTTTTTTTTTACAAATTTTTTTAAAAAATGTTTTTTTACCTTGTCCCTTTATGGGATTTTCACTTTTTCAGTTTTGATTGCAGGTACAATGCATTGCAATGCTCCAGAAATAGTCATGACCTTTCCCCTAGAGGCCCAGACTAAGTACCTCTATTTGCAGTTTAGAGAGCTCAATGTTAGAGAGATTAATTACCTGCAATCTGGAGGTCTGGGGTGTGTCCACTCTTTTATCCCTCTTCTTGTAATACTCATTCCTCTTTTTGTTGGTATTCCTCCTTAAATTGTAAATCCGATTACTTGGAGTATGATTGTCTTCTCTAGAAGATGCTGAAGACATCGATGAGGACCTTGTTGTATCAAGATCATTTTTAGTGGCAGATTGCCACTTGCACATAGTACCATTTTTAAAATCAGCCAGGTCTCTCTGAAATTTCTTGGCTTTTGTGTCTGTAACACACGTTACCTCTTACCGCTGTTAATGTTGATTTGTGGGATTATAAAAGAAAGCCAATACAGCATAGTCACACAAACCTACCCCTGGCAGAAAGCAAACGCGTCGGGGAGCTTCACAACTGCTGTCAGATCATATGTCCTTTTTTTATTTACTTAATGTTTGTACTGTTTGCACTTTATATGTTTATCACCTATTGCCCATGTATTTACCAGTAACCAGTAGACACTTATGTACACATGTACCATATTTTGACTTCATTTTTCTGCTGACTATATGGTAACTTAGAAGTGGGCTATTATTAGATTTAACTATTTATACACATCTACACATGTGTTTGAAGGCATTTGTCACTATACAGTCTTACACTTTTTGAACTACAAATTTGAGTGCCTTTACTGCCTTCCATCTTATTGAACTTTTGGATACTTATATCCTTTATTTATTAATATTGAGGGTGTAAACATTTTTGCATATCTGTTTATTGGCAGACTAATTTATAGTTCTTGGTCAAACTGTTTGGACATTTAGGCCAGTGTAGCATTTATTGGATTGTATCTTCTTTTATTTTTATTTTGTTTTTAACATTTTGTGTCTCAATAAAGTTTGTTGATTTTATGGCATTACTTCTAGTATCTCCTTTGATCTACTATTCCTTTGGGGGCTCTTCTCGGGGGCAGTTAGCTTTCCCCTTTTCTGTCTTTAGGCTTAGTTATCTCTCCGGCTGTGTCGAGGCATCTAGGGCACCGTAGGCATGTCCCACGACTGCTTCTAGTTGTGCTGTCAGTTTAGGGGTCTGCAATCCACTGATTACCAACCTCTCTGTGTCTGGTTGCCTGTTGTGAGTGGGCTTGGGGTGAGTTCTGAGCAGAGGCTCCCTCTGGTGGTTACAAGCGGTGCTGGTCTGTCCAGTGAAGATTGTGAAATTGTGAGGATTGGGAATCAGGTGTTACTGACTGGTCTTATATAAGGGAGTCACCTTCCCATCAGGGTTGCCGGTGATCAATTGTTCTGGTCTGAATCCTTGATTCCTGTTTCCTTTGTAGCCTGCTGTGTCGTGTCTGCATCTCCTGCTAACAGATAAGACATTTTCTTCTTTTGTTTTTGTGCTTGATTTTTGCATTTTGTCCTGCACTTCTGTGGGGGCCTTCAGGGTCCCTCCGGGGGCTTTTGCCCTCTCAGTTTAGTTCAGCCACTGATGTTTGTACCTTTGCTTTTTCCAGTTTTTTCAGTGGCTGCTGTTTTGATTTTGTTACACCAGAGAACTAATTTAGGTGGTAGAGGTCGTGTGATCTCAGGTGTTTTTGAAATTAGTAGAGTTGGTGCTTTTCAGGGTTTTCTGGGATTGCAGTAAGTACCCTTCCTATCCTTTTCTATTTAGTTAGTTTGGGCCCCAACGTTTGCTCATACTATTTTCTGTCTGTGTCAGTATTTCTTCTTGTCTAACCGCCATTACATGTTTGGGGGCTTTCTATTATCTTTGGGGTTCTGCTCCGGGCAGATAGCTTTCCTATTTCTATCTTTAGGTGTAGTTAGTTTCTCAGGCTGTGACGAGGCGTCTAGGACCAACGTAGGAACGCTTCACGGCTGCCTCTAGTTGTTGTGGTTAGTCAGGGTACTGCAATCTCATAGATTCCAACTGCTCTGGTGTATTGCCTTTTTTGCCTGCACTCCTCAGCTACCGAAACATAACAGTTGCCTGTCTATTTTTGCTGCTGTCCTCCTCGGCTACCGAATCATAACAAAATCACCGGCCTGACTGTAAATTCTATGGTACTCAAAAGAAGGAAAGAATAATAAAAAAAAAAATAAAAAAAAAATTCAGAATTTTTTATATATTTTTTCCTCTTTTTCTCTGGGGGCAGTAGGACAATTTTGTCTTCAATGGAGATTGTGCAGTTGTCTGGTCGTGTTGAGTGGCTCGCTGCTGAAGTTCAGGGAATTTCTGCCTTTCTCACTCAGTTTTCTGCTGTAGAACCTAGAATCCCTATTCCTGATTTATTTCCTGGGGATTGGTCTAAATTTTTGAACTTTAAAAATAATTGTAAATTGTTTTGTGCCTTGAAACCTAAGTCCTCGGGGAACGCAGCGCAGCAGGTTCAAATTGTCATCTCCCTGTTGCGCGGCGACCCTCAAGACTGGGGCTTTTCCCTAACACCTGGGGATCCTGTTTTGGCTTATGTTGATGTGATTTTTCAGGCTCTGGGGTTATTGTATGATGAACCTAATGTGATTGATCAAGCTGAGAAAACCTTATTGGCATTGAACCAGGGTCAGGAAGCAGCAGAGTTATATTGTCAGAAATTCCGAAAATGGGCAGTCCTTACTAAATGGAACGATGATGCCCTAGCGGCTCTTTTTCGGAAAGGGCTGGCAGAGACTGAAAAAGATGTTATGGTGGGATTTCCTGTCCCCTCGGGGCTCAACGATTATATGTCATTAGCCATTCAAATTGACAGATGCTTGCGTGAACGTAAAACTATGCGAGAGGTGGTATTGCCTTTCGAACAGGCCTCCATCTCAATAGCAGACGGAGACAAAATGAATCCTAAAAACGAAACCTTCTGTACGCCAAAGAGACATTTTGATCCCTTAACATACAAAGCATTTTCTCTCAAAATCCGGAATACCATCCGAACATGTTCCACATGAGAATCCCAGTCGTTGGAAAAAAATCAAAATATTGTCCAAATAAACGATCAGAAACTTATCCACAAAATCCCGGAAAATATCGTTCATGAAAGATTGGAAGACGGAAGGGGCATTAGTGAGCCCAAAAGGCATCACTAGGTACTCAAAATGCCCCTCAGGGGTAATAAACGCCGTCTTCCATTCATCACCGTGTTTAATGCGAATAAGATTATACGCCCCCTTAAGGTCAAGCTTGGTAAACCAACTAGCACCCCTCACTCTGGAGAATAAATCAGAAATCAGGGGTAAAGGATACTGATATTTAACAGTGATCTTATTAAGGAGATGATAGTCAATGCATGGCCTCAATGAACCATCCTTCTTGGCCACAAAGAAAAAGCCGGCACCTAAAGGTAAAGAGGACGGTCTAATATGACCTTTCTCCAGTGACTCTTTGATATAAGATCGCATAGCCTCATGCTCAGGTACAAACAGATTGAAGAGCTGACCCTTGGGAAATTTAGAACCTGGCACTAACTCAATCGCGCAATCATAACTCCTGTGGGGAGGCAAGGATGCAGACTTACTCTCACAAAACACATCAGAAAAATCAGCCAAATTGTCAGGGATATCCTGAGACTGGGGAGAGGTAGAAAAAACAGGAGTGTTACCACGAACACATTGATAACCCCAACTGACCACAGATACAGACTTCCAATCCAAAACAGGATTATGGGTCTGCAACCAAGGAAAACCCAGTAAAATAATGTCATGTAAATTATGCAACACCAAAAATTTACAATTCTCTTGGTGGTCCGGGGCTACCCACATTATCACCTAGGTCCAAAACTGGGGTTTATTCTCCGGCAAAGGGGTAGAATCAATGCCCAGCAAAGGAATAGAAGTCCAAAGGGGTTACCATGGGAAAACCACAACGTTTGGCAAAGTCGAAATCAATCAGGTTCAGGGCTGCTCCTGAATCGACAAAAGCCTGAGCAGAAAATGAGGACAAGGAGCAGATGAAGGTAACAGTCAAGAGAAATTTAGGCAGAACATTGCCCAAAACAAATGAGCGCACAGAACGTCTTCCCCGCTTAGGATAGACGGAAATAGTATGAGAAGCGTCCCCACAATAGAAGCATACCTTATTACGCTTCCGAAATTCTTTACGCTGAGCCCTAGAAACAACCCTATCACACTGAGTGGCTGTTTAATCTGGTATTTTGCACCTGTGCTGCTGACATCTTGCTTCATGGGCTGGCTGCATCCTATAGTGCATTTGTTCTGAGATCTGGGCAGGTGAGTGTTGCTGCCCTTTTTTGCTGTTTATATTGATTTTTTTGGAGACCTTAAGTCTCCCTTAGTGGCTTTGCTGGATAGTGTAGACCTCAAAATAGCAGTGAATTAAAGATAACTCAGGAATCTCACATAACTGGAAATATTTTCCAAGGAAGAATGGATGAAAATCCATCAAACAAGAATTTAAAGACTCTTGACTGGCTACAAAAAGTGTTTACAAGCTGTGATACTTTCAAAAGAGGTTGCTAACTAGGTACTAACCATGCATGGTGCCCAAACTTTTGTATCAGCCCATTTTCCTGTTTGTAATTTTTAAAATGTAAAAAATGACAATTTTTTTATTGCCTAAGATACAAAGGAAATATGTCATATTTAACTTTAACCCTTTTAGTAATTTGACCGAGGTGCCCAAATTTTTACATACCACTGTATATCACAAATACTTTAACCCCTTCACCCCCAAGGGTGGTTTGCACGTTAATGACCGGGCCAATTTTTACAATTCTGACCACTGTCTCTTTATGAGGTTATAACTCTGGAACGCTTCAACGGATCTTCGCGATTCTGAGATTGTTTTCTCGTGACATATTGTACTTCATGTTAGTGGTAAAATTTCTTCGATATACCTTGCGTTTATTTTTGAAAAAAACGCAAATATGGCGAAAATTTTGAAAATTTTGCAATTTTCAAACTTTGAATTTTTTTTCCCTTAAAACAGAGAAATATGTCACACAAAATAGTTAAGAAATAACATTTCCCACATGTCTACTTTACATCAGCACAATTTTGGAACCAAAATTTTTCTTTGTTAGGAAATTAGAAGGGTTAAAAGTTGACCAGTGATTTCTCATTTTTACAACAAAATTTACAAAGCCATTTTTTTAGGGACCACCTCACATTTGAAGTCACTTTGACGGGTCTATATGGCAGAAAATACCCAAAAGTGACACCATTATAAAAACTGCACCCCTCAAGGTACTCAAAACTACATTCAAGAAGTTTATTAACCTTCAGGTGCTTCACAGGAGCTGAAGCAACGTGGATGGAAAAAATAATATTTAACTTTTTAGCCACAAAAATGATCTTTTACAAACTTTTTTTTATTTTAACAAGGGTAAAAGGAGAAAATGTACAGGTAAAGTTGTTGTGCAATTTCTCCTGAGTACGCCAATACCCCATATGTGGGGGAAAACCACTGTTTGGGCACACGGCAGAGCTCGTAAGGGAAGGAGCGCCGTTTGACTTTTTCAAACTAAAATTGGCTGGAGTTGAGATTGGACGCCATGTCGTATTTGGAGAGCCCCTGATACGCCTAAACAGTGGAAACCCCCCACAAGTGACACCATTTTGGAAACTAGACCCCCTAAGGAACTTATCTAGATCTGTTGTGAGCACTTTGAACCCCAAAGTGTTTCACAAAAGTTTATAATGCCTGGGTGTGAAAAAAAAAAAACAATTTTCCACAAAAATGATTTTTTAGTCCCAAATTTTTGATTTTTCCCAAGGAAATTGGACCCCAAAACTTGTTGTCCAATTTGTCCTGAGTACGCTGATACCCCATATGTGGGGGGGGGAAACTGTTTGGGCGCACGGCAGGGCTTGGAAAAGAAGCAGTAACGTTTTGGAATGCAAACATTGATGGGGGTCATGTTCCGTTTGTAGTGCCCCAGATGAGCCTAAACAGTGGAAACCCCCCACAAGTGACCCCATTTTGGAAGCTAGACCCCCTAAGGAACTTATCTAGATCTTTGGTGAGCACTTTGAACCCCCAAGTGCTTCACACAAGTTTATAATGCCCGGGCATGAAAATAAAAAATCCTATTTTTTTCCCACAAAAATTATCTCTTAGTCACTAATTTTTTATTTTCCCATAGGTAACAGGAGAAATTGGACCACAAAATTTGTTGTCCAATTTGTCCTGAGTACGCTGATACCCCATATGTGGGGGGGAACCACTGTTTGGGCGCATGGCAGAGCTCGGAATGGAAGGAGCACTATTTGACTTTTTCCAACCAAAATTGGCTGGAATTGAGATTGGACGCCATGTTGCATTTGGAGAGCCCCTGATGTGCCTAAACAGTGGAAACCCCCCACAAGTGACCCCATTTGGGAAACTAGACCCCCTAAGGAACTTATCTAGATCTTTGGTGAGCAATTTGAACCCCCAAGTGCTTCACACAAGTTTATAACGTAGAGCCGTAAAATTAAAAAATTATATTTTTTCCACAAAATTGATCTTTTCACCCCAATTTTTATTTTCCCAAGGAAAACAAGACTCCAAAAGTTATTGTGAAATTTGTCCTGAGTGCGCTGATACCCCATATGTGGGGGTAAACCACTGTTTGGGTGCATGGCAGAGTTTGGAAGGGAAGGAGCGCCGTTTGACTTTTTCAACGCAGAATTGGCTGGATGCCATGTCGTGTTTGGAGATCTCCTGATCTGCCTAAACAGTGGAAACCCCCCACAAATGACACCATTTTGGAAACTAGACCCCTCAAGGAACTTATCTAGATGGGTGGTGAGCACTTTGAACCCCAAAGTGCTTCACAGAAGTTTATAACGTACAGCCGTAAAATAAAAAATTTCTTTTTTTTTTTTACAAAAATGATTTTTTAGCCCCCAATATTTTATTTTCACAAGGGTAGCAGGAGAAATTGGACCCCAAAAGTTGTTGTCCAATTTGTCCTGAGTATGCTGATACCCAATATGTGGGAGTAAACTACTGTATGGGCGCACGTCGGGGCTCGGAAGGGAAGTAGTGACGTTTTGGATTGCAGACTTTGATGGAATGGTCTGGGGGAGTCATGTCGCATTTGGAGAGCCCCTGATGCACCTAAACAGTGTAAACCCCCCACAAGTGACTCCATTTTGGAAAATAGACCCCACAAGGAACTTATCTAGATGTGTGGTGAGCACTTTGAACCCCGAAGTGCTTCACAGAAGTTTATAACGTACAGCCGTAAAAATAAAAAATCCTTTTTTTTTTTTACAAAAATGATTTTTTCGCCCCTAATATTTTATTTTCACAAGGGTAACAGGAGAAATTGGACCCCAAAAGTTGTTGTCCAATTTGTCCTGAGTATGCTGATACTCAATATGTGGGAGAAAACTACTGTATGGGTGCACGTCGGGGCTCGGAAGGGAAGTAGTGACGTTTTGGATTGCAGACTTTGATGGAATGGTCTGGGGGCGTCATGTCGCATTTGGAGAGCCCCTGATGCGCCTAAACAGTGGAAACCCCCCACAAGTGACCCCATTTTGGAAAATAGACCCCACAAGGAACTTATCTAGAAGTGTGGTGAGCGCTATGAAGCCCCAAGTACTTCACAGAAGTTTTATAACATACAGCCGTAAAAACAAAAAAATCATTTTTTTTTTTACAAAAATGATTTTGTCGCCCCCAGTTTTTTATTTTCCCAAGGGTAACAGGAGAAATAGGCCAAATTGCACAATAACTCTTGGGGTCCAGAGTATGCTGATACCCCATATGTGGGGTAAACTACTGTTTGGGCGCATGGCAGAGCTCAGAAGTGAAGGAGCACCATTTGACTTTTTCAACGCAGAATTGGCTGGAATTGAGATCAGACGCCATGTCACATTTCGAGAGCCCCTGATGTGCCTAAACAGCAGAAACCCCCCAATTCTAACTCCAACCCTAACCCCAAACACCAATAACCCTAGTCCCAACCCTAACCACAAACCTAACCCTAACACACCCATAACCCTAATCCCAACCCTAATCCTAACGTTAGCGCCAACCCTAACCCTAATACTAACGTTAGCGCCAACCCTAACCCTAACTTTAGCCGCAACCCTAACCCTAACGGGAAAATGGAAATAAATACATTTTTTTAATTTTATTATTTTTCCCTAACTAAGGGGGCGATAAAGGGGGTTTGATTTACTATTTATAGCGGGTTTTTGTGATTGGCAGCTGTCACGCTAAAAGACGCTTTTTATTGCAAAAATAGTTTTTTGCATCACCACATTTTGAGAGCTATAATTTTTGCATATTTTGGCCCACAGAGTCATGTGAGGTCTTATTTTTTGCGGGACGAGTTGACGTTTTTATTTGTACCATTTTTGAGCACGTGACATTTTTTGATCGCTTTTTATTTCGATTTTTGGGAGGTTAGAATGAACAAAAATCAGCAATTCATGAATTTCTTTTGAGGGAGGCGTTTATACCGTTCCGCGTGTGGTAAAATTGATAAAGCAGTTTTATTCTTCGGGTCAGTACGATTATGGCGATACCTCATTTATATCATTTTTTTAGGTTTTGGCGCTTTTATAGAATGAAAACAATTTTATATAAAAAATCATTATTTTTGCATCGCTTTATTCTGCGAGCTATAACTTTTTTATTTTTTCGCTCATGATGCTGTGTGATGGCTCGTTTTTTGCGGGACAAGATGACGTTTTCAGTGGTACCATGTTTATTTTTATCAGTCTTTTTGATCGCGTGTTATTTCACTTTTTGTTCGGCGGTATGATGATAAAGCATTGATTTTTTGCTTCGTTTTTTTTTTTTTTTTTAAGGGGTTCACTAAAGGGGTTAACTAGTGGGACAGTTTTATAGGGGGGGTCGTTACGGACGCGGCGATACCAAATATGTGTACTTTTATTGTTTTGTTTTTTTTATTTACAGGAAAAAATGAATTTATTGGGGAATATTTTTTTTTTTTTTATGATTTTTTTTTACACTTTTTATTTTTACTTTTTTTACTTTTTTACTTTGTCCCAGGGTAGGACATCACAGTATTTTATCAGATCGCTGGTGTGACAGTGTGCACAGCACTCTGTCACACCAGCGATCGCTCTGGCATCGCTGCAGGCTTCCCCAGCGCCTGCTCTCAGCAGGCACTGAGGAAGCCGCCTCCCTGCAGGACCCCGGCGCCATCTTGGATCCGGGGACCTGGAGGGAAGACGGACCCTCGGAACAGCGCGACACATCGCGCTGCTCTGAGGGTCTCAGGGGAGCGCGCAGGGAGCCCCCTGCCTGCGCGATCCTCCCCTGTGCCCCGGGTACACCGCGATCATGTTTGATCGCGGTGTGCTAGGGGTTAATGTGCCGGGAGCAGTCCGTGACCGCTCCTGACACATAGTTCTGGGTGTCAGCTGTGATATACAGCTGACACCCGGCGGCGATCAGCTACGCTCCCCCCGGGAGCGCAGCTGATCGCCCATGACGTACTATTCCGTCCATGGGAATTAGGTCCAGGGTCACATGGACGGAATAGTACGTCTGATGGAATAAAGGGGTTAAATTAAAGCATATGCAAATGCATGTACAAATATATATATAGTTATGAAATATATTAATAATAAGTTTTATAATAATAAGGAAGTATGCATCACTTAAGAAGTACATAGTTCAAAATGCATAACTATGCTCCCTCAGACCATGAGGATAAACATAAACTGTCTATTTTTTTACTGGTTTCCTAGATACGTAGAAGATGAATGTTACAAATGATTGATGTATTTTGAGCTTATGTTCTTTTTGTTTGTCTTTTATAGTGACTATAAGATCAAGGTTTGCGGTGAGTCATAATGTGTTATAATATCAGTCCCATTATCTGAAATTCTTTGTGAAACTTCATTGAAAATAAATACATTTTTTTTTACCAACAACAATTGGATTCTCTTTATGTGCACCTCAATTATAATTCTAACCATAAGGCCGGCGTCACACACAACTACAAAAAATCGGTCCGTTTTAGTCGGTCGATTGTCGGATCAAAATACAAACATCACACATCCTTCTGGCATCCGATTTTCCTTCAAAGATGTGATTTAGTCGCATGTGTGTGTACCTTGTAACATCTGATTTTCATCCGACTCACGAGAATTTCTCGCAGGCTTGCAAAACTGACATATAATGGATCCAAAAGAATAGTATTTCAATCACAAAAGAAAGAATAGATATATACACATAGAACACATATATATATACAGGTCCTTCTCAAAAAATTAGCATATAGTGCTAAATTTCATTATTTTCCATAATGTAATGATTACAATTAAACTTTCATATATTTTAGATTCATTACACACCAACTGAAATTTGTCAGGTCTTTTATTGTTTTAATACTGATGATTTTGGCATACAACTCCTGATAACCCAAAAAACCTGTCTCAAAAAATTAGCATATCAAGAAAAGGTTCTCTAAACGACCTATTACCCTAATCTTCTGAATCAACTAATTAACTCTAAACACATGCAAAAGATTCCTGAGGCTTTTAAAAACTCCCTGCCTGGTTCATTACTCAAAACCCCCATCATGGGTAAGACTAGCGACCTGACTGATGTCAAGAAGGCCATCATTGACACCCTCAAGCAAGAGGGTAAGACCCAGAAAGAAATTTCTCAACAAATAGGCTGTTCCCAGAGTGCTGTATCAAGGCACCTCAATGGGAAGTCTGTTGGAAGGAAACAATGTGGCAGAAAACGCTGTACAACGAGAAGAGGTGACCGGACCCTGAGGAAGATTGTGGAGAAGGACCGATTCCAGACCTTGGGGGACCTGAGGAAGCAGTGGACTGAGTCTGGTGTAGAAAACATCCAGAGCCACCGTGCACAGGCGTGTGCAGGAAATGGGCTACAGGTGCCGCATTCCCCAGGTAAAGCCACTTTTGAACCATAAACAGCGGCAGAAGCGCCTGACCTGGGCTACAGAGAAGCAGCACTGGACTGTTGCTAAGTGGTCCCAAGTACTTTTTTCTGATGAAAGCAAAATTCGGAAATCAAGGTGCCAGAGTCTGGAGGAAGACTGGGGAGAAGGAAATACCAAAATGCCTGAAGTCCAGTGTCAAGTACCCACAGTCAGTGATGGTGTGGGGTGCCATGTCAGCTGCTGGTGTTGGTCCACTGTGTTTCATCAAGGGCAGGGTCAATGCAGCTAGCTATCAGGAGATTTTGGAGCACTTCATGCTTCCATCAGCTGAAATGCTTTATGGAGATGAAGATTTCATTTTTCAGCACGACCTGGCACCTGCTCACAGTGCCAAAACCACTGGTAAATGGTTTACTGACCATGATATTAGTGTGCTCAATTGGCCTGCCAACTCTCCTAACCTGAACCCCATAGAGAATCTGTGGGATATTGTGAAGAGAAAGTTGAGAGACGCAAGACCCAACACTCTGGATGAGCTTAAGGCCGCTATCGAAGCATCCTGGGCCTCCATAACACCTCAGCAGTGGCTGATTGCCTCCATGCCACGCCGCATTGAAGCAGTCATTTCTGCAAAAGGATTCCCGACCAAGTATTGAGTGCATAACTGAACTTTATTATTTGATGGTTTTTTTGTTTGTTTTTAAAAAACACTTTTATTTTATTGGATGGTTGAAATATGTTAATTTTTTGAGACAGGTTTTTTGGGTTATCAGGAGTTGTATGCCAAAATCATCAGTATTAAAACAATAAAAGACCTGACAAATTTCAGTTGGTGTGTAATGAATCTAAAATATATGAAAGTTTAATTGTAATCATTACATTATGGAAAATAATGAAATTTAGCACTATATGCTAATTTTTTGAGAAGGACCTGTATATATCATTGTGACATGTATATATATATATATATATATATATATTTATAGTTCCTAGACTTCTACATACTGTAATAGCCGCTAGAAGGACAAGGGCTTCGAACGGATTAAGAGTGAAATAAAAGATGGTCAAAAATATGTGTTTTTATTTCATTAAAATTATTTATTCTTAAAGTGTGTGTGTTTTTTTATTTACTTCAATAGGATTAATAATTGATAGTTGTCTAATTGACAGCTCTCAATTATTAACCTGCCTTAAGGTCACCTTTCAATACTAAGGTGACATTAAGGTGACATTATTAACCCATTCGCCACCGCTACAGTGCAATGGGAATAGACGGGCAAAGTGCCAGAAAGGGCAAATCTAATTATAAATCTGGGGGCAGATGTTAGTAGCCAGGGGGGGCACCAAAAAAATGTACCCTCCCTAGGCTGTTATTATCTGCCCCCACTCGCTTGCTTTGTCTGTCTGGTGGAGAAAATACAGCGGGAGCCCACGCATTTTTTTTCAACGAATTTACACCTTTAATTAACCCCTACATGTCTGAAATTTTGCACAAATACACTCATGTAATTGTAAGTTCTAAACAAATATCAAAATACAGGAAATGACATGGTTAACTGTGTGGAAACAATGTATCATTTCATGTCGGCTTCTGTGATTTCACAAAAGCCGGCAATTGAATTAGCGGCTATTACAGTATGTAGAAGTCTAGGAACTATAAATATATATATATATATACATGTCACAATGACATGTATATATATATATATATATATGTATTCTATGTGTGTATGTATTGATTCTATTCTTTAATAAAGCTGTCAGTGTGATTTTACAGTATAGCCGGGGATGAATTGCCGGGTTTTCTAAAGGACACCGATGCGATTTAATCGCAAGTCACACATGCGGTCCGTTTGTAATCAGATTTTTCATCGCTCCCATAGACTTGCATTGGCGATAGTCGACCCACAATCGGTGACAATCGCAGCATGCTGCGATTGCACATGGACGTTTAAAACGGACCACAAAAAATCTGATACTAGGAGCTGCTCCATAGATTAACATAGGGCAGACTGCAATACGATTTTTCATCGTATTGCAGTCGTCCGATTCTGTCGCCAGTGTGACGCCGGCCTAACACTGTGTGATGGGCTGTGGGGGCCATAAAAATATCTTTTTATTAAGCTTCCTTGACCTGCGTACCAATATAAACAGCTTAAGACTAACCCCGACTCTCCCAACCTGAGCGTGACAGCTTCATTTATTTCTAAGAGGTTGTCAGTCCGAGCATTAACTGTCCTTGCTTGGAACAATTTGTAATAACTTATGAATGAGCCCTTATGGTTTTTCAGTCACATTATATATAAAGGATAAGAATGAAGCAGAAAAAAGGGAGAAAAAGAGATGGCATCCTTGACTTGTACAAAAACTATAATATTAAAATATATTACAGTTAAATCAAATACCAGAAAGGAAATACAAATCACCAAAAAATTCTATAATTTATTTCATGTGAAAGTTTTGTACTCTATAATTTAGAAAACCTTCACCTTCGAACCAGATCCTTTTAATCTTTCCACACCTATCAGTCAGTTTATTTAAAGTCTAGGGATTAAGAGGCCAACTTTAATATGGAATGCATTGCTGACAAACTGATACTGCCATCTGTTCCTCGACCAGGTGCACATTGTTCCCATGAAACATATCATTGTTGCTTCAAAAGAAATGTAGTAAGTAGAAATACGTTCATGCATATTTGACACAGATTTCATCAATCTTGGAACTTTAGAGGAAAATATTCTCACAAGATAAAAATACAAAAAAATAAAGCCACCAATAATACAATTTTAGTAGACAGAAATTAAAGATCTTGCATGAAACATATGGTTTGCAATAGTCTAATTTAAAAATGGGGTTTTTAACCGCTAAATAACCTAAGGATAATAATTTAATGCTTGTATAGATTGTTTTGGGCTGATCTGACTCAGAAGAAAATGGAAATTTAGAAGCTTTATAAGCACTAACTCCTTCCTGGCATAGGAAGTAAAGGTGACTGGAAATTGGAAATTTAGGAGGCAGTGATCAATTAATTTTGGATTACAAGAGGAGGAAGACAAGCGAGGACTCAGACTCAGGTTGGACTTCAGAAAGGCATTATTAAAATAACTTATTTTAATAGTAAGAACCCCTCTCCCCTCTGTATCAGTCTGACATTATTCATTTGCTTACTGTAAGTGATATCTGTAATTTGTTTGTAACCCCTTCTCATGTACAGCATCATGGAATCAATGGTGCTATATAAATAAATAATAATAAAAATAATGCAAACTACCATAATTGTACATCCCAGTTATGATGTGCGCATAGTAGATGTACAGGAGTCGTCTGTATTTTACAGTCGATGCTCCACTATAACTCAGATAACAGCTAACAGGTATTTGAATATAACGGTAGTGTGGGCCCCAGACACTCCAGTCCAACTCTGTATATAGCTGCAGTTTTCTTTTGGGCGCTCGAAAAATTGAATATATTTTGATCCATCAAGTATTATGTGCTTTGATGTCCTTTTTTTGTGTTATATAACACATCCAAAAATCATTGAAACATTTTCCTGCGCTACATTTCTCAGCCATACACTTTTCTGTAGTGTGGAATGAATTTCTGTGATCATTACACTATTCTGTAGTGTGGAGTAAATTTCTAACTTTATTTTGTAGGCCTCCGTTTCTCAGACCATTTCTCAGACATACAGTGTTACCTGGTCTGTGAACATTTTTGTGATATCAGTGAACAAAATTTTTTAAAAATGTTGTAGGCCTCCATTTCTCAGACATAAAGTGTTACTTTATACAAAGGCAGCAGCCGCCAGCATATAATGTACAGACACTATATAAGGTTGCCATTTTCTCTGTGGTATATACTTGAAAAAGACCTACAATGGTCAAAACATTGCATTTTGGCAAACTAAAGATGTCATTTTGTTTCACCCGGATTGGATGCTGTTCTTCTCTATTTTTTTTAT
This sequence comes from Oophaga sylvatica, assembly GCA_033576555.1. Lineage (NCBI taxonomy): Eukaryota > Metazoa > Chordata > Amphibia > Anura > Dendrobatidae > Oophaga > Oophaga sylvatica. Next base: position 420,042,578 of record JARQOD010000005.1, read on the forward strand.
AAAGTGTTACTTTGTCTGTGAATATTTCAGTGATCTCAGTGAATAAAAATGTTAAAAAAAGGCTTTTTAAAAATTTGTAGGCCTCAATTTCTCAGATATGTAGTGTTATGTGGTCTGTAAACATACCTGTGATCTGTAAAACTGCAGAAAAGCTTTCAAATTTTTTTAGGTCTCCATATCTCAGACATACAGTGTTACGTAATCTATAAACATTTCTGTGATCTGTAAAACTGCACAAAAGCTTTTAAATTTTGTAGGCCTCTATTTCTGAGACAAACAGACCTGCTTTGTGAATATTTCTGTGATCCTTAAAAATGAACAAAAGCTTAAAAAGTTTTGTAGGCTTCCATTTCTCAGACATACAGTGTTACGTGGTCTGTGAACATTTCTGTAGTCTCTAAACCTGAGAAAAAGCTTTCAAACATTTTACTGGATTGAATTTGATTGTCATCCATACACTTTTGTGTGTAAGGTTCTGTGTACATGTTCCTGAAACTCAGTTTGTTCGTCAGCCATTTTACTTTCTGTCTTGCTGCAGCTATCTTGCCCTCAGTCAATATGGAGTTTCCAGCTTGCATGTTCCCGCCCTGATTCTCTCCTCTTGCTTCTTAAGCAGCCACAGCTGAGCAATCAGTGCTTCAGAATCAAGCCTGCAGTGAACCTGTGACCTGACTCCTGGAAGCCTTGGATTTGTACTCCAGTTATTTCCTATTGTGGAACCTTGGAACACTCGTGGACTTTGGAACCTTGCTATTTTGATAAATCCACGTTTGCATGGACTTACGGTAACAGAGAAGAGATCCTGTACCTGTTGTGGAGAGTGATTGCTGAGCTTAAGTTACTCTGGCCTGCTGTGTCTCCTGCTTTTGTATCTGCAAACTGTGTGACTATTATTGCCACTTGTATGAAGTAATACAAGACCTTCTATATCAAACCTGTGACTCCTGTGTTTTCATCGCACCCAAGCACAAGACACTATATGAACTGTACTCCTTACATTACAAGATTCTGAAGCCAAACGTTAGTGTCTACTGGGTCTGGAAAGGCTGTGTCTGCTGTAACTGTGGATATCGGATGTCCGGTTGTACTTTCTGTGATGACAGTGGTTGTGACTTCTCACAATCATTCCAGGTGAGCAATTCCCTTAAGTTTTTTTTTTCTGCAGTGTTGCCACAGGTAAACACTATTGTTTTTTTTTCTTTTCTCTTTTTTGTCTGCTGTAACTGTGGATATCAGATGTCCGGTTGAACTTTCTGTGATGATAGTGGTTGTGACTTCTCACAACCATTCCAGGTGAGCAGTTCCCTTAATTTTTTTTCTCTCTGCAGTGTTACCACAGGTAAACACTATTGTTTTTTTTTCTCTCCTCTCCTCTTCTTCCAGTACTCCTGTCTTAAAAGATCTGGAAAATAGAGGCCCGCATAAAGGAACTTTGCGGAGTGACTGATAATATCCTTGCAGATTTGCAGAATATAAAGACCCGTTTTACAAACCTACAGGACCTCACTAATCACAATTTGCAAGTGTTTGGACAGACTGCCCAGGATTTGCGAGCCAGGATTGAGGTTCTAGAGGGGCGAGTCCAGGCTCCTGCCGTAGCCCCGAGTTCTGGGATTCCCAAGTTGCCCCCTTTTCGTTTTGGCGGTGAACGTGAGAAATTCAGGGGATTTATTAATCAATGCAATCTTTTTTTTTCTGCACATGCTTCACAATTTCCCACTGAACGATCTAAGGTGCTTACTATAATTATGTTGCTTACCAACAAGGCTTTGATGTGGGCAAACCCTCTGATTGAGACTGAGGATGAATGTTTGGATCATCTTGATGCTTTCATTTCAGCCATGGGGCAGGTGTTTGATGACCCCAATCGAGGTGCAACAGCTGAAGCAGCCATGTTAGCTTTGCGCCAAGGTAAGCACTCGGTAGCTGAATATGCCTTGGATTTCAGGAGATGGGCCCTTGATACTACCTGGGACAGTTCCACCAAAAAATCTATTTTTCGAAAGGGGTTATCTCCACTGATTAAGGATGAACTTGCTCGTGCCGACCCTCCCACTGCGTTAGGTGACTTTATTAACTACTGCATCCGTATTGATACTCGTCTGACTGAACGCAGGCAAGAGAGATGGTTCGAAAGCAATCGCACTAACCTTTTCCTACCTTCCTCTCCAGCTAAGGAACCTTTGAGTAGGATTACACGGGAACCTGAACCTGAACCCATGCAGGTAGACTCTTTACAACGACGGGTTAGTGATGCACGCAAGGAACATCGTTTTAAGGAGAATCTATGTTTCTATTGTGGTAAGTCAGGGCACTTCATTATAAACTGCCCCAGCCGTTCTCGTAAGACTACTGCAGCACTCATTCACTGTGAGTGTTGCGAGAGGGGATCTGTCAGGTCCGAGCCTCAGGCTCCAGAGAGATCTGCAGCAACAGATCTTGATTTCTCGGACTTAAACTCCGTTACCTCTGAGGACGTTGACTGTGTAAACGCTGCCATTTTTCAAGTTTCCTCAGCGGTGTCCCAGCTGAGTTGTAAGAAAAACAATTCTCATTGCTTTCTTTCCATCAAACTCTGGGTTGACTCAGCTTGGGTGTCTAGCTCTGCTATGATCGACTCAGGGGCAAGTGGAAATTTTATGGATGTCTCCTTTGCTCTGAAACAGGGGATACGTTCAGTGAAGAAGGCTACTCCAGTACAGATGGAAACTGTGGATGGCTCCCTGCTGACCTCTGGACCAGTGGATCAGGAAACAGAGCCTTTGAGGGTTCTTATGGGTAAAGATCATCAAGAGAAACTGTCCTTTATGCTTATCTCTTCTCCCCACTTTCCCATTATTCTAGGGCTACCATGGCTGCAGGCTCAGAATCCTACCATTAACTGGGAGACCAAGGAATTACACTTTCCAGAGAAACAGATGAGTCCAAAAGTTTCAGCTTGCTCTGTTCCTAAAGGAACCATGTCAGTCCTGAACTACCAGCTGTATACCAGGACTATGTGGATTTATGTGACAAGAAGAACGCTGACCAGCTTCCTCCTCACCGTCCATATGATTGTCCAATTGAATTATTGCCCGGAGCAGAGATACCTTTTGGTAAGATCTACCCCCTGGCGGGGCCCGAGCTAAAGGCTTTAAAGGATTACATAGATGAAAATCTAGCCAAGGGCTTCATACGCCCCTCTTCATCTCCTGCAGGTGCACCCATCTTCTTTGTAAAGAAGAAAGATGGATCTCTGAGACCCTGCGTAGACTACAGGGAACTCAATAAGGTTACTATTAGAAACCGTTATCCATTGCCTTTAATCCCTGAGTTATTGGAGAGAGTGCGACATGCCAAAATTTTCTCTAAACTAGATCTTCGTGGGGCCTATAACTTAGTCCGTATTAGACCTGGGGATGAATGGAAGACTGCATTCAGGTCACGCTTATGGACACTTTGAATATTAGTTATGCCTTTTGGTCTGGTACCGCCCCAGCCACTTTCAACACTTGGTGAATGACATCTTCAGGGGATCTCCTAGATACATTCGTTGGTGATTTATTTGGATGATATTCTAATTTTTTCTAACTCCACAGAGGAACATCATGGACATGTGAGAATTGGTCTTGGAAAGTCTAAGACAAAATCATCTTTACATCAAACTTGAAAAGTGTGAATTCCATAGGACCAAATTCAAATTTCTGGGGTTATGTACTGTTACACAAGGAATTAGTATGGATGGAAGCAAACCCAAGCCATCAAGGATTGGCCAAGTCCTAGAAATGTGAAGGAGGTACAGCGCTTCATCGGGTTTGCCAACTTCTATAGACTTTTCATTAGGAATTTTCTGAGGTAGTGTCACCTTATCACCCAACTTACCCGGAAAGAGTCTAGGTTTCTCCTGGACTCCCCAAGCCCAGGAAGCATTTTCCCGTCTAAAAGATAAATTTACCACTGCACCTATCCTAGTACATCCCAACCCCGAGCTTGCCTTCATAATAGAGGTGGATTGCTTCAGACTGTTGCCGTTGGAGCTATACTCTCTCAGAGAACAGGTGAGAAGAATGTCTTGCATCCCTGTGCCTTTCTTTTCCAGCAGTTGTCCTCGGCTGAGAGGAACTACGAGTGGGCAATAGAGAGTTGTTGGCCAATTATTGCCGCCTTCAAAGAATGGGACACCTTCTTCAGGGAGCGCACAGCAAATAGTCGTCCTGACAGACCATCGTAAACCTTGAATTTATAGGTCGGCTAAGTGCCTGACCCTCGCCAAGCTCGCTGGAATCTTTTCTTAAACCAATTTAATTTTATCATTTCTTATAGACCAGGATCGCGCAATGGAAAGGCTGATGCACTCTTAGGATTTACTCAGCAGAGACACGTCCACTTACTCCTCCTAAGGACTATTCTTCCTGACTCTAGATTCCTGGGAGTGATTCATAATCAAGACCTACTTAAGGACATCAAGGAAGCATTACCATGCGGATTCTTTGTTGGCTCAACCCCCAAGGGACGTAAGTTTGTCTTTTAAGAATGGTGTGTGGATTCAGGGAAACGTCTGTATATACCTGAAACAGTCAGATTGAGGTATTGCAACTCATTAACGATTCCAAGATAGCTGGGCATAGAGGAATTCTAAAGACACAGGAATTTCTTTCTTGTTTCTTTTGGTTGGCCCACTTGCAGGAAGGATGTTTTAAAACTATGTCACTTCATGTGAAGTCTGTGCAAGATGCAAAACACCTCGCTCCTCACCAACTGGTCTGTTACAGCCTCTTCCACCTCCGTCCGCCGTGGGGATCCATTTCTATGGACTTCATTGTGGAGTTACCAACCTCTCAAGGGAAAGAACACCTTTCTAGTGGTGGTTGCCGTCTAACAAAGGCAGCTCATTTTATCCCTTGTGTCGGCTTACCCACTGCAAAAACAGACATCAGATTTGATGATTAAAGATGTTTTTCCCCCTTACATGGAGTACCGGATGAGGTTATTTCGGATCGAGGGGTGCAATTCACTTCTAGGTTTTGGCAAAATTTCTGTGCAGCAATTGGACATTTAAAGTAAACCTTTCTTCTGCTTTTCATCCCCAGACTAAGGACAGACCGAAACTAACCAATCAAACCCTGGAGCAGTATCTCCGGCTGTTTATCTGCCACCTACAGGATGATTGGGTGGATCTACTTCCATTAGCTGAGTTTCTCTTATAACAAAATTCAGAGTGCCTCCACTAAGCAGTCTCCTTTTTACTCTAATTCTAGGTATCATCCTAACATTCTACCACGATTTCCCAAGAAACGCCTTTACCAGCAGTGGCTGAAAGAATCAACGTTTCTTTACAGAAGAATATGGATCTTCTAAAGGAGAATCTGGGAATCGGCTCAGGAAAGGTACAAGAAAGCAGCAGATAAAATTTTGTAAACCTGCACCAGCTTTCAAGGTAGGAGACTTGGTTGGCTGTCAACCAGAAATCTTAAGTTAAGGATTCCATCGTCTAAGTTGGGACATAAGTACATTGGACCCTATAAAATCAGTAAAATTATAAGTGCCTTTTGCTTGTCGTCTTCAACTGCCCAGAACTATGAGAATCCACCCTGTCTTTCATGTATCCCTACTAAAGGCTGCGACCCCCCAAATACGTTTCCTGGACGTTCTTCTCTTGCCCTGACCCAGTGCTAGTCGATGGTCAGGAAGAATTTGTGGTGGAAAGGATTTTAGATTCCAGGTTGTATAGAAATCAGTTACAATATCTGATTAAATGGCAGGGCTACCCAGTGGAGGACAACTCTTGGGAACCAGTCAATAACGTTAATGCTCCTCGCTTGCTCCGTCAGTTTCATCAGAGGTACCCACACAAGCCTGGTCTGAGGTCATCCGGAGGTTGTCCCTAAGGGGGGAGTAATGTAAGGTTTCTGTGTACATGTTCCTGAAACCTCAGTTTGTTCGTCAGCCATTTTACTTTCTGTCTTGCTGCAGCTATCTTGCCCTCAGTCAATATGGAGTTTCCAGCTTGCATGTTCCCGCCCTGATTCTCTCCTCTTGTTCTTAAGCAGCCACAGCTGAGCAATCAGTGCTTCAGAATCAAGCCTGCAGTGAACCTGTGGACCTGACTCCTGGAAGCCTTGGATTTGTACTCCAGTTATTTCCTATTGTGGAACCTTGGGGAACATCGTGGACTTTGGAACCTTGCTATTTTGATAAATCCACGTTTGCATGGACTTACGGTAACAGAGAAGAGATCCTGAACCTGTTTGGAGAGTGATTGCTGGCTTAAGTTACTCGCCTGCTGTGTCTCCTGCTTTTGTATCTGCAAACTGTGTGACTATTATTGCCACTTGTATGAAGTAATACAAGACCTTCTATATCAAACCTGTGACTCCTGTGTTTTCATCGCACCCAAGCACAAGACACTATATGAACTGTACTCCTTACATTACATTGTGTTTCATGATGGTATAGCAAACTCACAAAAAATGCTGTTATTTCTACAAGTGAACAATTTTTTTCTTTCATTAAAAATAAACTTGGCTTCAAGAGACGTAGCAATTATAAAATGCGTTAAGGCATGCATTAACGGATGGGGAAGTGGAAGTGCTGACGATGGTGCTCGCAGATGCTGAGGACATGGGCTAGCGTGACTACGCCTGTTGCTGGAGCACAGGAAACACACCCATCCATGACATAAGTTCCTGTCCCACTTTGCATGTAAGACATGGTAAACCACTTCTGAAGCCACAGAAGTACAGACAGATGGTCAGTTGTAAAGCAGATAATGCTTACGACAAGCTTGGCAGCACCAGTTTTCCACATGTTCAAGTCTCACTAGCTAAAGTCTGGATCACTTAATCCTCACCCTGATGCTTCTTTCCCCACCATGTTGACTACCAGAAGACTAGTGATCCCATACTAGGACAGTCCAAGGAGCTGTTTACCAAAATCATTTCTTGATTATGGCCTCTCAACCTGCATGCTGTTTAGTGATGCACAAAACTTAGATCAGCCACTGCCACAAGAACAGGACGGTGGGGAATGACAAATTTTGGGGATAAGGAGGAGGATATGATGATGAGACACAGTTGCCGCTAAATCTTCTTGTTGCTAAATCACAAAGTCAGGAGGATCAGGGCGGAAGAGGTGGTAGATGACGAAGTCGCCAACTCAACCTGGGTAGCAGGCATGCAGATCAAGGTTAGTAGCGCTGAGGGGAGGAGAGAGACAGCACCAAAACAGACAGGAAGAGAAAGTGGGGTGATTAGAGTGAAAAGGTGGGCAACTGTTCCGCAGAGCACCAATAGTCCTGAATTTCTCTGTGAAAGAGTTAGGTGTTCCCCAGTCTGGGACCTTTTAAAAAAGAGTTCTGAGACAAACAAAATAGCAATTTGCAACCTATGGCATGCAAAGATTAGCAGGGGCCTGACACCACTAAGCACAAAAGCATCACCAGCATGATCAGTCACATGTCATCTAAGCACCTGACTCAGTCGCCAAACTTCCCTGACGACATACCGGAGACACACATTATGGAGGCTGGGGTCGAGTCACACCCTGCAGACCCGGATTTTAGGGGGGCCCAAGGGGCCCGGGCGACCCACCAAGTGGGGCCTCCCACCAATATAGGGATAAATATCTCAAAACATGTAAAATAAACGTCCCCTTGCTGTGAACCATTTCTAATGATAAGAAACATTTAACAAAAGAGAAACTATTGAAAGTGTAGGTACGTGGCTATGGTCCTACATCTCAGTGGCTGCCGCAGAGCAGCAGAGTCATGGCACCTGACCTGCGTCAGCATCCACTGACCTGGCTAGCCAGACTTCCTTAGAAACTTTCTTGCCTATCATTGATCAGTTTATCGCTTCTCTTGACCAACGTCTTCAAGCATATAAAGATATATCAAGCAAATTTAGCTTTTTTAGCCATCTGAAAGAACTGTCTTCAGACGAGCTTAAGGCCACAGCAGAGCAACTCGTCAGGTCTTATTCAGTTGACTTGGACATTACAATTATCAATGAACTGTGTCAATTTGTAACATTTGCCAATTTATTCACAGATGAGAAGCCAAAAGATATCAGCACTGAACTTTTCATGTACAGTCATGGCCAAAAGTTTTGAGAATGACACAAATATTATATTTTCACATGATCTGCTGCCTTCTGGTTTTTATGTGTGTTTGACAGATGGTTTTATCACAGACAGAAATATAATTGCAAACAGATGAGTAACAAAAGCTTATTATTGACAGTTAGAATGAGTTAATGCAGCAAGTCAATATTTGCAGTGTTGACCCTTCTTCTTCAGGACCTCTGCAATTCTCCCTGGCATGCTCTCAATCAATTTCTGGACCAAATCCTGACTGATAGCAGTCCATTCTTGCACAATCAATGCTTTCATTTTGTCAGAATTTTAGGTTTTTGTTTGTCCACCCGTCTCTTGATGATTGACCACAATTCTCAATGGGATTAAGATCTGGGGAGTTTCCAGGCCATGGACCCAAAATCTCTATGTTTTGTTTCCTGAGCCATTTAGTTATCACATTTGCTTTATGGCAAGATGCTCCATCATGCTGGAAATGGCATTGTTGATCACCAAACTGCTCTTGGAGGGTTGGGAGAAGTTGCTCTTGGAGGACATTCTGGTACCATTCTTTATTCATGGCTGTGTTTTTAGGCAAGACTGTGAGAGAGCCGATTCCCTTGGCTGAGAAGCAACCCCACATATGAATGGTTTCAGGATGCTTAACAGTTGGCATGAGACAAGACTGGTGGTAGGGCTCACCTTGTCTTCTCCGAATGAGGCGTTTTCCTGATGTCCCAAACAATAGAAAAGGGGATTCATCAGAGAAAATAACTTTACCCCAGTCCTCAGCAGTCCACTGCCTGTACCTTTTGCAGAATATCAGTCTGTCCATGATGTTTTTTTGGAGAGAAGTGGCTTCTTTGCTGCCCTCCTTGAGACCAGGCCTTTGCTCCAAGAGTCTCCGCCTCACAGTGCGTGCAGATGCACTCACATCTGCCTGCTGCCATTCCTGAGCAAGCTCTGCACTGCTGGTAGCCCGATCCTGCAGCTGAAAACACTTTTAAGAGACGGTCCTGGCGCTTGCTGGTCTTTCTTGGGCACCCTGGAGCCTTTTTGGCAACAATGGAACCTCTCTCCTTGAAGTTCTTGATGATGCGATAGATTGTTGACTGAGGTGCAATCTTTCTAGCTGCGATACTCTTCCCTGTTAGGCCATTTTTGTGCATTGCAATGATGACTGCACGTGTTTCTTTAGAGATAACCATGGTAAACATAAGAGAAACAATGATGCCAAGCACCAGCCTCCTTTTAAAGTGTCCAGTGGTGTCATTCTTACTTAATCATGACAGATTGATCTCCACCATGTCCTCATCAACACCCACACCTGTGTTAATGGAGCAATCACTGAAAAGAGGTTAGCTGGTCCTTTTAAGGCAAGGCTGCAATGATGTTGAAATGTGTTTTGGGGGATAAAGTTCATTTTCTAGCCAAATATTGACTTTGCAAGTAATTGCTGTTAAGCTGATCACTCTTTATAACATTCTGGAGTATATGCAAATTGCCATTAGAAAAAGTGAAGCAGTAGACTTTGTAAAAATTAATATTTGTGTCATTCTCAAAACTTTGTCCATGACTGTACAAGCTTATCATGAAAAAGGGTGTGCAGGACACTTTCCCAAATATTGAGATAGCTCTAAGGATATATCTAATTTTGATGGTAACAAACGGCAGTCGTAAGCATTCCTTCTCAAAACTCAAATTAGTTGAAAATTGATTAAGGACATCCATGAAGCAGGAACCACTTGTAAATTTGGCTATCATGAGTATTGAGTCAGATATACTTCGTGAATTGGACTTTAGTGACATTATTAGTGATTTTGCAGCACGAAAATCAAGGAAAGTGCCTGGATTGTAAAAAAATGAATGATTTTACCTGAATTACTCTGCGTAAATGATTTTTGTAAATAAACTTGCGTTCGTTTCATTTTGTGTTTTTGCATTACATATTGCAACATCTTGAAAAATGGGCTTCCCTCCAAAATGGGCCTTGGGCCACCCACCTCTTAAATCCGGCCCTGTTACCCTGGCATTGCGCATGTGCTTCCGATGCCGAAGATTGCTGGCCCTTCTTCTATCACGGTTTCGTCGACCTCCTACAGCAGTTCATTTACCCACTCCTGCTCCTCCTCATCCACCATCTCCGATGTGGTATCTCAGGGCAAATCATCCACATCCGGAAGCTGGAAATTCTGCAGCACTGCCTCACTGAAGCGGCAACAGGCTCTGCTGAAGCTAATTTGTCTAGGAGACAAACCGCACACCGCGTCTGAGTTTCTTAAAGGAATAACAGACCAGACAAATCTGTGGTTTTTGCCGCTGAACCTCCAACCAGGCATGGTCGTGTATGTAAATGAACATAACCTGATGGCGGCTGTGAAGCTTGGCAAGCTCACACATGTACCATGCTTGGCACATGTGCTCAACTTGGTATTTCAGCGATTTATGAAAACATACCTAGATTTGCCAGAGCTTCTGGTCAAGATATGCCACGTCAACGCCCATTTCGGTTAGTCGGCAATACCTGCCACCGTTCTGGCAGTGCGGCATCAGCATATGCATGTGTCAGCTCACCGACTGGTGTGCGACGCCACAACGTTCTGTAACTCCAAACTGTATATGCTGGCAAGGCTTTGTAAGCAGAAGTTTGAGCACCAGCTTCAACATGCCGTCTTCTGCTCAGCCTCCACATAAAACAACTGAAGAGTGGACATTGATGTCTGACATTTGTTTGATTCTCCAATACTTTGAGGACTTCACAGAGATGGTGAGTGGCAATGACGCCATAGTCAGTGCAACTATACCACTCTATGCTACTTAAACAGATGCTGCTCACAATTAAACATGAAGCTTTGCATGCACATCCCGTGGGGATAGAGGAAGACATAACAGAGAGATTGTAGCCAGTACAACATCCTATCATCTGCTTAGTGTGGATTGGGCAACAATGAGGAGGTGGATGCTGAGAATGAGGAAGAGGAGGAACAGGAGCTGGTGGCTAGGTCGACAGAGTCTAGTGGTTCCACAACATTCGTCTCGTCTCTCCTATGTGGATAGGCTGAGGATGGGAATGAAAAAGAAGAGAGGGAGAAGATGGAGTCGTGATCATGGTAGAGACATGGAAGTATTGGCTGCATGGAGCTTGGCTCATATGGCTGACTTTATGTACTGCTGCCTTTCCTGTGACTGTCACGTTTTATTCATTTTGGGAAATAAAAGAGTACTGGTTGTGCACCCTGTTAGACCGACACTACAATCAGAACTTTACATCTCTTCTTCCTGAGGTGGAGAGGTCTTCTAAAATGGTGTTATATCAGAAGGTCATTGTAGAAAATACAGTATGTTGAAAAAATTGCCATCAGACAATGTTAGCTGCAGGGAGAAAGCTTCCTTGCCCAACCAAGTTGGAGAGATCAGGGAGAAACACAGTAGAGTCAGGGATACACTGTTGAAGGCACTGGACAATTTCATGACACCAGCCCAGTGCCCAGGTGCTGATGACGGGGTATTATTGACAAGGAGGGAAAAGCTTTTAAAGATGGTCACAATACCTGGCCAACTAAACCTGCATACTCTGTAATTCCGCTGCGACTTTCAACTGTTAGGTCTCAAAGTTGAACACCTGGCATGAGCTGTCCCTATATGCCTTAGACGTGTTGTGTTGCCCTGCCGCTAGCCTCTTGTCTGAGCGGGTTTTTAGTGCCTCCATAGGGGTCTTAAAAGACAGGCACTTTTGCCTGTCAGAGAATGCAGACTTACTCTTATAAAAATGAACAAAACCTGGATTAGCCCACACTTTTCCACACTACGAAATGACAGCTGCACATAAAGTGCAGCACATGAGATGCTAGTGGCATCTACATCACATGAGGAACTGTGGCATATATACCACATGGTATTGTAAGAGAATGGTCAGCCATAATATACTGAAAAGCCATGTTGGAGTTAGCAGCCTACTTGGACAATCTTTAGTCAACTAACTTTGCTAAAAGAGCTGAGGCTGTCCCCAGAATAGAGACATAAAACATCCTCAGTGCCATTAGTAGGTATGGATGGAATCCGGGGAAACTAGAACTGCCACAGTGGACTGAGTAAATAAATTATATTATATAGTAGTGAATAGTATATAAATTGAATTAAGATGGAAACCAGAATCAAGAGCTGTCAGTGTATGAAGAGTTATGTGAGTAGGCTAAAAGCAGTGATATGAGTAATGAAATTAGATAAGAGGAACTTATACATTTATGGTTTTTAATGTAGTTTGGGGAACTGTTCATTAATGTTGTAATATTTTGTCAATATATACTTTGTTCTGAAATGCATGTTTTCCCATGAGGTATGAGGGTATCATGTATACGTCCTTTGCCGCAATGTGCAGCTTTCTTTGACTAAACCATGCATAAAAAGCCCCTGATACTATTGTTCGGGGCCACACCATCGACAGTCCATCGACAGGCCAGTCCACCACCAGGCCAGACCACCACCAGACATCCCAGCGTTGCTTGTCTGGACACCTACGAGTGACTGCATGCTTCGTTTCACTGACTTCTGTGAACTGTTCTGTTGCATATCTCTGAATAAACTTCAGCTTCGGCTTCTAAAAGAGAATTGTCTACAGTGTCTTCTCAGCTTTTCCAGCTCTCAGTAAGGGCTTTCTTACAGGAAGGTTGGGGGCATATAAATCACAGGAGATGCTGGGGGATATATATCACAGGAGGGACTGGTGCATATACAACACATGAGATGCTAGTGGCATATACATCACATGAGATGCTGGGGCATATATACAAAGCAGGAGACATTAGGTCCATATACATCACAGAAGGGGCTTGGTGCATATACATCACTTGAGATTCTGGGGGCACAGAAATAAAATGACGTACTGTGGAGACATACAGTACATACCAAAAGTTTGGACACACCTTCTCATTTAAAGATTTTCTTTACTTAGCTGCTTTTTTCTTGCCATAATACAAATTCTAACAGTCTTTTCAGTAGGACTATCAGCTGTGTATCCACCAGACTTCTGCACAACACAACTGATGGTCATAACCCCATTTATAAGGCCAGAAATCCCACTTATTAAACCTGACAGGGCACACGTGTGAAGTGAATTTCCGGTGACTACCTCTTGAAGCTCATCAAGAGAATGCCAAGAGTGTGCAAAGCAGTCATCAAAGCAAAAGGTGGCTACTTTGAAGAACCTAGAATATAAGACATAATTTCAGTTGTTACACCCTTTTTTGTTAAGTATATAATTCCACATGTGTTAATTCATAGTTTTGATGCCTTCAGTGTGAATGTACAATTTTCATAGTCTTGAAAACACAGAAAAATCTTTAAATGAGAAGGTGTGTCCAAACTTTTGGTCTGTGCTGTACATCACAGGAGGGGCAGGGACATATACATTACAGGAGAAGTAGGGGATATATACAGTGGAGAAAAAGTAGTTAGCCATCCACCAATTGTGCAAGTTCTCCCACTTAAAAAGATGATAGAGGCCTGTAATTTACATAATAGGGAGACCACAACTATGAGAGTCAAAATGAGAAAACAAATCTAGAAAATCACCTTGTATGATTTGTCAAGATTTATTTTGCAAATTATGCTGGAAAATAAGTGTTTTGTCACCTAAAATCATGCAAGATTTCTGGCTCTCACAGACCAGTAACTTCTTCTTTAAGAGGCTCCTCTGTCCTCCACTCATTACCTGTAGTAATGGCACCACTTTGAACTTGTTATCAGTATAAAAGACACCTGTCCACAACCTCAAACAGTCACACTCCAAACTCCACTATGGTGAAGACCAAAGAGTTGTCAAAGGACACCAGAAACAAAAGTGTAGCACTGCACCAGGCTGGGACGACTAAATCTGAAATAGGCAAGCAGCTTGGTGTGATGAAATCAACTGTAGGAGCAATAATAAGAAAATGGAAGACATACAAGACCATTGATAATATCCCTCGATCTGGGGCTCCACGCAAGATCTCATTCCGTGGGGTCAAAATGATCACAAGAACGGTGAGCAAAAATCCCAGAACCACACGGGAGACCTAGTGAATGACCTGCATAGAGCTGGGACCACCGTAACAAAGGCTACCATCACTAACACACTATGCCGCCAGGGACTCAGATCCTGCAGTGCCAGACGTGTCCCCCTGCTTAAGCCAGTACTTGTCCGGGCTCATCTGAAGTTTGCTAGAGAGCATTTGGATTATCCAGAACAGTATTGGGAGAATGTCATATGGTCTGATGTAACCAAAGTAGAACTGTTTGGTAGAAACAAAACTCGTCATGTTTGGAGGAGACAGAATGCTGAGTTGCATCCAAAGAACACCATACCTACTGGGAAGCATGGGGGAGCAACATCATCCTTTGGGGCTGTTTCTCTGCAAATGGACCAGGACGACTGATCCGTATACATGATAGAATGAATGGGGCCATGTGTCGTAAGATTTTGAGTGCAAACCCCCTTCCATCAGCAAGGGTATTGAAGATGAAACGTAGATTTGTCTTTCAGCATGATAATGATCCCAAGCACACCGCCAGGGCAATGAAGGAGTAGCTTTGTAAGTAGCATATGAAGGTCCTGGAGAGGCTTAGCCAGTCTCCAGATCTCAACCTCATAGAAAACCTTTGGAGGGATTTGAAAGTCCATGTTGCCCAGCGACAGGCCCAAAACATCATTGCTCTAGAGGAGATTGGCATGGAGGAATGGACAAACATGCCACCAACAGTGTGTGCCAACCTAGTGAAGACTTTCAGAAAACGTTTGACCTCTGTCATTGCCAACAAAAGATTTAAGAAAATATTGAGATGAACTTTTTTTAATGACCAAATACTTATTCTCTACCAGAATTTGCAAAATATATCTTGCCAAAACAGACACGATGATTTTCTGGATTTGTTTTCTCATTTTGACTCTCATAGTTTTGGTCTACCTATGATGTCAATTACAGTCCTCTCTTATCTTTTTAAGTGGGAGAACTTCCTAAATTGGTGGCTGACTAAATACTTTTTTTCCCCACTGTACATCACTGAATTGAGCTTGGGCATAAACACCATGGGAGACACTGTGGACATATATATCACGGAAGAGCCTGATGCTGCCACTGCTGTTATCATCGTCATTGTCATTGGGACTGGAGCTTCAGAGCCTACAAAGTATGGCCTGACGCTGGCATGTGTCAGGATGTAATCCTTCATTGCATGTGCTGCAGCATTCTGTAGTGAGTGCTGTGTGTGCGTGCCTGCAGTGTCAGTAGCAATTAAAGGGCTAGCTGCTGGTGTTTTGGCAGTGGCTGACCCGAGCACTGCGGTCTCAAGGAATCTGCCGAGAGGCCGGAGATAAGGACATTTCGGGCAATAAACATTACGTGGATTGGACGTTATCTTTCCATTTTAAGTCGTCCTATTCTAGAAGGTCATATTTATTATGTAAAATAAATAAAATAATAAGCAAACACTATAAGAAAGTTGAAAGGTGGAAACATTAATCAGAACAATACATAATGCTCCAATGAATGTCTCCAATGGACTGTTGAATCATTGAATCATCAGAGCAAGCTGCCGACTCTCACTAAAATCAAAATTAATAATACTATTAATAAAAAATATTATTTGCCTTTGCAGCTTTGGAGTAATCTTACATGTGGGCCATTGACCTTTAATGACATGACTTTACATTACTGCTTTGACATCTCTCTCCCCTTTTAGTCAGCTTTTGAAATAATGTGAGATTCAAAATACCAAAAAGCAAGTAACCATACCCCACATCAGCCTGAACAACCCTTTCACCAGCTTTCAGGCTAAGTGCACACGTTCAGGAAAATTTGCGTTTTTTTTGCATTTTTTCCGCGATTTTCCGCCGTAAAAACGTGAAAAAAACGCAAGCATTAAGCATCCTATACATGTTAATTGATTCCGCATGTTTTGGCCACATGTTGCGTTTTTTTCCGTGAAAAAAACGCTTCGCAGAAAAAATAGCAACATGTTCATTAATTTTGCGGAATGTAAGCGGTTCATGTGCGGTGGTACCCAGGGTCTGGAGGAGAGGAGACTCTCCTCCAGACCCTGGGTACCATATCCCTGGTAAAACAATAATTAAAATAAAAAATAATGATATTCTCACCTTCCGGCGGCCCCTGCAGCCTTCCCGCCTTCAGCGACGCTCCCGGCAGCTCCCGGTCCCAAGAGTCCTTTGCAAGAATCACCCAGATGGCGTAGCGGTCTCGCGTGATGACACGTCATCGGGGTGATTTGTCGCAATGCATCCTTGGGACCGGGAGTTGCCGGGAGCGTCGCTGAAGGCGGGAAAGCTGCGGGGGCCGCCGGAAGGTGAGAATATCATTATTTATTATTTTTTTTATTATTTTTACATTAGATCTTTTTACTATTGATGCGACATAGGCGGCATCAATAGTAAAAAGTTGGTCACACGTGTCAAACACTATGTTTGACTCGTGTGACCAACCTGTCAATCAGTTTTCCAAGCGATGCTACAGATCGCTAGGAAAACGCTAGCATTCTGCAAGCTAATTACGCTTGCAAAACGCTAGTTTCTGGCGGTAATACGCATACAAAAAAATGCGTATTTCCCGCTGGAGAAGTGCGGGATTGCCGCGGAAATTTCCGCGGCAATTCCGCAACGTGTGAACTTAGCCTCAAGGTTCGGTTCACATCAGCGAATGTTCTGATGTTTGCTGAACAGGGGCAGGAGCCCGGCTGCTAACACAGCCTCAGTGACCTGCAGTAACCTCAATGACGTCACCGCTAGTAACTGAGGCTGCTCACTCCTCAGTGGTTCTCAGCTTGGACGGTCGCATCCTGGCATTCAGGTTGAATACTGTTTATCCCAAGGCATGGAATATGGTGTGGGACAGAACGACGGACATGTTTATTATTTGGTTTTATTACAAGAGACTATGGCTTCAATAGAATGGGTGATGACATGACTATGGCTTAATTTAGATTCATTAAAGCCATTAAAGGAGTATGTGTCATTTTTCAATTAAAGGACTTTATTGCGTTTTTATGTTAAATCTATTTTATTAAACATTTTACAAGTAAAAAATATATTATATGAAAAATTATAATATATAGAATCATAGGAAATATCTAGTGTTCAAAATGAGAATACCATTTTTAAACAGTAAGTCAAACATACCATGGTAGGCAATAACAGTAACCATGTGGCAAACACCAACAAGGTATTCAAAAAAGGAAGTATCCTCTATATTATGCAGAAGAAAGACATAGGATAAGAAAATGAGGGAAAGAAAGAAAAGGGAAGAACAAAAAAAAGGGAGTTATGGATAAAGGGGTCCTTAAAATCATATATATTGTAAGGATTGTACTCACTCCAGTGTGTAGGAGGAAACAGGAGGCACATTCTCTTCAAAGTCCATGTGGGTTTATTAGCTTCATAAACCATCAAGTCACCAACAAAAGGTAAAAAATCTTTACGTCAGGCAGACAAAACCTCAATGTCCACAGCAGAGCTGTTCTATCTCAGGCCTGTGGGCACACAGACTGTGTAATGTCCAGCACGCAGGTTCGGTCTGGAGCCACACACAGGGAGGCTTCTCCACCTCCGCACACAGACCACTCTGTAGTGTCCAGCCTGGACACATGGAAATCTGTCCACATTGACAGACTCCCAAATACTCACACCCATGTGCCAAACACACCACCATTACATAGCTGTAACTACACTCAGGTACCTGTCACATGGCTAATCACCGCAGGTCCTCAAACTCACAACCACACGCACAGGGAAAAAGGTGTACAGTGAGCACCATCACCTTGAGGTGAGGTATATGGGTTGCCAGACCCTCCCATCTCTCATAGCTACCTGTATCCCGGACCCAAGTGTGAACAACAACCCCTTAGGGCTTACGTGCATAAAGAAAAAATACTCTGGATTAAATCACAGGGAGCATCCATCTCTGTGACACATACCTCCTATTAATTATGTGGCCATTAGTCACACTACAATATATTAATGCGCAAATTCTTATGTAACTGTAAAAGTCAACGGAACAAATTATGGAAATCAGGTGAGTTCTGAAGTAAAATCAATCAACTCCAAATCCTTCTAAATGTATCATTTGTTCCAAAGCAGTCTGCAGACAGCTCTTCCATTTTACACAGATTGACCATTTCATTATACCAGTCTAAAATTTCAGGGGTTTTTTGTAAGTTTCCAAAACCGCGGGATTACCATTCGTGCTGCTGTTAGACAAAACCAAAGAATATCTCTTTTCTGAGTCCCTATTGAAGAAGGTATAATTGACAGAAGAGGGGACCTTGCTACACTGTTTGCCGTGATTCGTTGACAACTGTCGAAAACCTTCTCCCAGAATGGCTTGATCTTAGAGCATTCCCACCAAATGTGAATCATAGAGCCCACCTCACTCTCACATCTCCAACAAACGCCTGAAACTGCTGGATATATTGTGTAGTTTAGAAGGGTAATGATACTATCTCATAAGTGGGTGTGTGGTTTTTTTTATACAATATGACTATGCAGTTAGTGATGGGGGTGTGTTATAGTTGCCTCTCCATTACTAACCTCTGGGCTTGATGTCTCTTGATAATACAAAGGTGAAAAACTCCGTAGCTATCACCCCACTTGCCACTGCTACAGGGCAAGTGGGAAGAGCAAGGCTAAGTGCCAGATTTGGCGCATCTTATGGATGCACCATTTTGAGAGTGGCTAAGAGCTGATGTTTTTAGTCTGGGATGGTCAAAATATCCATGACTCCTTCCTAGGTTATCAATATCAGCCTGCATTTGTCTGCCTAGCCTTTGCTGGTTATTAAATACTAGATGGTGGCCCGATTCTAACGCATCGGGTATTCTAGAATATGTATGTAGTTTATTTATGCATGGCTCCGCTCCCACCCTCCCATCCTTGCATGCATGGCTCCACTCCCACCCTCCCATCCTTGTATGCATGGCTCCGCTCCCACCCTATATACATGGCTCCGCTCCCACCCTCCCATCCTATATACATGGCTCCGATCCCACCCTCCCATCCTTGTATGCATGGCTCTGCTCCCACCCTATATACATGGCTCCGCTCCCACCCTCCCATCCTATATACATAGCTCCGCTCCCACCCTCCCATCCTGTATACATGGCTCCGCTCCCACCCTCCCATCCTGTATACATGGCTCCGCTCCCACCCTCCCATCCTGTATACATGGCTCCACTCCCACCCTCCCATCCTGTATACATGGCTCCGCTCCCACCCTCCCATCCTATATACATGGCTCTGCTCTCACCCTCCCATCCTGTATACATGGCTCCACTCCACCCTCCCATCCTATATACACGGCTCCGCTCCCACCCTCCAATCCTATATACATGGCTCCACTCCACCCTCCAATCCTATATACACGGCTCCACTCCACCCTCCCATTCTATATACATGGTTCCGCTCCCACACTCCAATCCTATATACATGGCTCCGCTCCTACCCTCCCATCCTATATACATGGCTCGGCTCCCACCCTCCCATCCTATATACCTGGCTCCGCTCCCACCCTCCAATCCTATATACATGGCTCCGCTCTTACCCTGTATACATGGCTCCGCTCCCACCCTCCCATCCTATATACATGGCTCCGATCCCACCCTCCCATCCTTGTATGCATGGCTCTGCTCCCACCCTATATACATGGCTCGCTCCTACCCTCCCATCCTATATACATGGCTCCGCTCCCACCCTCCCATCCTACATACATGGCTCCGCTCCCACCCTCCCATCCTACATACATGGCTCTGCTCCCACCCTCCCATCCTATATACTGTACATGGCTCCGCTCTCACCCTCCAATCCTATATACATGGCTCCGCTCCCACCCTCCAATCCTACATACATGGCTCCGCTCCCACCCTCCCATCCTATGTACATGGCTCCGCTCAGACCCTCCAATCCTATATACTTGGCTCCGCTCCTACCCTATATATATGGCTCCGCTCCTACCATCCCATCTTATATACAGCGCTCCGCTCCTACCCTCCCATCCTACATACATGGCTCCGCTCCCACCCTCCCATCCTAAATACATGGCTCTGATCCCACACTCCAATCCTATATACATGGCTCCGCTCCCACCCTGTATACATGACTCCGCTCCTACCCTCCCATCCTACATACATGGCTCCGCTCCCACCCTCCCATCCTAAATACATGGCTCCGATCCCACACTCCAATCCTACATACATGACTCCGCTCCCATCCTCCTATCCTATATACATGGCTCCGCTCCCACCCTCCAATCCTATATACATGGCTCAGCTCCTACCCTGTATACATGGCTCCGCTCCTACCCTCCCATCCTATATACACGACTCTGCTCCTACCCTCCCATCCTATATACATGGCTCAGCTCCCACCCTCCCATCCTATATAAATGGCTCTGCTCCCACCCTGTATACATGGCTCCTCTCCCACCCTTTGCTGGGCTCCCCCGTCCTCCCCCATCATACTTACCCTCCTTGCTCTGTGTCCCTGCATCTATATCCCGGCGCGTCTGCTTCTTCCTCTGTGGCGGTCAAGTGGTACCGCTCATTAAGGTCATGAATATGGACGCCACGCCTTTAGGAGTGGAGTTGCATCCATATTCATGACCTTAATGAGCGGTACCACACAGGATAGAAGCAGATGTGCCAGCTGGGACAGGGATACAGCGACGGAAGGTGAGTATGTAATGGAGATGACCCGAGGCTACCGTCGGGAAATCTGTTGTGAACACGTTGGAGGCGACTTCGGAGCTGGGGCTCCCTCCGGTGGTTGCTGAGGGTAATGAACCAATTGCTGAATGGCTTTCAGATGGGTCCGAGTGGTCTGATATAAGTGACCTGAACTCCCATCAGCCTTGCCAGTAATCAATTGTTCTTCCAGGTCTTGGTTGGAGATCAGCTTGCATTCCTGCTTTCATTCAGATAAGTGACTTGCTGTGTTTTTTTCCTCTGGTTGGATTTTCTTTGCTGGTTTGCTGCCTTGCAGTGGACTTCAGCCTGGTCCCCTTTTGGGGCCTGGCTCTGCATTTGTGCTCAGTTTGTGTTTGCACTTTTGCTCTGTTCCTGTGTCACTTTTTATTTGCTGAATTGCTGTGTGTTACACCAGAGATCTGATTTAGGTGGTAGAGATCGTGTGATCTCAGGTTTTTTGTTAATCAGAAGTGTTGGTATTTTTGTAAGGGTTTTTTGGGATGCAGTCAGAATTCTTTCCTATACTTTTCTATCTAGACAGTATTGGGCCCCAGCGTTTGCTCATTCTATTTTCTGTCTGTGTTCGTATTTTCTTCTTGTCTAACCGCCATTACATGTTTGGGAGCTTCCTATTTCTTTGGGGGTTCGGCTATGGGGCAGTTAGCTTTCATCTTTCTGTCTTTAGGTGTAGCTATCTCTCCGGCTGTGACGAGGCGTCAAGGATCACCGTAGGTACGCTCCACGGCTACTTCTAGTGTTGCGGTTAGTTTAGGGTTCTGCAACCCAGTAGTTTCCAGCCTCTCTGGTGTATTGCTACTTCGGCTATTTTTGCTATTTCTCTTCAGCTACCGAAACATAACAATATTACCGGCCACACTGAAAATTATATGGTACTCAACAGAAGGGAAAAATAGTAAAAGGGAAAAAAAAAAGGGGAGTTGTCAGAATTTTTTTTTTTCTGTTTGTTGCATTTTTTCCCTCTTTTTCTCTGGGTGCTGAGGAGGAATTTTTTCTTTGTCCTCAATGAAGTTTACACAGTTGTCTGGCCGGGAAAATCAGCACAGAGAGACGGCCAGAGAAGGCATACACTGACAGGGAGCCTTGGACTAGTGTTCTCCATGCACCTGGGAGTTGGCTGGACTCCTCACCTGGAGGATGTGGCACCAAGCGGGCATTTGTACTGCCGGCCACTGAACTGTGAGTAAAGCTTTGGAAACTGCAACTCACTGACTGTTTCTCAGTTTCTTCCTACGTCTCCTATTACACTCAGCTGCATCTCTCAGCACCATTACCTTAATACTACAACATCTGTCTGCCCTAAGATCACAAGCTTTACCTGTGGAAAGCTATTTCACTACTGCTGCATCACACCATCGGTCTCAGTGGATCTGCACCACAGCGCTGGTCATCTCTGACCAGATACCACAGGTGGCGTCACGAATACCTTACTACAAACTCTAACATCTCCTGTAAATAATACCCCTTTTATTGGACGCCCAGGGCCACGGACCGGGTCACTGCCGCTGTGACACATCCCTTCAATACACCGGCCCAGTACCGAGTATCCCACTGCCCTGGCGGGCGATCCAGTACCACATAAAAATAAGTCCTCTCCCTCCTCATCTTCATCACCCAATCTTGCCTCATCATGATATTGGCTGGGCTGGGTAGGATCACCCAGGGTGAAATCTTGCTCCATGCCCTGCTGATGGGCATTCAAAGATTCCATGTTTAGATTTGGCAAAATAAATTGCTTTTGAACAGCGAAAGAGGATTGGCAGAAATGGGCACAAATACGGCGCACCGTCTCAAGTAGGTATGGCAAGTCAGGGTACGTTTTGATCAATTTCTGAACCACTAGGTTCAGCACATGAGCCATGCATGGCACGTGTACCAGCTTCCTGAGCTTTAATGCCACCACCAGGTTACGTCCCCTTATCGCAGACAACCAGACCGGGTTCGAGTTGCAGTGGGGAGAGCCACTGATCGGTCTGTTGTTTTATTCCTTGCCACAGCTCTGCTGCAGTGTGTGGTGTTTGACCTAAACAGATCAGCTTTAGCAGAGCGCGTTGCCGCTTTACCAATACACTGCGGCACAGCTCCCAACTTGGGAGTGATGTGGAGGGTAATTCAGCATTGGTTTGAGGAGGCGGAGGAGGAGGAGGAAGAGGGGAGACTTGATGTATATGATGAGGCGGAAACCATGACTGAGGTTGGGCCCGCTATACGTGGCGTTGGTAGGATATGTGATGCTCCAGTTTGCGACTTTGTCCCACCTTCTACCAGGTTCAGCCAGTGTGCCATGACAGAAATGTATCGTCCCTGTCCACAACTACTTGTCCACATGTCTGTTGTTAGGTGGACCTTCCCGGTTACGGCATTGGCAAGAGCATGCTTTAGAGTGTTTAACACATGCTGGTGTAACGCAGGGATGCCACAACGGGAAAAATAGTGCCGGCTGGGAACAGAGTATAGTGGGGCAGCCACAGCCAAGAGATCATTGAAATACTGTGTCTCCACGGCTAGCAACTTGGCAATGTTGCGCGTTTAGTATTTGTGCTTGTGGGTGCGTGGGTTGGTATTTACGCTTCTTTTCATAAATCTGGGGCAGGGGCAACTGGACGCTTGGCTGGGACAAATAAGTGGATGGGATTATTGAGTCCTGTGTCTCTGGAACCGCAGCTTGTGAGCAGGAGGTATGAGCACCTGCTTCCTGGCCAGCAGATTGGGAAGGACTGATCACAGGCGACATGCCAGTGGTTTGACCCGCAGACACTGATTTGGTACCCTTTTGTTCCACCCACCGACTAGGGTGCTTGGCTGCCATGTGTTTACGCATACTGGTGGTGCTCTGGTTGCCTTTGCCCTGGCCTTTGCTCAGCTTCGTATGGCAGATGCTACAAATGACAATGTTTGGTTCAGAAGGACTATCCAAAAAAAAATTCCATGCAGAGTATGAACGCCCTCTTGCCTTGACTTGGGGCACAGAGGGATTGCTCTTGGCAACCATTGACACACTTTGCACTCTGCTCAAACCAGTAGCTACATGCTATGTATCCACCTTCTTCCTCGGTGCTGCTGTGTTGGCTATGCTCACCAACGGTCCAGGATGGATCAGTGGACTCATCATCGACCACCTTGTTGTCCATGTCATCCTCCTTCCGTGTTGATATTGCCAGCTGGCCAGATGGCAACTGTGTCTCATCATCATCAGCCTCCACCTCTTGAGCCGCTATATCACGTGGCTTTCTTCTGTCAGTGGGTTTTCAAATATTTGGCCGTGAACAGACAATATCTACTCACGTTCCTCTTCAAAGTTGAGTATTGAGAGGCCAGAGGCAACCAAAGGATCATATGTACCAAACAGATCATCGGAGTGGCCAAGCAAGGGGTCAAATCTTTCCTGTGACTGCTGAGGGGGGGGAAGTAGGAACATTTTGAGGATTGGATGACCCAGCATTCTGTGTATCGACAGTAGACTGTGTGGTCATGGAGGATAGGGTGCTACTAGAAAATTTCATTGAAGCCTTATCTGTCATCCAAGACAGTATCTGCTATTGCTCTTCTGGCTTCCTGACAAGCTTACATTCCAGACCAGGAATTTTCGCCAGGAACATAGATGCATCAACCTTCTTCTGTTTCCCAGACTCAGTGCCTTGTTGGGCACCACAGACAACCCCACGTCCCTTCACAACAGGCTTTTTGGGAATTTGGGGTTTTTGTGACATAGTTGCAGATGTTCAGATGCAGATATTGGGGAACAAGGAGCAGTTTGTGATTTGTCTAAGGTAGCACTACAGCCTAGAACTGCTTTGTGTTTTACAAGCAGGAGGTCTGTATGCAATGTAAAAAAAATTGGCCTGAGTTTAAAGCCGAACATTTTGCTCACCAGTCACCACAGAAGTCAACGGTGCCGGCTGCGTATCAGCTGTGCCGTGCCTTGCGTGCTCTTCGGTGTGCAAAAATATTGGCCTGAGTTTACCACCAAATATTTTGCTCACCAATCTGCACAGAAGACAACTATGCTGGTTGTGTGCCACTTGTGCAGTACCGTTGCTATTCGGTGTGCAAACAGCACTGTAAGGGCAAAAAAATTGGCCTGAGTTTAACACCGAATATTTTCCTCACCAGTCACCACAGAAGAGAACGGTGCTGGCTACGTCTCAGTTGTGGAGTACCATGCGTGCTATTTAGTGTGCAAACAGAACTGTAAGGGGAAAAAAAATTGGCCTAAGTTTAACACAGAATATTTTGCTCGCCAGTCAGCACAGAAGACAGCAGTCCTGGCTGTGTCTCAATTGTGCAGTACGGTGCGAGCTATTCGGTGTGCAAACAGCACCAAAAGAGCAAAAAAATTGGCCTGCAGGGTTAAATATGACCCCAAAAATAGCTGGGAAAACTGTCACTACTCCCTGTCCTTAAACAGTACTTTCAGCAAGAGCTGAGATATTGAGGTACTATGCATGTACTGTAACTTTCCTGCCTGTCTCTCTGTACTACTACAGTCACCTACTATTAGAATAGCTCTCACAAGAGCTTTTGTGTTTTTTTTTACATGATTTCTGGATGATTTTCAAAAGCACAACTCTCCCTAGCAGCTACTCACACTCTCCCTATGCTAGCACTAGCTTTGTTCCGGATGCAATGTGCAGAAAATGGCGCTGGCAGGGCTTGTATAGCGCCTATGAGTCATAGCTTACTATGATGACTCATCTATGACGCTGCGCAGCCAGCCAATCACAGTAATGTCGTCGACAACCTAGAAGGTTGCGGCAGTACTGTGATTGGCTAATGCTGGGTGGGAGATACGAATATTGCGAGGTGAGTAGAGAAATACTTGCTATGATTCGAGTACCGCAAGGACCGCATTACTCGCCGAGTACCGAATCCTAGCGAATATACTCACTCATCCATATTTCCCTGTTATTCTGCAACTTCCAAGGTGTGTGCCTCTTATTAGTGATGAGCGAGCACTAAAATGCTCGGGTGCTTGTTATTCATGTCGAGCAAATTGGAATACTCGGATACTCGACCTGAGCAACGAGCCCAATGTAAGTCTATGGAAAACCGAGCATTTTTGCCGCGATCCCCCCCGGGGTTTTTTTAAAGTCTTAAAATGTCTGTAAATGATATATGTAGATGTATATCTTTGTACCGTGCTAGCCAGTAGATAGAAAAATATTTAGAATTGAGAGTCCTCAGTGGTTGATACCTTTTAATGGCTAACTGAAAAGATGGTAACAAATTGCAAGCTTTCAGATTTTGTATTAGTCTTTGCCTGATGAAGAGACCTGAGTAGCCTTGAAAGCTTGCAATTTGTTGCCATCTTTTCAGTTAGCCATTAAAAGGTATCAACCACTGAGGACTCTCAATTCTAAATATTTTGTAAATGATGGAAACACAGCTCAAATGACACAGGAACATCATGGGGAAAGCCCCTGGAAGCATTGCTGACTCCCAGGTCACAGCTGTGAGCAATGTTGTCAGTCTTACGCCATTTTTACAGGCTCACCAAAAAACATACAAAAATGAAACCAAAATGGATTTTCCTGGGAAATAGGTCAATGTTGTGAATGGACTTGAAATGAGTTCTGAGCAGAGGCTCCCTCTGGTGGTTACAAACGGTACTGGACTGTCCAGTGAAGATTGTGAGGATTGGGAATCAGGTGTTACTGACTGGTCTTATATAAGGGAGTCACCTTCCCATCAGGTTGCCGATGATCAATTGTTCTGGTCTCAATCCTTGATTCCTGTTTCCTTTGTAGCCTGCTGTGTCGTGTCTGCATCTCCTGCTAACAGATAAGACATTTTCTTCTTTTTGCTTTTGTGATTGATTTTTGCATTTTGTCCTGCACTTCTGTGGGGGCCTTCAGGGTCCCCTCCGGGGGCTTTTGCCCTCTCAGTTTTGTTCAGCCACTGATGTTTGTATATTTGCTTTTTCCAGTTTTTTCAGTGGCTGCTGTTTTGATTTTGTTACACCAGAGAACTAATTTAGGTGGTAGAGGTCGTGTGATCTCAGGTGTTTTTGAAATTAGTAAAGTTGGTGCTTTTCAGGGTTTTTTGGGATTGCAGTAAGTGCCCTTCCTATCCTTTTCTATTTAGATAGTTTGGGCCCCAACGTTTGCTCATACTATTTTCTGTCTGTGTCAGTATTTCTTCTTGTCTAACCGCCATTACATGTTTGGGGGCTTTCTATGTTCTTTGGGGATCTGCTCCGGGGCAGATAGCTTTCCTCTTTCTATCTTTAGGTATAGTTAGTTTCTCAGGCTGTGACGAGGCGTCTAGGACCAACGTAGGAACGCTCCACGGCTGCCTCTAGTTGTGGTGGTTAGTCAGGGTACTGCAATCTCATAGATTCCAACTGCTCTGGTGTATTGCCTTTTTTACCTGCACTCCTCAGCTACCAAAACATAACAGTATCACCGGCCTTAACTGAAAATTATATGGTACTCACAGAAGGGAAAAATATTGTGAAAGAAAAAAAAAAAAAAAAAGCTTGTCAGAGTTGTCAGAGATATTTTTCTGTTTGTTGCATTTTTTTTTTTTCCCTCTGTATCTCTGGGTGCTGGGGAGGATTTTTTCTCTCAATGGAGTTTGCACAGTTGTCTGGCCGTGTGGATCAGCTTGCCACTGAGGTTCAGAGTATTGCTACCTATCTTGCTAGGTTGCCTGTTGTGGAACCTAGGATTCCCATGCCAGATTTGTTTTTGGGGGATCGAGCCAAGTTTCTGAATTTCAAAAATAATTGTAAATTGTTTTTTGCCTTAAAATCTAAGTCCTCAGGGAACGCAGCGCAGCAGGTTCAAATTGTCATCTCTCTCCTGCGCGGCGATCCTCGGGATTGGGCTTTTTCCCTGACACCTGGGGATCCTGTTTTGAGTGATATTGATGCATTTTTTCAGGCCTTGGGGTTATTGTACGATGAGCCTAATGTCACTGATCAAGCTGAAAAAGCCTTGTTGGCATTAAATCAGGGGCTTGATGACGCTGAGTTATACTGTCAGAGATTCCGTAGGTGGGCAGTCCTGACCAAATGGAATGACGACGCTTTGGCAGCCCTTTTTCGGAAGGGTCTGTCAGATAATGTAAAGGATGTTATGGTGGAATTCCCTGTCCCCTCTGGTCTCAATGATTCTATGTCATTAGCGATTCAAATTGACAGACGTTTGCGTGAGCGGAGAAGTATGCGTGGAATAGTGTTGCCTTGTGAACCTGCTTCTGAACCCATGCAGTGTGATAGAGTGGTTTCTGGGGCACAGCGTCATGAGTTTCGAAAGCGCAATGGGTTATGTTTCTACTGTGGTGATGCCTCTCATGCTATTTCAGTCTGCCCTAAGTGGGGAAGACGTTTTGCACGCTCAGTTGTCTTGGGTAGTGTTCAGACTAAGTTTTTATTAACTGTTACTCTGATATGCTCTCTGTCCTCATTTTCTGCTCAGGATTTCGTTGATTCAGGAGCAGCTATTAACCTGATGGATTTTGATTTCGCTAAACGTTGTGGGTTTCCCTTGATACCCCTACAGAAGTCTATTCCCCTACTGGGGATCGATTCTACCCCTTTTGCTGAGAATAAACCTCAGTTCTCTACTCAGGTGATAATGAGGGTTGAACCTGATCATCAGGAGAGCTGCAAATTTTTGGTTCTGTATAATCTGCATGACATTATCGTGCTGGGTTTCCCTTGGTTACAGTCTCATAATCCTGTTTTGGATTGGAAATCTGTGTCTGTAACCAGTTGGGGCTGCCAATGTGTTAATACCAACACTCCTGTTTTTTCTGCCTCCCCCCAGGCTCAGGATGTTCCTGACTTTTTGATTGATTTTTCTGATGTGTTTAGCGAAAGTAAATCTGCATCCTTGCCTCCCCATAGGAGCTATGACTGCGCTATTGAATTAGTGCCTGGTAGTACATTCCCTAAAGGTCGCCTTTTTAACTTGTCTGTACCTGAACATGACGCTATGCGGTCTTATATCAAGGAGTCTTTGGAGAAAGGTCATATCAGACCATCCTCTTCAACCTTAGGTGCCGGTTTTTTCTTTGTGGCCAAAAAGGATGGTTCATTAAGGCCGTGTATTGATTATTGTCTTTTGAACAATATTACTGTGAAATATCAATACCCGTTACCCTTGATTTCTGACCTGTTTTCCAGGGTGAAAAACGCTACTTGGTTTACCAAGCTTGACCTCAGGGGGGCATATAACCTTATTCGCATTAAGCACGGGGATGAATGGAAGACAGCATTTAACACCCCTGAGGGGCATTTTGAGTACCTTGTGATGCCCTTTGGGCTCACTAATGCTCCTTCTGTCTTCCAGTCCTTCATGAATGACATTTTCAGGGATTTGTGGATAAATTTCTGATTGTTTATTTGGATGATATCTTGATTTTTTCCAATGACTGGACTCTCATGTGAAACATGTTCGAACTGTATTCCAGATTTTGAGAGAGAATGCTCTGTATGTGAAGGGATCAAAGTGTCTTTTTGGCGTACAGAGGATCTCATTTTTGGATTTATTTTGTCCCCATCTGTTATTGAAATGGACCCGGTCAAGGTTCAGGCCATCTGTGATTGGGTCCAACCTACTTCATTAAAGGCTCTTCAAAGATTTTTGGGTTTTGCCAATTTTTATCGTAAATTTATTGGTAATTTCTCGGTTATTGTTAAACCATTAACTGATTTGACCAAAAAGGGTTCTGATGTGGTGAATTGGCCTCCTGAGGCAGTCTCTGCATTTCAGGAACTTAAGCAGAGATTCACTTCAGCTCCTGTTCTACGGCAACCTGATGTTTCTCTGCCATTTCAGGTGGAGGTTGATGCCTCTGAAATTGGGGCAGGTGCCGTTTTGTCCCAAAGAGATCCAGAGACCTCTAAAAGTAACCCTTGTGCCTTTTTCTCTCGAAAATTTTCTCCTACTGAACGTAATTATGACGTGGGTAATCGGGAGTTATTGGCCATGAAGTGGGCTTTTGAAGAGTGGAGACATTGGCTGGAGGGAGCCAAACATCAGGTGGTGGTCCTTACTGACCATAAGAATCTGGTTTATCTGGAATCTGCCAAGCGACTTAATCCTAGACAGGCCAGGTGGGCCTTGTTTTTCACACGTTTTAATTTTGTGGTTTCCTTTCTTCCTGGCACTAAGAATGTTAAGGCGGATGCCCTTTCAAGGAGTTTCCTTGCGGACTC
Source organism: Oophaga sylvatica (assembly GCA_033576555.1). Taxonomy (NCBI): domain Eukaryota; kingdom Metazoa; phylum Chordata; class Amphibia; order Anura; family Dendrobatidae; genus Oophaga; species Oophaga sylvatica. The sequence continues at coordinate 420,072,534 of JARQOD010000005.1, forward strand.
TCCTGAGTTATCTGATCCTTCTGTTATTTTGAAAGAAGGTGTAGTTTTTTCCGCCATCTCGCCCAATTTGAGACTGGCTCTGGAGGGGTGTCAGGAGGATAGGCCCGAGCGCTGACCTGTTGGGAAATTGTTTGTCCCGGACCACTGGAAAAAGAGTGTGATGTCTGAGATTCATTGTTCCGCGTTGGCCGGTCATCCCGGAATTTTTGGTACCAGAGACTTGGTTAGTCGGTCCTTTTGGTGGCCTACCTTGTCTCGTGATGTCAGGGAATTTGTGCAGTCTTGCGGGACTTGCTCTCGCTCCAAGCCTTGCTCTCGCTCTAGTGGTTTGTTGATGCCATTGCCTGTGCCCAAGAGACCATGGACCCATATCTCTATGGATTTCATTTCCGACCTCCCTGTTTCTCAGAGAATGACCGTCATCTGGGTGATTTGTGATAGGTTTTCCAAGATGATACATCTTGTGCCATTACCTAAGTTGCCTTCCTCCTCTGAATTGGTACCTTTGTTCCTTCAGCACGTGGTTCGTTTACACGGCATTCCTATGAACATTGTGTCTGACAGAGGAGTCCAGTTTGTTTCCAGATTTTGGAGGACCTTTTGTTCTAAACTTGGTGTTCAGTTGTCTTTCTCCTCGGCGTTTCATCCTCAGACCAATGGTCAAACTGAGAGAACAAATCAGACATTGGAGACTTATCTAAGATGCTTTGTGTCTGCTGATCAGGATGACTGGGTCTCTTTTTTGCCTTTGGCTGAGTTTGCTCTTAATAATAGGGCTAGCTCTGCCACTTTGATGTCTCCATTTTTCTGTAATTCTGGGTTTTCACCCTCGATTTTCTTCAGGACAGACGGAGGCTTCTGTCTGTCCAGGTGTTGACTCTGTTGTGGAGCGTATGCAACAGATTTGGGACCAGGTAGTGCAGAGGTTGTCCCTCTCTCAGGAGAGGGCCCAGCGGTTTGCTAACCGGCATAGGACTGATGGTCCCCGGTTTAAAGTGGGGGGCTTGGTCTGGTTGTCCTCAAAAAATATTCCTATGAGAGTGGCATCTCCTAAATTTAAGCCTAGGTTCATTGGACCTTATAAGATCATGGAGATTCTTAATCCTGTTTCTTTTCGTTTGCTTCTTCCAGGAACATTTAAGATCCATAATGTGTTCCACAAGTCCTTGTTGAAGAGGTTTGTTGAGCCAGTGGTTCCTACTGCTTTGCCTCCTGACCCTGTTCTGGTTGAGGGCAATATGGAGTTTGTGGTTGAGAAAATTTTGAATTCTCGTTTTTCTAGACGGAAACTCCAGTATTTCGTTAAGTGGAGAGGTTATGGTCAGGAAGACAATTCTTGGGTGTTTGCTTCGGACATCCATGCTAGGAGACTCATCCGTGCGTATCATAGAACTCATCCTGACCGACCTGGTTGCTCAAGTGAGGGTTCGGTGACCCCTCCTCAAGGGGGGGTACTGTTGTGAATGGACTTGAAATGAGTTCTGAGCAGAGGCTCCCTCTGGTGGTTACAAACGGTACTGGACTGTCCAGTGAAGATTGTGAGGATTGGGAATCAGGTGTTACTGACTGGTCTTATATAAGGGAGTCACCTTCCCATCAGGGTTGCCGGTGATCAATTGTTCTGGTCTCAATCCTTGATTCCTGTTTCCTTTGTAGCCTGCTGTGTCATGTCTGCATCTCCTGCTAACAGATAAGACATTTTCTTCTTTTTGCTTTTGTGCTTGATTTTTGCATTTTGTCCTGCACTTCTGTGGGGGCCTTCAGGGTCCCCTCCGGGGGCTTTTGCCCTCTCAGTTTTGTTCAGCCACTGATGTTTGTACATTTGCTTTTTCCAGTTTTTTCAGTGGCTGCTGTTTTGATTTTGTTACACCAGAGAACTAATTTAGGTGGTAGAGGTCGTGTGATCTCAGGTGTTTTTGAAATTAGTAAAGTTGGTGCTTTCAGGGTTTTTTGGGATTGCAGTAAGTGCCCTTCCTATCCTTTTCTATTTAGATAGTTTGGGCCCCAACGTTTGCTCATACTATTTTCTGTCTGTGTCAGTATTTCTTCTTGTCTAACCGCCATTACATGTTTGGGGGCTTTCTATGTTCTTTGGGGATCTGCTCCGGGGCAGATAGCTTTCCTCTTTCTATCTTTAGGTATAGTTAGTTTCTCAGGCTGTGACGAGGCGTCTAGGACCAAAGTAGGAACGCTCCACGGCTGCCTCTAGTTGTGGTGGTTAGTCAGGGTACTGCAATCTCATAGATTCCAACTGCTCTGGTGTATTGCCTTTTTTACCTGCACTCCTCAGCTACCAAAACATAACAGGTCAAGAAACATCTTTTCCAGGCTAATGACTTTTATATAAGGCAAAATAATGAACCTAAACTAAAAATGTTCCTCCACCAATTTGTCTATGTTCACACGTAGCGTTTTTGATGCGTTTTTCAACGTTACCATTGCTTTCAAACAATACAAATGCATTTACTGTGAAATGTCATTGTAGCATTTAGTAGCCTTAGCTGGCATTGTGGTGTGTGACACAGCATCAGACACATCTTGTTTCATTTATGAAGGAGAGGCTCTTAGTCACAAAGCCAATTTTTATAGGGGCATTATTCGGCATTACTATTCTTAAAGGGCCAATATTAAACAGTGTGTCTCCTATACTGTTAGTGCCTATGCATTGAGTGGCTGGGCTCCCAAAAATTAGGACCCACCCAAATACCCCTGTGGTGAGACGTACAGGAGGGCCTCATGAAAAAGTGTTCCAATTATAAGAAAATAGGCCTCCAATAGTGTTTGCCTATGCATTAAATGCAAGGCCTGCCCTGCAGCAAAGTAACACGCACCCCAAAAAGCCTTTGAACCCAGGTACTGGATGGCCACAGGAAAAAGAAGTTCACATTACTCTTTTGCCACTGCTATACTGTTAGCTTATGCATTGACTTCAAGGCCCACCCTGCATCAAATTCAACCACACCCCAAAAAGGCTTTGAACCGACCTAGTGGATGTACACAGGAAAACCAAGTTCACATTATTCATTTTGTTCTGCCATACTGTTAGCCTATGCATTGACTTCAAGGCCCTATCCTGCATCAAATTTAAACGCACCCCAAAAGGATTTGAACCGATGCAGTGGATCTATACAGGAAAACCAAGCTCACATTACTCTTTTGCCACTGCCATACTGTTATCTTATGTATTGAATGCAAGGCCCGCCCTGCATTAAACTAACACACACCCCAATAAGCCTTTGAACCCATGTACTTGATGGACACTTGAAAGAATTCTTCCTATTAATTTATTACTCCCATATTATTTGGCTACACAGTCAATAGTTGAGCCTGAAGACACGGCAGTGGACAATTGCAGTGTTGATGCTAAAGACCCAGCAGTGGACAATTGCTGTGTTGACGCTGAAGACCCAGCAGTGGAGCATTTCAGTGTTGAGCCTGAAGACTCATCAGTGGATAATTGCACTGTTGAGGCATAAGAGCCTGCATTGATCAATTGCTGTGGTGAGTCTGAAGACCCTGCATTTCAGCATTGCAGTGTTTAGGCTAAAGACCCTGCAGGTTAAAATTGCATTGTTGATGCTGAAGAACCGGCAGTGAACAGTTGCATTGTTGATGCTAAAGACTCGGCAGTGGACAATTGCAGTTTTGATGCTAAAGACCCAGGGGTGGACAATTGCAGTATTGGCGCTAAAGACCCTGCAGTTTAAAATTTCATTGTTGACGCTGAAGAACAGTCAGTGGACAATTGCAGTGTTGATGCTAAAGACCCAGCGGTGGACAATTGCAGTGTTAACATTAACACTAAAGAACCTGCAGTGGATCATTTCATTTTTGAGCCTGAAGAATCATCAGTGGATAATTGCACCGTTGAGGCTTAAGAACCTGCATTGATTGCTGTGGTGAGTCAGAAGAACCTGCATTTTAGTGTTTAGTGTTTAGTGTTGAGGCTGAAGAACTGGCATAGAAGAATTGCATTGTTGAAGAATATTAACAACCAACAAAGTTCACATTTTTATGAAGTGGGTCTCACATACTATTTGCCTATGCATTGAATGGAAAACCTGCCCCAAATTTGGACAAACCAAAATATCACTTGGAAGAGACGTGTATAACGTCCTCCTTAAAAATCAGTTTCCATTACAAAGAAGCGGGTCTCCTATACTTGGAATGGCCATACACTAAGTGCATGGGCAGAAAAACCTTTTCACCTGGGGTGGGGCACATCAATCGACTGTGTAAATATTTGTAGTTACGGACATACTAAACACCCTTGCAAAACAATATAGTGGCTGTTTAATCTTGGACCACGGTCAGCATGGTGATCTATGGGTGGTGTAGGAAGAGACGTGGAGTACGGCCTGCGAAAAAGGTCTTCCCAGTTTAAAGGAGTGGGTCTACTATACTTGGAATGGCCATACACTAAGTGCATGGCCTGAAAAACATTTTCCCCTGGGGTGGGGTACATCAACCGACTGTGTAAATATTTGTAGTTACGGACATCCTAAACACCCTTGCAAAACAATATAGTGGCTGCTTAATCATGGACCACGGTCACCATGGTGATCTAGGGGTGGTGTAGGATTAGACGGCCTGCAAAAAAGGTCTTCCCAGTTTAAAGGAGCAGGTCTCATATACTTGTAATGCCCATACACTAAGTGCATAGGCTGAAAAACATTTTCCCCTGGGGGGGGCGACACCTCAACATAGAGAGTAAACATTTTTTGAACGGGCAGCAAAACACCTTTGAAAAAAATAATACTGGCTGTTGCAGCACAGACTACGGTCACCCTCATGTTCTAGTGGTGGTGGATGATGAGTAGGAGGAGAAGGAGAAGGATAATACACCAAATATCCAAAGTCAGGAAGTGTATACCCATGTGTGGGTGTGAAGAGGTGCATGGAAATACACCTCACCAAAAAATATACTGTATTGAAGGTTATGTTTCACTGTTCTCATTCGGTGGAGTACAGAAATCTGGCCCAATCCATGCCTTGTTCATTTTAATAAGAGTAAGCCTGTCAGCATTTTTTGTTGACAGGCGGATGCGCTTATCAGTTATTATTCCACCAGCAGCACTAAAAACCCGCTCTGACAAAACGCTAGCGGCAGGGCAGGCCAGGACCTCCAAGGCGTAGAGAGCCAGTTCATGCCACGTGTCCAGCTTGGATACCCAATAATTGAAAGGCACAGAAGAATCACGGAAGATGTTGGTACGGTCAGCAAGGTACTCCTTCAACATCTTCCCAAATTTTCCAGGCCTTGTGAGAGTACCCCGCGACTCTGGGCCAGGGCGATGGAGGGTCTGAGAAAAGTGTCCCAGTACTTTGCCAGTGTTCCCCTGCCTCTGCTAGATTGTAGTTGGGTCTCTCTCGCCTCTACTCCTTGGTGGGCCAACGAATTCTGACCTCTGCCGCCAACGTTTTCAGATGGGAATTTTTTCAGTAATTCTGCAACAATGGTCTTCTGGTACTGCATCATTTTAATACACTTATGTGACTCTGGAATAAAAGATTGAAAGTTCTCATTGTAGCATGGGTCTTGAAGTGTCACCAACCAGTAATGAGTGTCCACAAACATTTTGATAATGAGAGGGTCACAGGAAAGGCAGCGCAACATAAAGTCTGCTGTGCATGCCAGACTGATAACTGTCAAGCCTTCCTTATTCTCAACAACAGGATGACTGACCATGCTGTCCTCCTCCTCATCCCCGTCCTCAGGCCATCCACGCTTAACATATGGTATGACAGTTGTGCTTGTAGTACCGTCTATAGCACAGGAAAGTAGGTCCTGTTCTTCCTCCTCCTCCTCTTAGTCATTGTCAACCAATCCAGGTTGGGATAACATGAGGCTGGGCTGTGTGTAATCACCCTGTATGGTTCCTTCCTCCATTTCATCATGCTCCTCCTGCAATGCATCCTTTTTGATTGTGAGCAGAGAGCTTTTCAGAACACAGAGAAGCGGATGGTGACGCTAATTATGGCATCATCGCTGCTCACCATCTTGGTGGACTCCTCAAAGTTTTCTAGGATGGTACATATGTCTGACATCCATGTCCACTCTGGAGGTCTTATCTGTGGAGTCTGAACTAAATACCAATGCCCTTGTTGATGCTGGTATAAGCAGGGTCAAGGATTAACCCTTTAAATGTTTATGCTGCTATGTATATATTTGTCATATATCTTACTGCAATGTATTTGTGTAAATTGCATAGACTGTATGTATATGTTCAATGCCTCTTGGTTTGTATTTCACTATAGATTTAGGTAAGGTTGTACATCCTTTGGGAACCTTAGAGGAGGGCACTTGTAGTACAGAGTTTATAGACTGGGTAAGTGTAGCTTTGCAAAGGGCCACTAGATGGGAATATACTAGTGGGCCTTGGTAGGTATAGCTGTAGGAAGTTTCTAGATGTAGGAGGAGCTGGGTTAAGTTAGTGTAGATGACAGGAACAGCTCAGAAAGGGCGGCACGCCTGAAGTGTCCACAACGGCTCTGTGCCCAGGACACCATAGCAGCTACGCAATGTGGTGAGAAAAGCCGAGAAGCCCAGGCACAGACAGATGGGTGCTGCATGAGGATGGAGCACCCGGAGAAGCTACAGTTCACGGCAGCAAATACCCCAAAAAATATGGAAGACAGAGCCAAATATAGAAAAATATAAATGTCAATTTTATTGATAAATTACACAAAAATTTATAAAATCACAAACATAATACAAAATGTCAATGACAAAGGAGAAGGCAAAAACCTAGATACCGCTATTCAGATGAACGGATGCATAAAGCCATATATCATGAAGCACTTAGCGAAACGCGCGTCGGGGCTCTCCTGTCCGCTATTCAGTAAGTCTGGATGCCTGATTTTATATATCTCTGACCATTTCTTTATGCTGGCGATGGATTTAATATATTATAATGTCATATATGGCCACATGGGATGAATCTCTTGTGATACATATGGGGCTATAGCCTTTAATAACGATAGCAGCATTTATATGTGCATTGTTGATTGATATACCCACTTGGTTCATAGACTGATGCCTGCACTTATATACACCTGTGTGCTATAGTCTATAACAACGATAGCAGCATTTGCATGTGCATTTTTGATTGATATACCCATTTGGTTTATAGACTGATGCCTGCATTTATATACACCTGTATACTATAGCCTATAATAATGATAGCAGCATTTGCATGTGCATTTCTGATTGAAATATCCATGGCTCATGGTCTGATGCCTGTACTTATATACACCTGTGTGCTATAGCCTAGAATGACGATAGCAGCATTTGCATGTGCATTTCTGATTGAAATATCCATTTGGCTCATGGACTGATGCCTGTACTTTTATACACCTGTGTGCTATAGCCTAGAATGACGATAGCAGCATTTGCATGTGCATTTTGGATTGATATATCCATTTGGTTTATAGACTGATGCCTGCATTTATATACACCTGTATGCTATAGCCTATAATAACAATAGCATAATTTGCATGTGCATTTCTGATTGATATATCCATTGGGTTCATAGACTGATGCCTGCACTCATATACATTTGTATGCTATAGCCTACAACAACGATAGCAGCATTTGCATGTGCATTTTTGATTGATTTATCCATTTGGTTCATGGGCTGATGCCTGGCCCTAATATACATTTGTATGCACATATTCATGTATACCTATATATATATTATAACTAGTTTTTCTATGCTATTTTAGGTTTTCCTTCTTATTATATGCGCACCTATGCTGGATGTATTATTTTAGGATGCTGTGGTAATTCATTAATACTGTCCATTTATATTCTTATGCTTTTGTTATTTTGTGCGGTTTTGCTGTTTAAATTGTAATTTGTTCTTTTGAGCTTTAATATTACTTTTATTTTCTGTTTAAATTTGCTTTATGCACTTTTGTAAGCCTCTACACTGATAGGATATAAAAATTATTTTTGGAAATTTTCTATTATGTGCACTGTGCACTTTATTCATTCATTGATGGACAGCCTTATATAGTTATATCACGGCATCCTGATACTTATCCATTCTATTGTTAATACAAAGCATTTCATGATATATGGCTTTATGCATCCGTTCATCTGAATAGCGGTATCTAGGTTTTTGCCTTCTCCTTTGTCATTGACATTTTGTATTATGTTTGTGATTTTATAAATTTTTGTGTAATTTATCAATAAAATTTACATTTGTATTTTTCTATATTTGGCTCTGTCTTCCATATTTTTTTGGGTATTTGATTTTCTATATATGGATGAGCATTTACAAATTGGCCTCTTTTTGGTTAAGTTCACGGCAGCAGCAGGAAGGGAAAATGAAAAGTGGTCCAAGAGTCGTGCAGGGCGCAGAATATTCATGATGTGGCAGATCCTCAATAGGGCTGAAGCTGGCAAGTACGACGCGAAGCGGATGAGCGGGATCCCCTATGTACTGAGGTCCTACAGTAGTGAAGCTGCGGTACCGCCTAAGGCGCTATTACCCCGTAATGCATGTGAGGGCGAAAAAAGTAAGAAAGGGAAAGAGCAAGAGAAATGCTGTGTGGACTGTGATGTAACTGATGTGTCCGAGTCCGTTGAAGAAGAAAGTAAAGTTGTTGATTTAGCATCAGAAGCAGTTTCTGTGTCTGTTATTTCAACCCTGAGCACTGGAGCCAAGTGTGCAGGAGCTGAGTCGCACCGCAGTGGAAGCCTTGTCCGTGGAACAGCATCCCCAACAGGTACGCCGGTAGAAGCTGATGGTTTGTCTGTGGATGGAGGTCAGGACACCAGAGCCCCGGTGTCCTCGGCTACGAATACCGTCCTGGCCCCATACCACATTGGTACGCAACAACGGCCTTCTTCTGCTCACAAATCCTTTCCAGCATATGTAGTGTAGAGTTCCAATGTGTGGGGACATCACACACCAGTCGCTGAGTAGGAATCTGCAAACGCTGCTGAAGCATGTTAAGGGTGGCTGAAGCTGTAGCTGACTTTCTAAAATGGACACACAGGCAACGTACTTTCACAAGCAGATCCGGAAGCTCCGGGTTTGTTTTGAGAAACCGCTGAACCAACAGGTTAAGCACATGGGCCAGGAATGGTACATATGTGAGCTCGCCTCACCTAACAGCTGCCACCAGGTTACGGCCATTGTCACACACCACCATGTCTGACTATAGGTTCAACAGTGTCAGCCACATATCTGCCTGCTCTTTCAAAGCTGTCCACAACTCTTTAGCATTGTGAGGTTTGTCACCTAAGCATATTAGCTTCAACACAGCCTGATAATGCTTGGCTGAGGCAGTGCTGCAGTGCTTCCAGCTTGCAACTGATGTGGTCATCTCAGAGATGCAGACTGAAGAGGAGGAGGAGGATGACATGCAGGAGCTGTAGACTGTGGGGGCAACCCTGATTGAGCTAGGGCCTGCAATCCTCGGTGTTGGTAGGACGTGTTCCATCCCTAGGTCAGACTGGTCCCAGCTTCCACTATGTTAACCCAGTGTGACGTCAGCGAGATGTAAAGTCCCTGACCAGAAGCACTTGTCCACGTGTCCGTGGGCAAGTGTACTGTGATGACATCTACTACATTTAGCAGCTTGTGTATAGCTGCGCTTCCCTTCCCCCCTCCCAGCATAAGTAAGGCTCAGTGTAACCTGAGCCACCAGTGCTGGAGTTTTCCCGCCTCACCGTAAGGGGTCTCCATTGTCTTCACATGTGCTGTCCATCCATGGCAGCCAATATGAGGATTCATTCTTTTCGCTTCTAACACGGTGGGAAGTTGCGTCAGAAACACGAGAGTCACTGTTTTGAACCATGCCCCGACGGGCATCGTTCCCGTGGTACTGGTGAACCCGTAACTCCCACAGAACCCGAGAAATGGAATTTTCGGATCCCCCATGAACTATTTCCTCCAAGTTTGGGCTCATTGGAACCGTCATTTTAAAGTAAGCTCATTGATAGGTCTGCCACTCTTCTGCGAGGTTCACAGGATGAAATATGCTCCTGATAATCTTCCAGAGCTTAAACCATGACTTTTAGCCTGGGGAGGTGGCCAGAAAAACCATCCCCTTTTGTGAGGTCAGCAGCCCACAGGTATAAGTCTTGTGGTGAGCCCCCCTTGGTCATTCCTTGCTGTGACTCTTGACTAAGAGATCTGCAAATGAACTATGACGTGTGGCTCCTCCCCCAGCCTGGCTTGCCTGTAAATGATCTAACTACCATGTGAGTGATTTTCATCTTTAATCCTATTTTATTTCTGACTGCCTTGTAAATAACTATATTGCCTCAGCTTGTTACATCTTTTTTTTATATTGTATAAGCACTGCCTGTTTTTAAGGAATAAACCTATAAAATTATTAGTTTGATTCTCCTGCTCTATAAACGAATTTGCACGTGCCTGAAGTACTATGCTACTGTTTTGGGGTTGCTACGGACCCTCTTGATAAATTGTTCCTAAAGTAAACCGTAGCTGGTGGCAGCTTAAAAGAAGGGGTGTAAAGTGTTGACCTATGGGGTGGCGTTGGCAGTGACGGAGCGGGTTTTATAAGTGTATTGCCTGGCCGCGGCCCGGAGTAATTATAATTCCCTCACTGCAGCGTGCCCAATAGCCAGCACACATCCAAGTGACCCGTCTGGCGACTAATTATCCTAGGTACAGTTCCCTGACTGACCTGAGGGTAAGGGGGGTGCCAGAGAGCTGCAAGTTCCTAAGGGGAAGGGGGATAATTATAAATCCCTGCAGTTTACTGGGTCGGACGGCAGCAGCCGTCGTGTGTGTGCGCGTTTTCGTCACATTTGCGGCACGGAGGGATCACAAGCCGTGATACCCCGGGCTACCGTGTGGCGGACCGTGTGCACCGTTTCATCACATGTGGTGGCAGAGCGGTGGGATTATAGAGCATTAGTGATCTGGTTTGAGCAATCATTCCATTCACTAAAAAACTTGCACGGTTCTTCAGGGACCCTGCAACTAAAGTTTTGGAGAACAGACTCAGTGTTTATTAGTCCTGAGACAATTGTGTGTACTTGCGGTTACCCCTCCCTTCTCTTTGTTTTTCTATCCTATCTTTTATTTGGCAAACATGGCTACAAGAGGAGCAAGTTGGTTCGAAAAGCAGAACAGGGACACTCTTGTGGGAATCTGCGTGTACCACGGCCTTGACCACAAGAACCAAACCAAAGCCCGACTGATCCAGGCCCTGAAGGAGCTGGACGAGCATCGGAGCGTGGCGGGCGCAGGAGCCGGCCCAAGCCAAGGTGGTGCCGCAGGAGCAGAGGCCCAACCCCTGACTGCTTACACCCAGGGCGGGTTGGACCCTTACTTGCAGGCGGCCCTGGAGGGACTCACCGCTGACAACCGGGAAGAACGCCTGAGGCTGATCCAGCAAGCTCAAGAGAGAGCCGACCAGCGAGAGGCCAAACAGCGAGAGGCTGAGAGAGCCGAGCGGGAGGCTGAGAGAGCTGAGCGGGAAGCTCAGAGAGCCCATGAACTGGAGCTGCTCAGACAAGGGGCAACGCCCTCCACAGCCCAGAGCGGTACACCCAGCAGCTCTCAGAGTCCGAAGCCCCGGCCGGAGCACTTTCCCCTGCTGGAAAAGGACGGAGACTTGGACACTTTTCTGCGGGCCTTTGAGAAAGTCTGCAGACAGTACCGGCTGCCTGCCGACCAATGGGCCAGGTACTTGACCCCCGGGCTAAAGGGCAAAGCTTTGGAGGCGTTCGCTTCCCTCACGTCAGATCAAGACAGTGACTATGAGGCCATCAAGCAGGCCCTGATTGCCAAGTACCAGCTAACCCCTGAGGTATACCGAAAGAAGTTCCGGAACCTCCAACGTGCAAGGACTCAGGAACCACTTTGACCAGTGGATCCATGGACTGTCAGTTGACACCTTTGAGGAGCTGAGAGACCTGATGATCAAAGACCAGTTCCTGCATCTGTGCCCAGCTGAGGTCCGACAGTTCATCCTGGACCGAGAACCAGAGGACGCGGTCCTAACAGCACGGATCGCCGACAGCTATGAGGCCAACCGGAAACCCGAGGTGCGGAAGCCCGTCGCCGCCCGCTGGGGAGGGGGTAAGCCTGCAACCAACCCCAGTGCCCCTGCCAGTCATCCCTCTGGAGGCATTATTCCCTTTGCCAGCGCCAGGCCTACCTCAGACCCCCGCCAGTGTTTCTCCTGTAAAAGGACTGGACACATCAGCGCCACCTGTCCGGAGAGGCAGAAGAACCCCCCAGCCAAGGCCTCCGGGTCCAACGCCTCTGTTCTTTTCGTGGGTGGTGTGGTGGGGAGGGTTGATGACAACGTGCAGCCGTCCGCGTGGGGGCCCGTCTTGCTACAGGCCTCAAGGACACCGGGGCTGAACGAACCCTCATCCGACCTGAACTGGCGGCCCCTGAAGAGTTGATTCCGGGGAAAACCTTAACTGTCACCGGGATTGGAGGCGTCCACTACCCCTTGCCGATAGCCCGAGTTTTCATTGACTGGGGTGCCGGGAGCGGGGTGAAGGAAGTGGGGGTGTCCGAAAACCTGCCCACTGATGTTTTATTGGGGACTGATCTGGGGAGGATGGTCCGTACTATGTCCCTGACACCCCTCCCCTATCTGATAATAAGGTTAACGTTAACCATGATGTTGAAGTTGATGATGATGGGAAACTGAATGTGTTACATGCCAATGCTTTGCGAAGTGATTATGCAACCGATAACTGTTCTTTCCCTAGGAATGATGCTGATAGTGATGTATCTGTGCCATCTGAACCTGTTAACCCTTTCTCTGAAGTGGTAGATGTGTCCACAGGTACAGGAGCGTTCAGCCACGTCGCTCTGCAGAGTGAGACGGCTGAGGAACCCCTAGCAGGAGCAAGCGACAGTGCTCAAGGAAATGGGGAGGTGCATGGGAACCGTGAGGAAGGTGATGCCATGACACTGACCAGTGCCACCGAGGAAGGTAACTGGCCCATAAGTAGCACTGCTCCTGAAGTGTTGGGGGTGGATGGGGAGGTAGAGCCCATAGCAGCGCAGGCTGATGGGTCTATAGAAATCCCCGGGGAGACTGCATATGTAGCTGCTGTCACCCGCAGTCAGAGTGCCCGGATCGCAGGTAGCGCCCTGCCATCTGGACCCTCCTCCGCTAGAGGAGAGACTGAACCAGAGGTGGTCCCAGAGCCGGTCCCGGAGGGTCCCAGTGAGGAAGGAACCCTGACGTCACTTTTGGCTGCCTCCAGCCAGGAGTTCCAGGCCGCTCTGCACTCAGACGCGAGCCTGGATAACTTGAGGCACCTCGCCGAGACGCCCACCTCCGTGACTGATAAGGAGAGGGTGTTCTGGGAACGAGGAAGGTTGTACCGGGAGACAGTACCCGGAGAGTCCCAAAAGGAGTGGTTGAGGGAAAAACAGCTGGTCGTCCCGCACCAGTTCCGAGGTGAGTTGTTGAGGATTGCCCATGAGATTCCACTCGCTGGACACTTGGGGATCAGCAAAACTAAGGCACGGCTGTCTCAACACTTCTATTGGCCCAAGATGGGGACAGATGTGACTAACTGCTGCCGCTCCTGTATCACCTGTCAAAGAGTGGGGAAGGCGGGGCCTGCTCTTAAGGCTCCCCTGATCCCGTTGCCAGTGATAGAGGAGCCTTTCCAGAGGATCGCGGTGGACGTTGTGGGCCCGCTTGCCGTCCCCAGCCGCTCTGGAAAGCAATACATCCTTACTGTGGTAGACTACGCTACCCGGTACCCGGAGGCAGTAGCTCTGTCCTCAACTAAGGCAGATAAGGTGGCGGATGCACTGGTGACCATCTTTTTACGGGTAGGATTTCCCAGGGAGATGCTTACCGATCGAGGGACCCAATTTATGTCTCGCCTAATGAAGGCTCTCTGCAGCAAAATGCAGGTGACGCGTATGGTATCGAGTGCGTATCACCCACAGACCAATGGTTTGTGTGAACGCTTTAACGGTACCCTCAAACAGATGCTCCGCATGCTGGTTGAGTCCCAGGGACGCGATTGGGAGCGGTACCTCCCACACCTGCTGTTTGCCTACAGAGAAGTCCCGCAGGCCTCGACGGGGTTCTCCCCCTTTGAGCTCCTGTATGGCAGGCGAGTTCGGGGACCCCTTGGGTTGATAAGAGAATCCAGGGAAGATGAGCCAAACCCCACAGAAGTGTCCATCGTGGATTATGTCATGCGCTTCCGCGACAAGATGCAGACCTTGACGCAGTTGGTGCATGACAACATGACGCAGGCTCAGGCTGACCAGAAGCACTGGTACGACCAGAACGCCCGGGAGCGGACCTACCAGGTGGGTCAAAAGGTGTGGGTGCTGGTACCCGTACCAAAGGATAAGCTTCAGGCAGCCTGGGAAGGCCCGTACGTCGTGCACCAACGGCTCAACCCAGTCACCTACATGGTCACGCTTGACCACACTCGGGGTAGGCGCAAAGCCTTTCACGTCAACATGATGAAGACCTATCACGAACGTGAAGCCTGCTTCCTACCGGTCTGCAACCTGCCCGAGGACGGGGAGGAGGATCCCCTCCTGGACATGCTGGCCCGAGCCCAGGCCAATGGGTCCATTGAGGACATGGAGGTAAATGCCTCGCTAACCGCCTCCCAGCGGTTGCAGTTGCTGACCACTCTGGAATCCTTTTGGGCTGTGTTCACTAACCGACCAGGAAGGACTAAGTTGGCAGTCCACGAGGTGGACACCGGGAATCATGCCCCGTTACGGCGGACACCTTATGGATCTCTGAGGAGGTGCAGCAGATTATGCGCCAGGAGACCCATGAGATGTTGCAGCTGGGGGTGATCCGGCCATCCAAAAGCGCGTGGGCCTCACCTGTAGTTCTCGTGCCAAAAAAGGACCGGACCACCCGGTTCTGCGTGGACTACATGGGGCTCAACGCCATCACTACCTCTGATGCGCACCCAATGCCACGCATCGAGGATCTGCTGGAGCGGTTGGTGAATGCCAAGTACATATCCATCATGGATTTAAGCCGGGGATACTGGCAGATTCCCCTGAGCCCTGCGGCGCAGGAGAAATCCGCCTTTATCACCCCTTTTGGACTGTACGAGTCCACAGTCATGCCTTTCGGCATGAAGAATGCCCCTGCCACTTTTCAGCGGATGGTCAACCACCTGCTTCAGGGACTGGAGGAGTACGCTGTGGCGTACCTGGACGACATTGCCGTCTTCAGTTCCACCTGGGAGGAACACCTTCAGCATCCCCAGGAGGTGCTCAAGCGTATTCGCCAGGCATGTCTGACCATCAAGCCGGGAAAATGCCAGATGGGCATGAGGGAGGTCCACTACCTGGGTCACCGGGTAGGCGGGGGTTCCATGAGTCCAGAGCCCGAGAAAGTGGACGCGATCGTGTCCTGGCCCACCCCCAGGATCAAAAAGCAGGTGAAGTCCTTCCTGGGCACTGCAGGGTACTATAGGCGTTTCGTACCGAACTATAGCGCCATTGCAAAACCCTTGACGGACCTCACCAAGGGCGGTCTACCCCAAACAGTCAGCTGGACAGATGGCTGTGAGGCGGCATTCCGAGCTTTGAAAACAGCCCTGTGCAGCTCTCCAGTGTTGAAAGCCGTCGACAGCAGTCGGCCATTCCTGGTACAGACTGACGCCAGCGAATTTGGCCTCGGTGCTGTACTCAGCCAGGTTGATTCGGGGAACCAGGAGCACCCCATGTTGTACCTGAGCCGGAAACTTCTGCCAAGGGAAGTGGCATATTCCACCATCGAGAAGGAGTGCCTGCCCATGCTCTGGGAACTGCAACGTTTGCAGCCCTACCTGTACGGGCGCACCTTCAAGGTGGTCACCAACCACAACCCTCTGAGCTGGCTGCACACAGTGTCCGGAACCAATGGTAGGTTGCTACGCTGGAGCCTTGCCCTACAGCAGTATGATTTTGCCGTACAACACAAGAAAGGCAGCGATCATGGGAATGCTGATGGGTTGTCACGACGTGGCGAACCCGCTGAGGTGCGCATGGCGGATTACCGAGAGGTCATGCCTCCGTAGCGCCCTCAAAGGGGGGGAGGTGTGATGACATCTACTACATTTAGCAGCTTGTGTATAGCTGCGCTTCCCTTCCCCCCTCCCAGCATAAGTAAGGCTCAGTGTAACCTGAGCCACCAGTGCTGGAGTTTTCCCGCCTCACCGTAGGGGGTCTCCATTGTCTTCACATGTGCTGTCCATCCATGGCAGTCAATATGAGGATTCATTCTTTTCGCTTCTAACACGGTGGGAAGTTGCGTCAGAAACACTAGAGTCACTGTGTCAAGTATAGTGTACAGTTCCTATAGCGTCTTGTGCTTGGGTGCGAGGAAAACACAGGAGACATAGGTTGAAATGAAATGACTTGTATTACTTCATACAAGCATGCTGAAAAGTTCACACAGTTTGCAGGAACAGAGACAGGAGACACAGCAGGCTAGAGTAACTTCAAGCACTACAATAAATCTCCAAAGCAGGTTCAGGATCTCTTCTCTGTACCGTAATTCTTTCTGCAAACATGGATTCACCAAACAGCAGGTTTCCAGAGTCCAAAAGTGTTCCAAGGTTCCTCAGTAGGGAATAGCTGGAGTACAAGTCCAAGGTTTCCAGGAGTCAGGTCACAGACTGACTGAGGCTTGATTCAAGAGCACTGATTGTTCAGCTGAGGCTGCTTAAGAAGCAAGAGGGAAGAATCAGGGCGGGAACATGAAAACTGGAAACTCCATATTAACTGACGGCAAGAGCTGCAGAAAGACAGAAAGCAAAATGGCCGACGGAAAACTGAGTTTCAAGGAACATGTCAACAGAGACAAAGAACCTTACATTACTCCCCCCTTAGGGACAACCTCCGGATTACCTCAGACCAGGCTTGTCAGGGTACCTCTGATGAAACTGGCGGAGCAGGCGAGGAGCATTTACATTATTGACTGGTTCCCATGAGTTGTCCTCCACTGGGTAGCCCTGCCATTTAATCAAATATTGCAACTGATTTCTGTACAACCTGGAATCTAGAATCCTTTCCACCATAAATTCTTCCTGACCATCGACCAGCACTGGGTCAGGGCAAGGAGAAGAACGTCCAGGAAACGTATTGGGTGTTTACAGCCTTTAGTAGGGATACATGAAAGACAGGGTGGATTCTCATAGTTCTGGGCAGTTGAAGACGACAAGCAACAGCACTTATAATCTTACTGATCTTATAAGGTCCAATGTACTTATGTCCCAATTTAGATGATGGAATCTTTAATTTAAGATTTCTGGTTGACAGCCAGACCAAATCTCCTACCTTGAAAGCTGGTGCAGGTTTACGAAATTTATCTGCTGCTTTCTTGTACCTTTCCTGAGCCAATTCTAGATTTTCCTTTAGAAGATCCATATTCTTTTGTAAAGAAGTGATTCTTTCAGCCACTGGGGGCGTATCTATGGGAAATCGAGGAAGAATGTTAGGATGATAACCTAGATTGGAGTAAAAAGGAGACTGCTTAGAGGAGGCGCTCTGAGAGTTGTTATAAGAGAACTCAGCCAGTGGAAGTAGATCCACCCAATCATCCTGTAGGTGGCAGATAAAACAGCGGAGATACTGCTCCAGGGTCTGATTGGTTCGTTCTGTCTGTCCATTAGTCTGGGGATGAAAAGCAGAAGAAAGGTTTACTTTAACACTAGGACTACTGGACTCGTGACCCCGCCTAGAACTACTGAAAGGAGTCATTTTGACTCCTTGCTTGTTTTCGTTTATTTTTAGAGTTTCATTTGTGGTTATTTATTAATAATTATATTTTTTGTAATGTATTATTATTGTGAGATCCAACAGTAATGCTTTTGATTGTTTTTTTTCTGCTTTTCTTATTTTTCTACAGAAAATAACAATAATTATAATAGACGTTTTTCAAACATTTTTTTTTATTCAAGTGCACACATATAAACAACAACTGAAGAACAAAAAGCAGAGAAAATGTAGGTGGAGGAGCATAAAAATGAAAATATGGCGCAGAATTCACCTTCTAAACATTTGGTGTTTCGCATTTTAGGCATTGCCTTTGATTTATGGCAGTACATTGCCCACACAAAGACTTACCACAAGTCTTACAATTGCCGACAGATCTATTTTTCTTGCACTTTTCTTTGATCTGGCAAAATTTTGTTTGAACCATCACTTCCGAGCATGTAGAAACTTGGGACGTGGAACCCTTTTCCCTATCTGTGACATAAGGACCACTCAACTCTCTCACAAGCGTTTGTAAAAATGCCTTGCGTGACATTTTTTGGTGGGTTATCTCATTGAATATTATCCATGCATTTATACCCGCAAAGTCTAAGGCATTTTCAAATGCATGAACAGGCCATCTTCTTGTGCATGTTTGTGTGGTATATTTTCGTGCCATCTGATCCACTACATCTACTCCATATTTTGTTTCATTGTAAAACTTTACCGTTTCTGGAGTTTTTTTAGCGGAATCAGACGCAACAACAACATCTGGATGGACGGAACTCAAAATGACAACATTTTTGTTGGGCTTTCCTTGATATACTGTAAGTGTAAAATTGTCTTCATTTCTAAACACTTTAGTGTTGTACAATTCCTCTTTCATGGATTTTATTTCTTTAGGCACTTCTCGCCTTATCTTGTTCAGTGTTCCCACGATGGTTGTTCCTTTGCTTTTTAGCTGTTTAGCTAATTTTACTGAAGTAAAATAATTATCGGTTGTAACATTGCGACCTTTTTTCAAAAACGGGTCCAATAACTTCATTACCACATGGTCAGCTAAACGGTCCTCAGCACGGCGTGTGTCATCTTTGCCTAGATAAGGGAAGCCATTTTCCAGATATTTGCTCTCCTTATCAACAGCTAGCCAATATTTGTGGCCATATTTATCTGGTTTGGAAGGCATGTACTGCGTGAATGGACACCTAGTTTTGCTTGGGAAAAGTTGCTCATCCACCGTTATGTATGGGCCAGGTTTGTAACACGCAATACAATTTTCAATAAACCTGTCCCACACAGTAGAAAATAGAGCAAACTTGTCCGTTTGCAGTCTCTCCGATCGAGTAGATTTCTCATCAAATCTGAAAAACCTCATAATTTCAACAAAGCGGTCCCTAGACATTGTCGCTTTGCAAAACGGTATTCCCCAGTCATTACACCAAATACTGCTAATCGAGTGACGGTTCGTGCCAGATATTCCACGAGCATAGAATATCGCAATGAATGCATCTAGCTCCTCATCAGATAGAGTAAACTGTAAATTATTGTTCCTGCATACTTCTGCAAGCGTACAGTTCTTTATATGTGTCAATATATATGAATAAAAAATTAGCATAAGATAGGAGCCTAGAGTAAACAAGCTATTTTGTTCAGCATTACACAGTAATACAAGCAGGTAAAACACAAGGAAAATGTGAAAAGTTGACATGTAAATTGAACTACATCTATATGAACATCAGGGTAAATAAGACAGAGTGAAAAAATTATGCACAAAACTTTATAGCAACATTTAGTGACAAAAGGACCTCAAAATATAGTAGGGAGTCAAAATGACTCCCTTCAGTAGTTCTTGGTAAATTTTGAAAAAAACGCGCACATTTTTCACCAAAATTATTTATTCTCACAAAATCTTTTTTCACATCATATTTGAGGAAAAGTCACCGAGTTTCAAGCCGGAATTCTGAAAAATGTAGTCACAGAAGAGAAATACAAAACGAAAGGAGTCAAAATGACTCCATCAGTAGTTCTAGTGTCCAATGCTGCACAGAAATTTTGCCAAAACCTTGAAGTGAATTGCACCCCTCGATCCGAAATGACCTCATCCGGTACTCCATGTAAGCCAAACACATTCTTAATCATCAAGTCTGATGTCTGTTTTGCAGTGGGTAAGCCGACACAAGGGATAAAATGAGCTGCCTTTGTTAGACGGTCAACCACCACTAGAATGGTGTTCTTCCCTTGAGAGGTTGGTAACTCCACAATGAAGTCATAGAAATGGATCCCCACGGGCGGGATGGGGTGGGAAGAGGTTGCAACAGACCAGTTGGTGAGGAGCGAGGTGTTTTGCATCTTGCACAGACTTCACATGAAGTGACATAGTTTAAAACATCTTTCCTGTAAGTGGGCCACCAAAAGAAACGAGAAAGAAATTCTTGTGTCTTTAGAATTCCCCTATGCCCGGCTATCTTGGAATCGTGGATGAGTTGCAATACTCTCAATCTGACTGTTTCAGGTATATACAGACGTTGTCCCTGAATCCACACACCATTCTTAAAGACAAGACTAATGTCCCTTGGGGGTTGAGCCAACAAAGAATCCGCATGGTATGCTTCCTTGATGTCCTTAAGTAGGTCTTGATTATGAATCACTCCCAGGAATCTAGAGTCAGGAAGAATAGTCTTAGGAGGAGTAAGTGGACGTGTCTCTGCTGAATGAATCCTAGAGAGTGCATCAGCCTTTCCATTGCGCGATCCTGGTCTATAAGAAATGACAAAATTAAATTGGTTTAGGAAAAGATTCCAGCGAGCCTGGCGAGGAGTCAGGCACTTAGCCGACCTGATAAATTCAAGGTTACGATGGTCTGTCAGGACGACTATTTGCTGTGCAGCTCCCTGAAGAAGGTGTCTCCATTCCTTGAAGGCGGCAATAATGGCCAACAATTCTCTATTGCCCACATCGTAGTTCCTCTCAGCCGAAGACAACTGCTGGGAAAAGAAGGCACAGGGATGCAAGACATTCTTCTCACCTGTTCTCTGAGAGAGTATAGCTCCAATGGCACAGTCTGAAGCATCCACCTCTATTATGAAGGCAAGCTCGGGGTTGGGATGTACTAAGATAGGTGCGGTGGTAAATTTATCCTTTAAACAGGAAAATGCTTCCTGAGCTTGCGGGGTCCAGGAGAACCTAGACTGTTTCCGGGTAAGTTGGGTGATAGGTGACACTACCTCAGAAAAATTCTTAATGAAACTCTATAGAAGTTGGCAAACCCGATGAAACGCTGCACCTCCTTCACATTTCTAGGAATTGGCCAATCCTTGATGGCTTGGGTCTTGCTTCCATCCATACTAATCCCTTGCGTAGATAGTACATACCCCAGAAAATGAATTTCGGTCCTATGGAATTCACATTTTTCAAGTTTGATGTAGAGATGGTTTTGTCTTAGGCGTTCTAAGACCATTCTCACATGTCCATGATGTCCCTCTGTGGAGTTAGAAAAAATTAGAATATCATCCAGATAAATCACCACAAATGTATCTAGGAGATCCCTGAAGATATCATTCACGAAGTGTTGGAAAGTGGCTGGGGCGGTACTCAGACCAAAAGGCATAACTAGATATTCAAAGTGTCCATAGCGTGACCTGAAAGCAGTCTTCCATTCATCCCCAGGTCCTAATACGGACCAAGTTATAGGCCCCACGGAGATCCAGTTTAGAGAAAATTTTGGCATGCCGCACTCTCTCCAACAACTCAGGGATTAAAGGCAATGGATAACGGTTTCTAATAGTAACCTTATTGAGTTCCCTATAGTCTATGCAGGGTCTCAGAGATCCATCTTTCTTTTCACAAAGAAGATGGGTGCACCTGCGGGAGATGAAGAGGGGCGTATGAAGCCCTTGGCTAAATTTTCGTCTATATAATCCTTCAAAGCTTTTAGCTCGGGCCCCGCTAGGGGGTAGATCTTACCAAAAGGTATCTCGGCTCCGGGCAATAATTCAATTGGACAATCATATGGACGGTGAGGAGAAAGCTGATCAGCGTTCTTCTTGTCACATAAATCCACATAGTCCTGGTATACAGCTGGTAGTTCAGGGACTGACATGGTTCCTTTAGGAACAGAGCAAGCTGAAACTCCTTGACTCATCTGTTTCTCCGGAAAGTGTAATTCCTTGGTCTCCCAGTTAATCGTAGGATTCTGCGCCTGCAGCCATGGTAGCCCTAGAATGATGGGAAAGTGGGGAGAAGAGATAAGCAAAAAAGACATTTTCTCCTGATGATCTTTACCCATAAGGACCCTCAAAGGCTCTGTTTCTTGATCCACTGGTCCAGAAGTCAGTAGAGAGCCATCCACAGTCTCCATCTGTACTGGAGTAGCCTTCTTCACTGAACGTATCCCCTGTTTCAGAGCAAAGGAGATATCCATAAAATTTCCACTTGCTCCTGAGTCGATCATAGCAGAGCTAGACACCCAGACTGAGTCAACCCAGAGTTTGATGGAAAGGAAGCAATGAGAATTGTTTCTTTTACAACTCAGCTGGGACACCGCTGAGGAAACTTGAAAAATTGCAGCGTTTATACCGTCATCGTCCCCAGAACTAACAGAGTTTAAGTCCGAGAAATCAAGATCTCTTGCAGCAGATCTCTCTGGAGCCTGAGGCTCGGACATGACAAAGCTCCTCTCGCAACACTCACAGTGAATGACTGCTGCAGTACAGTCATGGCCAAAAGTTTTGAGAATGACACAAATATAAATTTTTACAAAGTCTACTGCTTCACTTTTTCTAATGGCAATTTGCATATACTCCAGAATGTTATAAAGAGTGATCAGCTTAACAGCAATTACTTGCAAAGTCAATATTTGGCTAGAAAATGGACTTTATCCCCCAAAACACATTTCAACATCATTGCAGCCCTGCCTTAAAAGGACCAGCTAACCTCTTTTCAGTGATTGCTCCATTAACACAGGTGTGGGTGTGGATGAGGACATGGTTGGAGATCAATCTGTCATGATTAAGTAAGAATGACACCACTAGACACTTTAAAAGGAGGCTGGTGCTTGGCATCATTGTTTCTCTTCTGTTAACCATGGTTATCTCTAAAGAAACACGTGCAGTCATCATTGCAATGCACAAAAATGGCCTAACAGGGAAGAGTATCGCAGCTAGAAAGATTGCACCTCCGTCAACAATCTATCGCATCATCAAGAACTTCAAGGAGAGAGGTTCCATTGTTGCCAAAAAGGCTCCAGGGCGCCCAAGAAAGACCAGCAAGCACCAGGACCGTCTCTTAAAAGTGTTTCAGCTGCGGGATCGGGCTACCAGCAGTGCAGAGCTTGCTCAGGAATGGCAGCAGGCAGGTGTGAGTGCATCTGCACGCACTGTGAGGCGGAGACTCTTGGAGCAAGGCCTGGTCTCAAGGAGGGCAGCAAAGAAGCCACTTCTCTCCAGAAAAAAACATCATGGACAGACTGATATTCTGCAAAAGGTACAGGCAGTGGACTGCTGAGGACTGGGGTAAAGTTATTTTCTCTGATGAATCCCCTTTTTGATTGTTTGGGACATCAGGAAAACGCCTCATTCGGAGAAGACAATGTGAGAGCTACCACCAGTCTTGTCTCATGCCAACTGTTCAGCATCCTGAAACCATTCATGTGTGGGGTTGCTTCTCAGCCAAGGGAATCGGCTCTCTCACAGTCTTGCCTAAAAACACAGCCATGAATAAAGAATGGTACCAGAATGTCCTCCAAGAGCAACTTCTCCCAACCTTCCAAGAGCAGTTTGGCGATCAACAATGCCTTTTCCAGCATGATGGAGCACCTTGCCATAAAGCAAAGGTGATAACTAAATGGCTCAGGGAACAAAACATAGAGATTTTGGGTCAATGGCCTGGAAACTCCCCAGATCTTAATCCCATTGAGAACTTGTGGTCAATCATCAAGAGACGGGTGGACAAACAAAAACCTAAAAATTCTGACAAAATGAAAGCATTGATTGTGCAAGAATGGACTGCTATCAGTCAGGATTTGGTCCAGAAGTTGATTGAGAGCATGCCAGGGAGAATTGCAGAGGTCCTGAAGAAGAAGGGTCAACATGCAAATATTGACTTGCTGCATTAACTCATTCTAACTGTCAATATAAGCTTTTGTTACTCATATGTTTGCAATTATATTTCTGTCTGTGATAAAAACATCTGTCAAACACACACATAAAAACCAGAGGGCAGCAGATCATGTGAAAATATAATATTTGTGTCATTCTCAAAACTTTTGGCCATGACTGTAGTCTTACGAGAACGGCTGGGCAGTTTATAATGAAGTGCCCTGACTTACCACAGTAGAAACATAGATTTTCCTTTATACGATGTTCTTTGCGTGCATCACTAACCCGTCTTTGTAAAGAGTCCACCTGCATGGGTTCAGGTTCTGGTTCCCTTGTGATCCTACTCAAAGGTTCCTTAGCTGAGGAGGGAGGTAGTAAAAGGTTAGTGCGATTATTTTCGAACCATCTCTCTTGTCTGCGTTCAGTCAGACGAGCATCAATACGGATACAATAGTTAATAAAGTCACCTAACGCAGTGGGAGGGTCGGCACGAGCAAGTTCATCCTTAATCAGTGGAGACAACCCTTTCCGAAAAAATAGATTTTTTAGCGGAAGTGTCCCAAGTGGTATCAAGAGCCCATCTCCTGAAATCCAGGGCATATTCGGCTACTGAACGCTTACCTTGGCGCAAAGTTAACATGGCTGCTTCAGCTGTTGCACCTCGATTGGGGTCATCAAACACCTGCCCCATGGCTGAAATAAAAGCATCAAGGTGATTCAAACAATCATCCTCAGTCTCAATCAGAGGGTTTGCCCACATCAAAGCCTTATTGGTAAGCAACATGATTATAGTAAGCACTTTGCATCGTTCAGTGGGAAATTGTGAAGCATGTGCAGAGAAAAATAAATTGCATTGATTAATAAATCCCCTGAATTTCTCACGTTCACCGCCAAAACAAAAAGGAGGTAATTTGGGGATCCCAGAACTTGGGGTTATGGCAGGAGCCTGGGCTCGTTCCTCTAGAGCCTCAATCCTGGCTCGCAATTCCTGGGTAGTCTGTCCAAACACTTGCAAATTATGATTAGTGAGGTCCTGTAGGCTTGCAAAACGGGTTTTTAAAGTCTGTACATCTGAAAGGATTGTATCAGTCACTCCGCAAAGTTCCTTTATGCGGGCCTCCATCTTCCAGATCTTTTAAGGCAGAGGTGCTGGAAGGAGAAGAGGAAAGGAAAAAAAAAAAAAACAATAGTGTTTACCTGTGGTAACACTCCAAAGTAAAATTTTAAGGGAATGCGCTCACCTGGAATGGTTGTGAGAAGTCACAACCACTGTCATCACATAAGGTATTAAACGGACATCTGATATCCACAGTCACAGCAGACACGGCTTTCCCAGACCCAGCAGACACTAAACATTGGCTCCTGAATCTTGTCATGTATAGTGTACAGTTCCTATAGCGTCTTGTGCTTGGGTGCGAGGAAAACACAGGAGACATAGGTTGAAATGAAATGACTTGTATTACTTCATACAAGCATGCTGAAAAGTTCACACAGTTTGCAGGAACAGCGACAGGAGACACAGCAGGCCAGAGTAACTTCAAGCACTACAATAAATCTCCAAAGCAGGTTCAGGATCTCTTCTCTGTACCGTAATTCCTCTGCAAACATGGATTCACCAAACAGCAGGTTTCCAGAGTCCAAAAGTGTTCCAAGGTTCCTCAGTAGGGAATAGCTGGAGTACAAGTCCAAGGCTTCCAGGAGTCAGGTCACAGACTGACTGAGGCTTGATTCAGGAGCACTGATTGTTCAGCTGAGGCTGCTTAAGAAGCAAGAGGGAAGAATCAGGGCGGGAACATGAAAACTGGAAACTCCATATTAACTGAGGGCAAGAGCTGCAGAAAGACAGAAAGCAAAATGGCCGACGGAAAACTGAGTTTCAAGGAACATGTCAACAGAGACAAAGAACCTTACAATGTGATTGTATAAGTACACCTGCTGCGTGTCCTTCATTCTCAGACACATACAAATGAAACGGTGGAGTATAGTCCGGGATGCCCAAGGCAGGGGCGGAAACAATAAGCCACTTTAATTCAGAAAAGGCACGATAAAGGCTTTCCATACAAACCGGTGATCTTTCCATATAGTTCATTATACCATCTCAAAGCATTGTAAAGGGGTTGTATTATGCGGTATGCATCCGGTATCCACTGACAACAATAAGTACATAGTTCATTTTCATCTTTTGGGAAAGGAAGGGAGCTGACAGCTATTTTTCTTTCTTCTGTGAGGTATCTGACACCTTGAAGGAGACAGTGACCCAAAAATATCACTTGACCAAGACAGAACTGAAGTTTCGAGGCCGAAACCCGACAGTTCAGATCTGTGAGATACTTGCGAAAACTAACAACAGCAACATGGCTTCCTGTTCCGTCCATACACACCACAAAAATCATCCACATACTGAAGCAGCGTGACATGGGGGTGGTCAAATGCCAGGGTAAAAGACACTTGCCCATATTTTTTACAAACTGGGACTGTTTTGGGCCCCTTGTGGCAGAACTGTCCACATCAATTGTCCTCCCTGATAAATAAATACAAACAGAAATTGACAATCTTGGTGTAATAGAATACTAAAAAACACATTGGCAAAATCGATAACTGTGAACCAAGTAGCATCCTGAGATATCTGAAACAAAAGAGTATATATATATTAGACACCACTGGAGTTTCCAGATCAGTAACTGCATTAACTGCCCATAGATCTTGCACCAACCGGTACACAGGGGTTAAGTTGAAGGGGGGGCTGGAGTCTGCTATGTGGGTACTGATAAGAACTGTGTCCTTGCAGCTGCAGATGCCTGCTTGCGTAGGTGGGGGCTAAAATTGGAGTGAGAGCCGAAACTGCAGCAGCAGCTGGTTTGGGTTTCGATTTCCTTGCTGAAGTTGAGCGGGCTAGATTTTTCTGAAAACTTTTAATTACTTTTAATATATTGTCAGGAGTGGAATTCTCAACATCAGATCTAACTGACATTATCGCCTCCTTCAATTCGGGACATCAAAGCTGCCACAAAAAAACGTGAGTGGGCTTTATTATACAATGAGAATCCCAGATCTTTAAATACTACCATAAGAATGACTGGGTGAATAAAGTAGGAGGGGTGGATAGCAGGGACTGGTGCTGGCGGTGGTTAATAATAAGTGCCGTCAGCTTTTACCAAGGGAAAAGTTGGGACTACAACTCCGGGTCTCCTAGCTCCACAACTGTAATAGGTCTCTTCTCCACTGAGGATTAGTAACCCCGCATACATCACAAATCCACCAAACAGGATCATAGGATGGGGGCGACTGGCTTTTGGCAACTCAGGATATATTGATGCCCTGGGGTTGAGGGGCTCAGAGCTTACAATCGGAAGGAGAGACTTAATTTCCTGGGAAAAGATCTTATTATCTAGCAGAGAAACCCCTTATTCCAAATCATCATTTTTAATTATTTTTCTTTCTGGTACTTTCAGTTACTTTCTCAGTTCCTTCCACAAAACATCCAATCTCTGTTATAGTAATAGACAGCTTTCCTTTTTTCATTATAACCATAACACAAACAATCAGAATTCACTTTCTGTTTTCTACCTTCATATCAACCTGCCTTTCTTTCTAACACCTTCGTTCCATAGCGTAAGTTTTATCCTCCCGCCCTCAAGAATTCCTCTGCATTTCTGATATTTTTTTTTTTCTTTCGTCTCTGAACCATAAGACAGACAGTATCCAATCCATTAAACAAATTCAAATCCTTCTTTTTCCTCTTTCTTCCACGGAAAATATGAATCTCTTTTAATTAAATATCCT
>JARQOD010000005.1:420100207-420213451 GCA_033576555.1 Oophaga sylvatica
TCGGAGAGTTCTGCCGGCACTCCCACCGTATAAAGGCCTGAATCCTGCCGCCCCCAGTTGGGGTCCAGGGAAAACTACCACCGGTGGAGACGCACCGTGAGTGCCCCTTTTCGAGACTTGTAGTTCAACCAGCCCGTTACAGTGAGTACACTACGCCCCAGACTATTTACCTTCGTGAGCATCTAAGTGCACCAACGGTTATAAATTTGCGCGCCAACATCCGCGGCAACTGGGCCCCAACGTTTGGACTGGGTTAATACAAGAAAAGGGGAACCCTGCTACGTTATATTTGCAGGGTTGGGAAAGAATTAGGTTGTGATGTGTATATGATTTTTATAGAGCACCGTTACCTGTATTGCATGTTGTTTCTTTAAATACACTTCATTTCTGCTGCATATCCATAAACCAGTTAAACTGTTTTACTCCTGTTTTGGGTGAGTGTG
Organism: Oophaga sylvatica; assembly: GCA_033576555.1. Taxonomy (NCBI): domain Eukaryota; kingdom Metazoa; phylum Chordata; class Amphibia; order Anura; family Dendrobatidae; genus Oophaga; species Oophaga sylvatica. The sequence goes on from JARQOD010000005.1 coordinate 420,100,651, forward strand.
TACTGAGCTATAGGCAGGGGTTTCCCGAATCAGTCCCTGGCAGAAGATAACAGTCCTTCTGCAGTCCTAGAGAGAGCACCAATCAAGATTCGGGTGGAGGCACTGCGCCCTAAAGAGGTGAGACCCCCCCATAACACCCAGCGTACCGTGGTAGCCCTGAAGGGGTGTTACAGTGGAGGCACTGCTGAGATACAGAACTAACACAGGAGTATTTACTATGGAGACTTTAACAGAGTGAGAAGTATATTTGTGGTGTGAAGAGATGGATGTTACAGCTAGACAAAGCTTTGCAGTGAGTGGTGAGCTCTGTGATGCATCTGATGAAGAGATACTGAAAATAGTTAACCGACTCACTGAACTTGCCCACCCTGAAGTGGTCGACCGCAGAAAGGAAAAGGGGGGACAGTTACCCATAGCCCTGATCTCAACCGGGCAGATCTTGAGGAAAGATTACTTCCCATCCATGATAGCCGTGTCCCCAGAATATGGTCGACAATGGAAGATCACTTGGCCTAATGAGTCCGAAGTTGAGACCCGGCAACAGGAATCAACCACTCAGTCTAGGAAGACTAGTATACGTCCGCCCTCTACTCCCCTTAGAACCAGTCCTGAAGAGACAGCGGCCCCTGTTGATGTGCTTATGACAGCTATGGAAAAGTTAGTCAGTCAGTTTGCAAAGATGCAGCCAGAAGGGAACTACCGTCGTTTAAGAACCTTCTCGGGTGCCCTCCCCACCCCTGCTGGAGAAGAAGAATATGATACTTGGAGGGATGCCACTTTACTGTGCTTAGAAGAGTGGCAGTGCACTGATGCCGTGAAGAAGCAGAGAATAGTAGAAAGTTTGAAGGGTACTGCCAGGGGCGTAACTAGGAACGGCAGGGCCCCACAGCAAACTTCACAATGGGGCCCCCCCCCCTCGCGCGCGTTGCCAATCCCGGTCTACCCAAGTTGTGTTAAGAAAGATACCTTTATTATCCAAAATTAGAGGTTTTTGGAGTAATGATAGTGAAATAACAGAAAAGAATCAACTCCCAGGAAGCAACTGAGGTAGTGACGAAGGTAGGCTTTCTCCAGAGTAAATATGTGAAGAAACTTGTAATCCAGCCTGCAAATTGCTTTCAAAACGGATGATTTATTCAGTAGAACAACAGTCCGGTATACAGAATAATCTAAGATTGTTCTGTATACCGTACTTCTGCACCACGCCCTCACCAATTACACATGTGAGGAGTGACAGCCTCAGCTCTGCTACATGTGAGGAGTGACAGCCTCAGCTCTGCTACATGTGAGGAGTGACAGACTTAGTTCTGCTACATGTGAGGAGTGACAGCCTCAGCTCTGCTACATGTGAGGAGGAACAGCCTCAGCTCTGCTACATGTGAGTAGGGACAGCCTCAGCTCTGCTACATTCGAGGAGTGACAGCCTCAGCTCTGCTACATGTAAGGAGTGACAGCCTCATCTCTGCAACATGTGAGGAGTGACAGCCTCAGCTCTGCTACTTGTATAGCAAAGCTGAGGCTGTCACTCCGCGCATGTAGCAGAGATGAGGCTGTCACTCCTCGCATGTAGCAGAGCTGAGGTTGCTACTTGTCACATGTAGCAGAGCTGAGGTTGTTACTTGTCACATGTAGCAGAGCTGAGGTTGTTACTTGTCACATGTAGCAGAGCTGAGGTTGTTACTTGTCACATGAGCAGAGCTGAGGTTGTTACTTGTCACATGAGCAGAGCTGAGGTTGCTACTTGTCACATGTAGCAGAGCTGAGGTTGTTACATGTAGCAGAGCCGAGGTTGCTACTTGTCACATGTAGCAGAGCTGAGGTTGTTACTTGTCACATGTAGCAGAGCCGAGGTTGCTACTTGTCACATGTAGCAGAGCTGAGGTTGTTACTTGTCACATGAGCAGAGCTGAGGTTGTTACTTGTCACATGAGCAGAGCTGAGGTTGCTACTTGTCACATGTAGCAGAGCTGAGGTTGTTACATGTAGCAGAGCCGAGGTTGCTACTTGTCACATGTAGCAGAGCTGAGGTTGTTACTTGTCACATGTAGCAGAGCCGAGGTTGCTACTTGTCACATGTAGCAGAGCTGAGGTTGTTACTTGTCACATGAGCAGAGCTGAGGTTGTTACTTGTCACATGAGCAGAGCTGAGGTTGCTACTTGTCACATGTAGCAGAGCTGAGGTTGTTACTTGTCACATGTAGCAGAGTCGAGGTTGCTACTTGTCACATGTAGCAGAGCTGAGGTTGTTACTTGTCAAATGTAGCAGAGCTGAGGTTGTTACTTGTCACATGTAGCAGAGCTGAGGTTACTTGTCACATGTAGCAGAGCTGAGGTTGCTACTTGTCACATGTAGCAGAGCTGAGGTTACTTGTCACATGTAGCAGAGCCGAGTTGCTACTTGTCACATGAGCAGAGCTGAGGTTGTTACTTGTCACATGAGCAGAGCTGAGGTTGTTACTTGTCACAAATAGCAGAGCTGAGGTTGCTACTTGTCACAAGTAGCAGAGCTGAGGTTGCTACTTGTCACATGTACCAGAGCCGAGGTTGCTACTTGTCACATGTAGCAGAGCTGAGGTTGCTACTTGTCACATGTAGCAGAGCTGAGGTTACTTGTCACATGTAGCAGAGCTGAGGTTGCTACTTGTCACATGAGCAGAGCTGAGGTTGTTACTTGTCACATGAGCAGAGCAGAGGTTGTTACTTGTCACATGAGCAGAGCTGAGGTTGCTACTTGTCACATGAGCAGAGCTGAGGTTGTTACTTGTCACATGAGCAGAGCTGAGGTTGCTACTTGTCACATGAGCAGAGCTGAGGTTGCTACTTGTCACATGAGCAGAGCTGAGGTTGCTACTTGTCACATGAGCAGAGCTGAGGTTGCTACTTGTCACATGAGCAGAGCTGAGGTTGTTACTTGTCACATGAGCAGAGCTGAGGTTGTTACTTGTCACATGAGCAGAGCTGAGGTTGCTACTTGTCACATGTAGCAGAGCTGAGGTTGTTACTTGTCACATGTAGTAGAGCCGAGGTTGCTACTTGTCACATGTAGCAGAGCTGAGGTTGTTACTTGTCAAATGTAGCAGAGCTGAGGTTGTTACTTGTCACATGTAGCAGAGCTGAGGTTACTTGTCACATGTAGCAGAGCTGAGGTTGCTACTTGTCACATGTAGCAGAGCTGAGGTTGCTACTTGTCACATGTAGCAGAGCTGAGGTTACTTGTCACATGTAGCAGAGCTGAAGTTGCTACTTGTCACATGAGCAGAGCTGAGGTTGTTACTTGTCACATAAGCAGAGCTGAGGTTGTTACTTGTCACAAATATCAGAGCTGAGGTTGCTACTTGTCACAAGTAGCAGAGTTGAGGTTGTTACTTGTCACATGTAGCAGAGCTGAGGTTGCTACTTGTTACATGTAGCAGAGCTGAGGTTGTTACTTGTCACATGTAGCAGAGATCAGGGTGTCACTCGTCACTTGTAGCAACCATGAGGCTGTTACTGGGCCAGGGGGATGCTACTGGTGACTGAGGTCCCGTGCCCAACAGGGCCCAGGGGGAGGTTAGTGGTGACTTGAGGCTTGCGTCAAACAGGGCCCAGGAGCCCGAGGCCCTGTTGGAATGCGGGCCCCTTGCTACCTGGGCCCTGTGTTGAATGTGGGCCCCCTGCACTGCAGCCTGGGGCCTGGGCCCTGTTGAATGTGGGCCCTGTTAGATCCTGCCTGCACCTGCCCTCCCAGTCACCATTGAGCAGCCAAGCCTCTTCTCACTGTTGAGAGACTCAAGGTACTCACCCTGCTCGCCCAGGCTTCCACCTGCTTGTCCAGTCAGTCTGCTGCTTCATGTGGTCTGCCTGGCCGTCTGCTGTCCGCCCCCACATGCACACACGCTGTGACAGACGGACCATAATGCACTGGGCCGCAGCTTAAAGCTACAGTGCTCGTTTCTGTTCGCTGTCTGCATTTACTACACTGTAGTGTCTCTTTAAAACAACACAGTGTTGTTATGCATCAGCGTTCAGAGTCAGAAGCCTGAACAAAATGTTGGGAGGGGCCCGAGCGCGGATCCATTTGCCAGCGTGCTCGAGCCCCCCTTTTTGCTCCTAAATCACAGGGCAGCTGCAGCAGGGACGGGCCCCCTTCTAGCCCGGGCCCTGTGGCAGCTGCTTCCCCTGCTTCCACTATAGTTCCGCCCCTGGTACTGCTATGGAAGTGGTGCAGGCTGCTTGGCGGAGCAAGCCACTAGCAACTTATCAAGATTATATGAGTGCTTTAGAAGATGCTTTTGGATCCCCTGAAGATGCTACTGATCTACTCTATAAACTTCGTACCACCTACCAACAACCAGATGAGAAGATGTCCGACTATCTATACCGATTGGATAAGATGGTTCATAGAATAGTATCTAAAGGTGGAGTCAGCCCTAAAGAAGTTGATCAGTGTCGTCTGGACCAAGTACTCAGAGGAGCTCTCACTCATGATCCAATTGCTCAGCGGATGAGGTCTTGTGATAAAGAGAAGATTCCTGGTTCTTTTCATGAGTTGCTTAAGGAAGTTCGCAAGGAAGAGGTTATTTTGGCCGCAAGAGAGAAGACCTCCCCTCGGGTGACTACTGTTGCCTTGAAGCCAGCAGCCGACTGCCGAGAGAGGGAACTGCTGAAAGTCATCGAGAAACAGAGGGAGCAGATTACTCAATTGTTAAGTGCTCAGGCCAAGACAATACAGCGGTTACAAAGTGCTGCAGAGGTAGCCGAGAAGCAGACCCTGGCTTCAGGAAGAGAGAATGATGACCTGTGTAGAGTGGAAAGTAGGAAACCAGAAGGGTGCTTTGTCTGTGGGAGTCCGGGCCATATAGCTCGTCAGTGTCCAAAGAGGTGGAGCTCAAAGAACTCTTCACATTCTCCCCACCTCCCTCCGAGGCAGTCGGGAAACGGGAAAGGGGGCCAGTAGAACCCCATACTGAGCCCCCATCAGCAACTAAGACCTACTCTACCTCTCCATCCAATAGTGCCTCATCGAAAACACTGCCTGAAGGGTTAGTGGGACCAGCCCCGCATGTCCCCGCATATATCAATGGTAAATCTTGTTCAGTATTGCTGGATAGCGGATCTCAAGTGTCCATCATTTTTGAAGGATGGTATAAGAGATATTTATCCAATGTGCCTCTGAAACCGCTGTCTGGACTCGTGGTGTGGGGACTGAGTGAACACAGCTATCCCTACCGAGGATACGTGTCCGTGACACTACGATTCCCAGAGACTGTTGTTGGAGTGGATAAAGAGATACCCATTATAGCGCTAATCTGCCCGGAGGCAGAGGCAGATGAGAGACCCACACCTGTCATAGTGGGAACAAATGCCAACATTTTCCGTACGTTAGCTCAGTGGTGTCGTGAAGCTGGGGGAGAAAAGTACTCGCAGACCCTATCCATCCACCCAGTCTGTCTGGAAGCCTATGTGAGGACGGAGGAGGAGAAGAGGGAACTGCAGCCTGAAAGCTTTGACCCTTGTTTTGAAGGAAGTGAGCTGAAAGGAGAAGAGAGGAGGCTAGTCATCGACGGCATGATGATGCGGGGGGCGGCTTTCTCCTTGGGCGAATGGGACATGGGCCTCGCCCAAGGAGTAGAGCATCGCATTCGGTTGAAAGATCAAAAGCCTTTCCGAGAGAGATCCCGAAGATTGGCCCCGGCGGATATCGAAGATGTTAGGCAGCATCTACGCGGTATGTTAGACACAGGAGTCATCATAGAGTCTAGTAGCCCATATGCTTCCCCCATTGTGATTGCTCGGAAAAAAAATGGAGCTATTCGGATGTGTGTGGATTATCGTACTTTGAACAAACGTACGGTTCCTGACCAGTACACTGTGCCCCGAATTGATGAAGCTTTAGATTGCCTGCAAGGGAGCCAATGGTTTTCTGTGTTAGATCTCCGGAGTGGTTACTATCAGATACCCATGTCAAAGGAAGATCAAGAGAAGACCGCTTTTATCTGCCCCATTGGGTTCTTCGAGTTTCAAAGACTGCCTCAAGGACTGACCGGTGCTCCGGCCACTTTTCAGAGATGTATGGACAAAGTAGTGGGGGACATGCACTTACGTGAGGTCTTGGTTTATCTCGATGATCTTATTGTTTTTGGGAAGACTCTGGAAGAACACAACCAGCGGTTGTTCAAGGTGCTGGATCGGTTGAAGGAGGCTGGGTTGAAGTTGTCCCTTGATAAGTGCCGGATTTGCCAGACGACTGTGAAATATGTGGGGCACATAGTCAGCAGAGAAGGAATTTCCACCGACCCCGCCAAAGTGGAGGCTGTGGTAAACTGGCCTAAGCCCACCAAGCTGGGGGAGCTTAGGTCCTTTTTAGGATTCTGTGGATACTACCGAAGATTTGTACCCCAGTACTCTCGGATTGCGAAGCCATTAACTGCTCTTACCCAGGGGTATCCCCCTTCCGGCGGGACAGCCCGCCCCTCAAGGTCAGGGAAAAGAGACTACTTCCGAGTTAATGAACCTTTTGGGGAAAGATGGACACCCTTATGCGACGAGGCATTCGAGAAACTGAAGTCATGTTTGACCCAAACTCCAGTGTTGGCCTATGCAGACGCCAGTAAACCATATGTGTTACATATAGATGCTTCTCTCGACGGACTAGGAGGGATTCTCTATCAGGACCATGATGGCTGTCTACGTCCCGTTTACTACATTAGTCGAGGATTGACTCCCAGTGAACGCAACTACCCAGCTCACAAACTGGAGTTTCTGGCTCTGAAATGGGCTGTAGTGGACATGCTGCATGACTACCTCTATGGGGTACGCTTCGTGGTTCATACCGACAACAATCCATTAACCTACGTGAGAACCACAGCAAAACTGGATGCCGGTGGCTTGCCGCACTCTCTCTGTATGATTTCAGCTTAAAATATCGACCAGGGATCAGCAACATTGATGCAGACACACTCTCTCGCCTGCCTAGTGAACCTTTAAATGAGGAAGAAGAAGGAGGATGGATAGAGGTCCCTGCCCCTGAGGTGAAGACTCTGTGCCATAGACATCGAACTGATGCCCTCACTCTGCAGTGCTGTGCTAAATTCTTAGGAGCATCTAGCGAAGCGCTCCCGTTGTCGTACTGTCGAGTGACAAATGTAACCCCAGACTCTCTCCCTCAACTGACTCATAATCAAGTCAGGACGGCGCAGCAGGAGGATCAGTCAGTGGGGGTAGTTCGATGGTGGGTGAAGAGGGGCTGGAGGCCCGAAAAGAATGCATTAAGAACAGAGGAGTCTGTCCTGCTGACTCGGCAGCTAGAGTCGCTAGTAGTAAAAAATGGGCTACTATACCGAGAGACAAGGGGCCAGAAGGGAGGAGTCCGCAGGCAGCTGGTGTTACCCACCCGATTTCGGAAGATGGTCATGAAGTCCCTGCATGATGACCATGGACATCTTGGCATCGAAAAGACTACGAGTCTCGTGGCCGACCGATTCTATTGGCCTCGCATGGAAGCGGATATTGAAGAATACTGCAAATCATGCTCCCAGTGTGTGTTGAGAAAAACCTTGCCTTTGAGAACAGCCCCCCTTGTGAACATTACCAGTGATGGCCCACTTGAACTAGTGTGCATTGATTTCCTCTCCATCGAGCCTGATGAAAGCAATGTCAGTAATGTGTTAGTGGTCACTGACCATTTCACCCGATATGCCCAGGCCTACCCCACTAAAGATCAAAGGGCAATTACTGTGGCAAAAACATTATGGGAGAAGTTCTTTGTACATTACGGGCTGCCTGCCCGCATCCATACCGATCAAGGAAGAGATTTCGAAAGTAGACTAATCAAGGAGCTATGCGCTCTCTGTGGGATCAAGAAATCCAGAACCACGCCATATCACCCCCAAGGGGATCCTCAACCTGAGAGATTCAACCGTACCCTTCTGAACATGTTAGGCACTTTAGATCCCAGGAAGAAGGGACACTGGAGCAGGCATGTGAGCCAGTTGGTTCATGCCTACAATTGCACCACAAATGAGTCAACTGGATATTCTCCTTATTTCCTCATGTTTGGAAGAAAAGCCCGACTACCCGTGGATATTAGTTTTGGGACATCCATTGACCGTTCTAATGGGAAGACCTACTTAAAATATGTGTCCCAGCTAAAAGAAGATTTGACAAAAGCTTACAAATTGGCAGAGCAGGCCTCTGGTCGGTCAGGGAAGCGCAATAAGACTCGCTACGACTGTAGGGTTCTAGAACAAGTTTTACTACCTGGAGACAGAGTTCTTATTCAGCTTTTGGGCCTTCCTGGGAAGCACAAGCTTGCTGATCGGTGGTGTCCTGACCCTTACGTGGTGATGGAGAAGTTGCCCGGTGTTCCGGCCTACAGAGTGAAGCCCGAAAAAGGGGGTGGAGCTGTTAAAACCTATCATCGACATCATCTGTTGCCTGTGGGAAAAAACATCCCTTTACCCCCATTGCCAACTCAAGGAGGTCATACAACTCTTCAGTGCAATAGGAGAAGTCCAAGGTGTAAAAACCCACCCCAGACTGGAGTTGCCTCAGGAGGATGTGACAGCGAGTCTGGGGATGAATGGGGACCTGACTGTCAATGGAGCTACAGGTGGATCGAGGACCCATGCCCCATGGGCGTAGACCCTGAAAACCAGACCCTGAAGTAGAAACAAAGAAAAGGGACATTTGTCAGGAGGCGAGTGCACCCCGCCCACAATTGGAGGAAAGTTCAGAAGAGGGACATTTATTGAATGAAGAGATTCACCTGGTGGAGCCCGTTCTTGAGAGACAAGAGTCGGGGACTGAGGAGGTGGGCCCCTCGGTACACACTCGTCCCAAGCGGGACATTAGGCCACCCATGATGTTGACTTATGACAGAATGGGACATACCACTGAGGTCCCCAGGTTGATACACCCAAATTCAAATTCTGTTTGGCCTTATTTCTCGGTATCTTCCATGTGTCCAGGAGGTGGTTTGTATGCATGTAAATTTGGTGTTAGTCAGGATGCCTTAACCCCCATTCATGTTTCAGGTGGTGAGTCCTCATGTCATGATGGGACACTTTCAATGACTCACCAGGGGGAGAATGTAACACCTGCACATGGAACTGTCAGAGCAGCTACTGGTATACTGGGATTTACAGACACTAAGAAGAGTTTTGCAGCTGCTGTTAAACAGGGACCTTCAGACATTAATGGTTTTTTCCCTGAGCTGCGGGGGACTACAATTCCCATGGACCCTTGTTTCAGTCAGATGACACAGCTTGGAGGGATAGGAGGGAGGAGGAACTTGGGGGAGGGAGCTGGAGAGGAAGTAAAAGAAAGTGAGAGAGCGGATGGTTCATGTAAAAGATGGAGCGCTGTGGACTTGTATTCCTCTAAAGAGCGGAGCGTTCCAGTCCCCTCTGATATACCTGCGAATCTGGAGAGAGCGCAGCCCGGTCATCAGGTGAAGCAAGCAACATTAAGGACTCGGAGAGTTCTGCCGGCACTCCCACCGTATAAAGGCCTGAATCCTGCCGCCCCCAGTTGGGGTCCAGGGAAAACTACCACCGGTGGAGACGCACCGTGAGTGCCCCTTTTCGAGACTTGTAGTTCAACCAGCCCGTTACAGTGAGTACACTACGCCCCAGACTATTTACCTTCGTGAGCATCTAAGTGCACCAACGTTTATAAATTTGCGCGCCAACATCCGCGGCAACTGGGCCCCAACGTTTGGACTGGGTTAATACAAGAAAAGGGGAACCCTGCTACGTTATATTTGCAGGGTTGGGGAAAGAATTAGGTTGTGATGTGTATATGATTTTTATAGAGCACCGTTACCTGTATTGCATGTTGTTTCTTTAAATACACTTCATTTCTGCTGCATATCCATAAACCAGTTAAACTGTTTTACTCCTGTTTTGGGTGAGTGTGTACTGAGCTATAGGCAGAGGTTTCCCGAATCAGTCCCTGGCAGAAGATAACAGTCCTTCTGCAGTCCTAGAGAGAGCTCCAATCAAGATTCGGGTGGAGGCACTGCGCCCTAAAGAGGTGAGACCCCCCATAACACCCAGCGTACCGTGGTAGCCCTGAAGGGGTGTTACATATATATCTGGAAGGAGCCCATACATTCTGATGTCACTAATATATATCATTAGGACTCGGAGCCCATAAATTCTGTATATTCACTAATATATACCATCAGAAATATTAGGAATTGTGATTCTGTGCTCCCACCTGAGAAAAGATTGGGTCCGGTGCTACGCTACTCCGGTCACAAGCTCTGCCATTGTCCTGACCCTGCAGGCTGAGCTACAAAGCACACAGGGAGACCATCCCAATCTTATGGAGCATTGCGTTCTGGAGTAGTAGGATGTGTGGGCACACGGGATGCCGTTTCTCCCATGGATTTCACTGCCCAGGGAACATGGGATGCCATGTTTCCCAGTTTCCAGGCAACACAGGACGCTGATGTGTCTGGTACTAGGCAGTGATGGGATTGTGTCCATTCTGATGTGCAAGTTAGCAGGAAGTGGTTGTCTGGGGGAGATTGGGAGGTATTCAACACCTGATCATTTCCTTCAGCATCAGACGGGATATTTAACTCTGTTCCCAGCTCAGGTCTTTGCTGGTTATTGCAGTTCCTATGTGTTGTGGTGGTGAGTGGTGCTTGAGGTATTGGTTTATGTCTTTCAGGGTTGGTGTAAGGTTCTTTGTCTCTGTTGACATGTTCCTTGAAACTCAGTTTTCCGTCGGCCATTTTGCTTTCTGTCTTTTGCAGCTCTTGCCCTCAGTTAATATGGAGTTTCCAGTTTTCATGTTCCCGCCCTGATTCTTCCCTCTTGCTTCTTAAGCAGCCTCAGCTGAACAATCAGTGCTCCTGAATCAAGCCTCAGTCAGTCTGTGACCTGACTCCTGGAAGCCTTGGACTTGTACTCCAGCTATTCCCTACTGAGGAACCTTGGAACACTTTTGGACTCTGGAAACCTGCTGTTTGGTGAATCCATGTTTGCAGAGGAATTACGGTACAGAGAAGAGATCCTGAACCTGCTTTGGAGATTTATTGTAGTGCTTGAAGTTACTCTGGCCTGCTGTGTCTCCTGTCGCTGTTCCTGCAAACTGTGTGAACTTTTCAGCATGCTTGTATGAAGTAATACAAGTCATTTCATTTCAACCTATGTCTCCTGTGTTTTCCTCGCACCCAAGCACAAGACGCTATAGGAACTGTACACTATACATGACAAGATTCAGGAGCCAATGTTTAGTATCTGCTGGGTCTGGGAAAGCCGTGTCTGCTGTGACTGTGGATATCAGATGTCCGTTTAATACCTTATGTGATGACAGTGGTTGTGACTTCTCACAACCATTCCAGGTGAGCACATTCCCTTAAAATTTTACTCTGGAGTGTTACCACAGGTAAACACTATTGTTTTTTTTTTTTTCCCTTTCCTCTTCTCCTTCCAGCACTTCTGCCTTAAAAGATCTGGAAGATGGAGGCCCGCATAAAGGAACTTTGCGGAGTGACTGATACAATCCTTTCAGATGTACAGACTTTAAAAACCCGTTTTGCAAGCCTACAGGACCTCACTAATCATAATTTGCAAGTGTTTGGACAGACTACCCAGGAATTGCGAGCCAGGATTGAGGCTCTAGAGGAACGAGCCCAGGCTCCTGCCATAACCCCAAGTTCTGGGATCCCCAAATTACCTCCTTTTCGTTTTGGCGGTGAACGTGAGAAATTCAGGGGATTTATTAATCAATGCAATTTATTTTTCTCTGCACATGCTTCACAATTTCCCACTGAACGATCCAAAGTGCTTACTATAATCATGTTGCTTACCAATAAGGCTTTGATGTGGGCAAACCCTCTGATTGAGACTGAGGATGATTGTTTGAATCACCTTGATGCTTTTATTTCAGCCATGGGCAGGTGTTTGATGACCCCAATCGAGGTGCAACAGCTGAAGCAGCCATGTTAACTTTGCGCCAAGGTAAGCGTTCAGTAGCCGAATATGCCCTGGATTTCAGGAGATGGACTCTTGATACCACTTGGGACACTTCCGCTAAAAAATCTATTTTTCGGAAAGGGTTTTCTCCACTGATTAAGGATGAACTTGCTCGTGCCGACCCTCCCACTGCGTTAGGTGACTTTATTAACTATTGTATCCGTATTGATGCTCGTCTGACTGAACGCAGACAAGAGAGATGGTTCGAAAATAATCGCACTAACCTTTTACTACCTCCCTCCTCAGCTAAGGAACCTTTGAGTAGGATCACAAGGGAACCAGAACCTGAACCCATGCAGGTGGACTCTTTACAAAGACGGGTTAGTGATGCACGCAAAGAACATTGTATAAAGGAAAATCTATGTTTCTACTGTGGTAAGTCAGGGCACTTCATTATAAACTGCCCCAGCCGTTCTCGTAAGACTACTGCAGCAGTCATTCACTGTGAGTGTTGCGAGAGGAGCTCTGTCATGTCCGAGCCTCAGGCTCCAGAGAGATCTGCTGCAAGAGATCTTGATTTCTCGGACTTAAACTCTGTTAGTTCTGGGGACGATGACGGTATAAACGCTGCAATTTTTCAAGTTTCTTCAGCGGTGTCCCAGCTGAGTTGTAAAAGAAACAATTCTCATTGCTTCCTTTCCATCAAACTCTGGGTTGACTCAGTCTGGGTGTCTAGCTCTGCTATGATCGACTCAGGAGCAAGTGGAAATTTTATGGATATCTCCTTTGCTCTGAAACAGGGGATACGTTCAGTGAAGAAGGCTACTCCAGTACAGATGGAGACTGTGGATGGCTCTCTACTGACTTCTGGACCAGTGGATCAAGAAACAGAGCCTTTGAGGGTCCTTATGGGTAAAGATCATCAGGAGAAAATGTCTTTTATGCTTATCTCTTCTCCCCACTTTCCCATTATTCTAGGGCTACCATGGCTGCAGGCGCAGAATCCTACGATTAACTGGGAGACCAAGGAATTACACTTTCCGGAGAAACAGATGAGTCAAGGAGTTTCAGCTTGCTCTGTTCCTAAAGGAACCATGTCAGTCCCTGAACTACCAGCTGTATACCAGGACTATGTGGATTTATGTGACAAGAAGAACGCTGATCAGCTTCCTCCTCACCGTCCATATGATTGTCCAATTGAATTATTGCCTGGAGCCGAGATACCTTTTGGTAAGATCTACCCCCTAGCGGGGCCCGAGCTAAAAGCTTTGAAGGATTATATAGACGAAAATTTAGGCAAGGGCTTCATACGCCCCTCTTCATCTCCCGCAGGTGCACCCATCTTCTTTGTGAAGAAGAAAGATGGATCTCTGAGACCCTGCATAGACTATAGGGAACTCAATAAGGTTGCTATTAGAAACCGTTATCCATTGCCTTTAATCCCTGAATTGTTGGAGAGAGTGTGCATGCCAAAATTTTCTCTAAACTGGATCTCCGTGGGGCCTATAACTTGGTCCGTATTAGACCTGGGGATGAATGGAAGACTGCTTTCAGGTCACGCTATGGACACTTTGAATATCTAGTTATGCCTTTTGGTCTGAGTACCGCCCCAGCCACTTTCCAACACTTCGTGAATGATATCTTCAGGGATCTCCTAGATACATTTGTGGTGATTTATCTGGATGATATTCTAATTTTTTCTAACTCCACAGAGGAACATCATGGACATGTGAGAATGGTCTTAGAACGCCTAAGACAAAACCATCTCTACATCAAACTTGAAAAATGTGAATTCCATAGGACCGAAATTCAATTTCTGGGGTATATACTATCTACGCAAGGGATTAGTATGGATGGAAGCAAGACCCAAGCCATCAAGGATTGGCCAATTCCTAGAAATGTGAAGGAGGTGCAGCGTTTCATCGGGTTTGCCAACTTCTATAGACGTTTCATTAAGAATTTTTCTGAGGTAGTGTCACCTATCACCCAACTTACCCGGAAACAGTCTAGGTTCTCCTGGACCCCGCAAGCTCAGGAAGCATTTTCCTGTTTAAAGGATAAATTTACCACCGCACCTATCTTAGTACATCCCAACCCCGAGCTTGCCTTCATAATAGAGGTGGATGCTTCAGACTGTGCCGTTGGAGCTATACTCTCTCAGAGAACAGGTGAGAAGAATGTCTTGCATCCCTGTGCCTTCTTTTCCCAGCAGTTGTCTTCGGCTGAGAGGAACTACGATGTGGGCAATAGAGAATTGTTGGCCATTATTGCCGCCTTCAAGGAATGGAGACACCTTCTTCAGGGAGCTGCACAGCAAATAGTCGTCCTGACAGACCATCGTAACCTTGAATTTATCAGGTCGGCTAAGTGCCTGACTCCTCGCCAGGCTCGCTGGAATCTTTTCCTAAACCAATTTAATTTTGTCATTTCTTATAGACCAGGATCGCACAATGGAAAGGCTGATGCACTCTCTAGGATTCATTCAGCAGAGACACGTCCACTTACTCCTCCTAAGACTATTCTTCCTGACTCTAGATTCCTGGGAGTGATTCATAATCAAGACCTACTTAAGACATCAAGGAAGCATACCATGCGGATTCTTTGTTGGCTCAACCCCACGGGACGTAAGTCTTGTCTTTAAGAATGGTGTGTGGATTCAGGGACAACGTCTGTATATACCTGAAACAGTCAGATTGAGAGTATTGCAACTCATCCACGATTCCAAGATAGCCGGGCATAGGGGAATTCTTAAGACACAAGAATTTCTTTCTCGTTTCTTTTGGTGGCCCACTTACAGGAAAGATGTCTTAAACTATGTCACTTCATGTGAAGTCTGTGCAAGATGCAAAACACCTCGCTCCTCACCAACTGGTCTGTTGCAACCTCTTCCCACCCCGTCCCGCCCGTGGGGATCCATTTCTATGGACTTCATTGTGGAGTTACCAACCTCTCAAGGGAAGAACACCATTCTAGTGGTGGTTGACCGTCTAACAAAGGCAGCTCATTTTATCCCTTGTGTCGGCTTACCCACTGCAAAACAGACATCAGACTTGATGATTAAGAATGTGTTTCGCTTACATGGAGTACCGGATGAGGTCATTTCGGATCGAGGGGTGCAATTCACTTCAAGGTTTTGGCAAAATTTCTGTGCAGCATTGGACATTAAAGTAAACCTTTCTTCTGCTTTTCATCCCCAGACTAATGGACAGACAGAACGAACCAATCAGACCCTGGAGCAGTATCTCCGCTGTTTTATCTGCCACCTACAGGATGATTGGGTGGATCTACTTCCACTGGCTGAGTTCTCTTATAACAACTCTCAGAGCGCCTCCACTAAGCAGTCTCCTTTTTACTCCAATCTAGGTTATCATCCTAACATTCTTCCTCGATTTCCCATAGATACGCCCTTGCCGGCAGTGGCTGAAAGAATCACTTCTTTACAAAAGAATATGGATCTTCTAAAGGAAAATCTAGAATTGGCTCAGGAAAGGTACAAGAAAGCAGCAGATAAATTTCGTAAACCTGCACCAGCTTTCAAGGTAGGAGATTTGGTCTGGCTGTCAACCAGAAATCTTAAATTAAAGATTCCATCGTCTAAATTGGGACATAAGTACATTGGACCTTATAAGATCAATAAGATTATAAGTGCTGTTGCTTGTCGTCTTCAACTGCCCAGAACTATGAGAATCCACCCTGTCTTTCATGTATCCCTACTAAAGGCTGCAACACCCAATACGTTTCCTGGACGTTCTTCTCCTTGCCCTGACCCAGTGCTGGTCGATGGTCAGGAAGAATTTATGGTGGAAAGGATTCTAGATTCCAGGTTGTACAGAAATCAGTTGCAATATTTGATTAAATGGCAGGGCTACCCAGTGGAGGACAACTCATGGGAACCAGTCAATAATGTAAATGCTCCTCGCCTGCTCCGCCAGTTTCATCAGAGGTACCCTGACAAGCCTGGTCTGAGGTCATCCGGAGGTTGTCCCTAAGGGGGGAGTAATGTAAGGTTCTTTGTCTCTGTTGACATGTTCCTTGAAACTCAGTTTTCCGTCGGCCATTTTGCTTTCTGTCTTTCTGCAGCTCTTGCCCTCAGTTAATATGGAGTTTCCAGTTTTCATGTTCCCGCCCTGATTCTTCCCTCTTGCTTCTTAAGCAGCCTCAGCTGAACAATCAGTGCTCCTGAATCAAGCCTCAGTCAGTCTGTGACCTGACTCCTGGAAGCCTTGGACTTGTACTCCAGCTATTCCCTACTGAGGAACCTTGGAACACTTTTGGACTCTGGAAACCTGCTGTTTGGTGAATCCATGTTTGCAGAGGAATTACGGTACAGAGAAGAGATCCTGAACCTGCTTTGGAGATTTATTGTAGTGCTTGAAGTTACTCTGGCCTGCTGTGTCTCCTGTCGCTGTTCCTGCAAACTGTGTGAACTTTTCAGCATGCTTGTATGAAATAATACAAGTCATTTCATTTCAACCTATGTCTCCTGTGTTTTCCTCGCACCCAAGCACAAGACGCTATAGGAACTGTACACTATACATGACAGTTGGTGTTAGGGTTCATTTTCCTTTCTCTTCATGTTACACTCCCAGGGTTTCTCGAAGAAGTATCACCCTGATCTCAACTAGGCTCCGGCCGCATCACCAGACACCAAAGGTAGCACACTGCAGCGCTATAGCTTGCAAACACGAAATATGAAAAATATGAAAAATGAATTGCATCATTACCTTAGAAATATGAAAAATTGAGAAGTCTTAGCGCATAAGATGGCCAAATTATGTGAGCCTGATAGCCACGTCAAGGCTCTTCTCGTATATCAGGTCCTAACTAATGCCTATCCTCGCTTAGAAAAGTCTGTCTGCATGGGAACGTATGAATCCTCTCTTCAGACTAAAATCTACATCTCTGTGGAGGGGTGATGAACCTGTTGTAATTAAAAAGCCTGTGACCACCAGGTGGAGTGCTCAGGTAGAAGGTAAATGAATACATATCAAAAAACTTACCGCACATCCAAACATAGATTCAGTGTGAACAGGTGCTAAACCTAGAGTCACCAACTCATATACATACAAGAGAAAGAGGTAGCACACTGCAGCGCTATAGCTTGCAAACACGAAATATGAAAAATATGAAAAATGAATTGCATCATTACCTTAGAAATATGAAAAATTGAGAAGTCTTAGCGCATAAGATGGCCAAATTATGTGAGCCTGATAGCCACGTCAAGGCTCTTCTCGTATATCAGGTCCTAACTAATGCCTATCCTCGCTTAGAAAAGTCTGTCTGCATGGGAACGTATGAATCCTCTCTTCAGACTAAAATCTACATCTCTGTGGAGGGGTGATGAACCTGTTGTAATTAAAAAGCCTGTGACCACCAGGTGGAGTGCTCAGGTAGAAGGTAAATGAATACATATCAAAAAACTTACCGGCACATCCAAACATAGATTCAGTGTGAACAGGTGCTAAACCTAGAGTCACCAACTCATATACATACAAGAGAAAAAGGTAGCACACTGCAGCGCTATAGCTTGCAAACACGAAATATGAAAAATATGAAAAATGAATTGCATCATTACCTTAGAAATATGAAAAATTGAGAAGTCTTAGCGCATAAGATGGCCAAATTATGTGAGCCTGATAGCCACGTCAAGGCTCTTCTCGTATATCAGGTCCTAACTAATGCCTATCCTCGCTTAGAAAAGTCTGTCTGCATGGGAACGTATGAATCCTCTCTTCAGACTAAAATCTACATCTCTGTGGAGGGGTGATGAACCTGTTGTAATTAAAAAGCCTGTGACCACCAGGTGGAGTGCTCAGGTAGAAGGTAAATGAATACATATCAAAAAACTGACCGGCACATCCAAACATAGATTCAGTGTGAACAGGTGCTAAACCTAGAGTCACCAACTCATATACATACAAGAGAAAAAGGTAGCACACTGCAGCGCTATAGCTTGCAAACACGAAATATGAAAAATATGAAAAATGAATTGCATCATTACCTTAGAAATATGAAAAATTGAGAAGTCTTAGCACATAAGATGGCCAAATTATGTGAGCCTGATAGCCACGTCAAGGCTCTTCTCGTATATCAGGTCCTAACTAATGCCTATCCTCGCTTAGAAAAGTCTGTCTGCATGGGAACGTATGAATCCTCTCTTCAGACTAAGATCTACATCTCTGTGGAGGGGTGATGAACCTGTTGTAATTAAAAAGCATGTGACCACCAGGTGGAGTGCTCAGGTAGAAGGTAAATGAATACATATCAAAAAACTGACCGGCACATCCAAACATAGATTCAGTGTGAACAGGTGCTAAACCTAGAGTCACCAACTCATATACATACAAGAGAAAAAGGTAGCACACTGCAGCGCTATAGCTTGCAAACACGAAATATGAAAAATATGAAAAATGAATTGCATCATTACCTTAGAAATATGAAAAATTGAGAAGTCTTAGCGCATAAGATGGCCAAATTATGTGAGCCTGATAGCCACGTCAAGGCTCTTCTCGTATATCAGGTCCTAACTAATGCCTATCCTCGCTTAGAAAAGTCTGTCTGCATGGGAACGTATGAATTCTCTCTTCAGACTAAAATCTACATCTCTGTGGAGAGGTGATGAACCTGTTGTAATTAAAAAGCCTGTGACCACCAGTGGAGTGCTCAGGTAGAAGGTAAATGAATACATATCAAAAAACTGACCGGCACATCCAAACATAGATTCAGTGTGAACAGGTGCTAAACCTAGAGTCACCAACTCATATACATACAAGAGAAAAAGGTAGCACACTGCAGCGCTATAGCTTGCAAACACGAAATATGAAAAATATGAAAAATGAATTGCATCATTACCTTAGAAATATGAAAAATTGAGAAGTCTTAGCGCATAAGATGGCCAAATTATGTGAGCCTGATAGCCACGTCAAGGCTCTTCTTGTATATCAGGTCCTAACTAATGCCTATCCTCGCTTAGAAAAGTCTGTCTGCATGGGAACGTATGAATCCTCTCTTCAGACTAAAATCTACATCTCTGTGGAGGGGTGATGAACCTGTTGTAATTAAAAAGCCTGTGACCACCAGGTGGAGTGCTCAGGTAGAAGGTAAATGAATACATATCAAAAAACTGACCGGCACATCCAAACAGTTAGTTAGTTAGGACCTGATATACGAGAAGAGCCTTGACGTGGCTATTAGGCTCACATAATTTGGCCATCTTATGCGCTAAGACTTCTCAATTTTTCATATTTCTAAGGTAATGATGCAATTCATTTGTAAGGTTCTTTGTACATGTTCTTGAAACTCAGTTTTCCTTCAGCCATTTTGCTTTCTGTCTTGCTGCAGCTATCTTGCCCTCAGTCAATATGGAGTTTTCAGCTTTCATGTTCCCGCCCTGATTCTCTCCCTCTTGCTTCTTAAGCAGCCACAGCTGAGCAATCAGTGCTTCAGAATCTAGCCTGCAGTGAACCTGTGACCTGACTCCTGGAAGCCTTGGACTATGTACTCCAGCTATTCCTACTGAGGAACTCTGAACACTTGTGGACTCTGGAACCCTGCTCTTTGAAAGATCCACGTTTGCATGGACTTACGGTAACAGAGAAGAAGATCCTGAACCTGTTGTGGAGAGTGACTGCTGAGCTTAAGTTACTCTGGCCTGCTGTGTTTCCTGCTTCTGTATCTGCAAACTGTGTGACTATTTTTGCCACTTGTATGAAGTAATACAAGACCTTCTATATCAAACCTGTGTCTCATGTATTTTCATCGCACCCAAGCACAAGACGCTATATGAACTGTACTACATACATTACAAGATTCTGAAGCCAAAACGTTAGTGTCTGCTGGGTCTGGGAAGGCTGTGTCTGCTGTAACTGTGGATATCAGACGTCCAGTTGTACTTTCTGTGATGACAGTGGTTGTGACTTCTCACAACCATTCCAGGTGAGCAATTCCCTTAAGTTTTTTTTTCTGCAGTGTTACCACAGGTAAACACTATTGTTTTTTTTTTTTTTTTTCTCTTCCCTCTTTTGTGTCTGCTGTAACTGTGGATATCAGATGTCCGGTTGAACTTTCTGTGATGATAGTGGTTGTGACTTCTCACAACCATTCCAGGTGAGCAGTTCCCTTATTTTTTTTTCTCTCTGCAGTGTTACCACAGGTAAACACTATTGTTTTTTTTCTTTTTTTTCTTTTCTCCTCTCCTTCCAGTACTCCTGTCTTAAAAGATCTGGAAAATGGAGGCCCGCATAAAGGAACTTTGCGGAGTGACTGATAATATCCTTGCAGATTTACAGACTATAAAAACCCGTTTTACAAACCTACAGGACCTCACTAATCACAATTTGCAAGTGTTTGGACAGACTGCCCAGGATTTGCGAGCCAGGATTGAGGTTCTAGAGGAGCAAGTCCAGGCTCCTGCCGTAGCCCCAAGTTCTGGGATTCCCAAGTTGCCCCCTTTTCGTTTTGGCGGTGAACGTGAAAAATTCAGGGGATTTATCAACCAATGCAATCTGTTTTTTTCTGCACATGCTTCACAATTTCCCACTGAACGATCTAAAGTGCTTACTATAATTATGTTACTTACCAACAAGGCTTTGATGTGGGCAAACCCTCTGATTGAGACTGAGGATGAATGTTTGGATGATCTTGATGCTTTCATTTCAGCCATGGGGCAGGTGTTTGATGACCCCAATCGAGGTGCAACAGCTGAAGCAGCCATGTTAACTTTGCGCCAAGGTAAGCACTCGGTAGCCGAATATTCCTTGGATTTCAGGAGATGGGCCCTTGATACCACCTGGGACAGTTCCGCCAAAAAATCTATTTTTCGAAAGGGGTTGTCTCCACTAATTAAGGATGAACTTGCTCGTGCCGACCCTCCCACTGCGTTAGGTGACTTTATTAACTACTGCATCCGTATTGATGCTCGCCTGACTGAACGCAGGCAAGAGAGATGGTTCGAAAGCAATGGCACTAACCTTTTCCTACCTTCCTCCCCAGCTAAGGAACCTTTGAGTAGGATCACACGGGAACCTGAACCTGAACCCATGCAGGTAGACTCTTTACAAAGACGGGTTAGTGATGCACGCAAGGAACATCGTTTTAAGGAAAATCTATGTTTCTATTGTGGTAAGTCAGGGCACTTCATTATAAACTGCCCCAGCCGTTCTCGTAAGACTACTGCAGCACTCATTCACTGTGAGTGTTGCGAGAGGAGATCTGTCAGGTCCGAGCCTCAGGCTCCAGAGAGATCTGCAGCAACAGATCTTGATTTCTCGGACTTAAACTCCGTTACTTCTGAGGACGATGACTGTGTAAACGCTGCAATTTTTCAAGTTTCCTCAGCGGTGTCCCAGCTGAGTTGTAGGAAAAACAATTCTCATTGCTTCCTTTCCATCAAACTCTGGGTTAACTCAGTCTGGGTGTCTAGCTCTGCTATGATTGACTCAGGGGCAAGTGGGAATTTTATGGATGTCTCCTTTGCTCTGAAACAGGGGATACGTTCAGTGAAGAAGGCTACTCCAGTACAGATGGAAACTGTGGATGGCTCCCTGCTGACCTCTGGACCAGTGGATCAGGAAACGGAGCCTTTGAGGGTCCTTATGGGTAAAGATCATCAAGAGAAACTGTCCTTTGCGCTTATCTCTTCTCCCCACTTTCCCATTATTCTAGGGCTACCATGGCTGCAGGCTCAGAACCCTACCATTAACTGGGAGACCAAGGAATTACACTTTCCAGAGAAACAGATGAGTCCAGAAGTTTCAGCTTGCTCTGTTCCTAAAGTAACCATGTCAGTCCCTGAACTACCAGCTGTATACCAGGACTATGTGGATTTATGTGACAAGAAGAACGCTGACCAGCTTCCCCCTCACCGTCCATATGATTGTCCAATTGAATTATTGCCTGGAGCAGAGATACCTTTTGGTAAGATCTACCCCCTGGCGGGGCCTGAGCTAAAGGCTTTAAAGGATTACAAAGACGAAAATCTAGCCAAGGGCTTCATACGCCCCTCTTCATCTCCTGCAGGTGCACCCATCTTCTTTGTGAAGAAGAAAGATGGATCTCTGAGACCCTGCGTAGACTATAGGGAACTCAATAAGGTTACTATTAGAAACCGTTATCCATTGCCTTTAATCCCTGAGTTATTGGAGAGAGTGCGGCATGCCAAAATTTTCTCTAAATTGGATCTCCGTGGGGCCTATAACTTGGTCCGTATTAGACCTGGGATGAATGGAAGACTGCATTCAGGTCACGCTATGGACACTTTGAATATCTAGTTATGCCTTTTGGTCTGAGTACCGCCCCAGCCACTTTCCAACACTTGGTGAATGACATCTTCAGGGATCTCCTAGATACATTTGTGGTGATTTATTTGGATGATATTCTAATTTTTTCTAACTCCACAGAGGAACATCATGGACATGTGAGAATGGTCTTGGAACGTCTAAGACAAAACCATCTTTACATCAAACTTGAAAAGTGTGAATTCCATAGGACCGAAATTCAATTTCTGGGGTATGTACAGTCTACACAAGGAATTAGTATGGATGGAAGTAAGACCCAAGCCATCAAGGATTGGCCAAGTCCTAGAAATGTGAAGGAGGTGCAGCGCTTCATCGGGTTTGCCAATTTCTATAGACGTTTCATTAGGAATTTCTCTGAGGTAGTGTCACCTATCACCCAACTTACCCGGAAAGAGTCTAGGTTCTCCTGGACTCCCCAAGCCCAGGAAGCATTTTCTCGTCTTGCTCAACCCCCAAGGGACGTAAGTCTTGTCTTTAAGAATGGTGTGTGGATTCTGGGACAACGTCTGTATATTCCTGAAACAGTCAGATTGAGAGTATTGCAACTCATTCACGATTCCAAGATAGCTGGGCATAGAGGAATTCTAAAGACACAGGAATTTCTTTCTCGTTTCTTTTGGTGGCCCACTTGCAGGAAGGATGTTTTAAACTATGTCACTTCATGTGAAGTCTGTGCAAGATGCAAAACACCTCGCTCCTCACCAACTGGTCTGTTACAACCTCTTCCCACCCCGTCCCGCCCGTGGGGATCCATTTCTATGGACTTCATTGTGGAGTTACCAACCTCTCAAGGGAAAAACACCATTCTAGTGGTGGTTGATCGTTTATCAAAGGCAGCTCATTTTATTCCTTGTGTCGGCTTACCCACTGCAAAACAGACATCAGATTTGATGATTAAAGATGTGTTTCGCTTACATGGAGTACCGGATGAGGTTATTTCGGATCGAGGGGTGCAATTCACTTCAAGGTTTTGGCAAAATTTCTGTGCAGCTTTGAACATTAAAGTAAACCTTTCTTCTGCTTTTCATCCCCAGACTAATGGACAGACCGAACGAACCAATCAAACTCTGGAGCAGTATCTCCGCTGCTTTATCTGCCACCTACAGGATGATTGGGTGGATCTACTTCCATTGGCTGAGTTCTCTTATAACAACTCTCAGAGCGCCTCCACTAAGCAGTCTCCTTTTTACTCCAATCTAGGTTATCATCCTAACATTCTTCCACGATTTCCCATAGAAACGCCTTTACCAGCAGTGGCCGAAAGAATCACGTCTTTACAGAAGAATATGGATCTTCTAAAGGAGAATCTGGAATTGGCTCAGGAAAGGTACAAGAAAGCAGCAGATAAATTTCGTAAACCTGCACCAGTTTTCAAGGTAGGAGACCTGGTCTGGCTGTCAACCAGAAATCTTAAGTTAAGGATTCCATCGTCTAAGTTGGGACATAAGTACATTGGACCCTATAAAATCAGTAAAATTATAAGTGCCGTTGCTTGTCGTCTTCAACTGCCTAGAACTATGAGAATCCACCCTGTCTTTCATGTATCCCTACTAAAGGCTGCAACACCCAATACGTTTCCTGGACGTTCTTCTCCTTGCCCTGACCCAGTGCTAGTCGATGGTCAGGAAGAATTTGTGGTGGAAAGAATTCTAGATTCCAGGTTATACAGGAATCAGTTACAATATTTGATTAAATGGCAGGGCTACCCAGTGGAGGACAACTCATGGGAACCAGTCAATAACGTTAATGCTCCTCGTTTGCTCCGCCAGTTTCATCAGAGGTACCCAGACAAGCCTGCTCTGAGGCCATCCGGAGGTTGTCCCTAAGGGGGAGTAATGTAAGGTTCTTTGTACATGTTCTTGAAACTCAGTTTTCCGTCAGCCATTTTGCTTTCTGTCTTGCTGCAGCTATCTTGCCCTCAGTCAATATGGAGTTTTCAGCTTTCATGTTCCCGCCCTGATTCTCTCCCTCTTGCTTCTTAAGCAGCCACAGCTGAGCAATCAGTGCTTCAGAATCTAGCCTGCAGTGAACCTGTGACCTGACTCCTGGAAGCCTTGGACTATGTACTCCAGCTATTCCTACTGAGGAACTCTGAACACTTGTGGACTCTGGAACCCTGCTCTTTGAAAGATCCACGTTTGCATGGACTTACGGTAACAGAGAAGAAGATCCTGAACCTGTTGTGGAGAGTGATTGCTGAGCTTAAGTTACTCTGGCCTGCTGTGTCTCCTGCTTCTTTATCTGCAAACTGTGTGACTATTTTTGCCACTTGTATGAAGTAATACAAGACCTTCTATATCAAACCTGTGTCTCATGTATTTTCATCGCACCCAAGCAAAAGACGCTATATGAACTGTACTACATACATTACATCATTTTTCATATTTTTCATATTTCGTGTTTGCAAGCTATAGCGCTGCAGTGTGCTACCTTTTTTCTTGTATGTATATGAGTTGGTGACTCTAGGTTTAGCACCTGTTCACACTGAATCTATGTTTGGATGTGCCGGTCAGTTTTTTGATATGTATTCATTTACCTTCTACCTGAGCACTCCACCTGGTGGTCACAGGCTTTTTAATTACAACAGGTTCATCACCCCTCCACAGAGATGTAGATTTTAGTCTGAAGAGAGGATTCATACGTTCCCATGCAGACAGACTTTTCTAAGCGAGGATAGGCATTAGTTAGGACCTGATATACGAGAAGAGCCTTGACGTGGCTATCAGGCTCACATAATTTGGCCATCTTATGCGCTAAGACTTCTCAATTTTTCATATTTCTAAGGTAATGATGCAATTCATTTTCATATTTTTCATATTTCGTGTTTGCAAGCTATAGCGCTACAGTGTGCTACCTTTTTCTCTTGTATGTATATGAGTTGGTGACTCTAGGTTTAGCACCTGTTCACACTGAATCTATGTTTGGATGTGCCGGTCAGTTTTTTGATATGTATTCATTTACCTTCTACCTGAGCACTCCACCTGGTGGTCACAGGCTTTTTAATTACAACAGGTTCATCACCCCTCCACAGAGATGTAGATTTTAGTCTGAAGAGAGGATTCATACGTTCCCATGCAGACAGACTTTTCTAAGCGAGGATAGGCATTAGTTAGGACCTGATATACGAGAAGAGCCTTGACGTGGCTATCAGGCTCACATAATTTGGCCATCTTATGCGCTAAGACTTCTCAATTTTCATATTTCTAAGGTAATGATGCAATTCATTTTTCATATTTTTCATATTTCGTGTTTGCAAGCTATAGCGCTACAGTGTGCTACCTTTTTCTCTTGTATGTATATGAGTTGGTGACTCTAGGTTTAGCACCTGTTCACACTGAATCTATGTTTGGATGTGCCGGTCAGTTTTTTGATATGTATTCATTTACCTTCTACCTGAGCACTCCACCTGGTGGTCACAGGCTTTTTAATTACAACAGGTTCATCACCCCTCCACAGAGATGTAGATTTTAGTCTGAAGAGAGGATTCATACGTTCCCATGCAGACAGACTTTTCTAAGCGAGGATAGGCATTAGTTAGGACCTGATATACGAGAAGAGCCTTGACGTGGCTATCAGGCTCACATAATTTGGCCATCTTATGCGCTAAGACTTCTCAATTTTTCATATTTCTAAGGTAATGATGCAATTCATTTTTCATATTTTTCATATTTCGTGTTTGCAAGCTATAGCGCTACAGTGTGCTACCTTTTCTCTTGTATGTATATGAGTTGGTGACTCTAGGTTTAGCACCTGTTCACACTGAATCTATGTTTGGATGTGCCGGTCAGTTTTTTGATATGTATTCATTTACCTTCTACCTGAGCACTCCACCTGGTGGTCACAGGCTTTTTAATTACAACAGGTTCATCACCCCTCCACAGAGATGTAGATTTTAGTCTGAAGAGAGATTCATACGTTCCCATGCAGACAGACTTTTCTAAGCGAGGATAGGCATTAGTTAGGACCTGATATACGAGAAGAGCCTTGACTGGCTATCAGGCTCACATAATTTGGCCATCTTATGCGCTAAGACTTCTCAATTTTTCATATTTCTAAGGTAATGATGCAATTCATTTTTCATATTTTTCATATTTCGTGTTTGCAAGCTATAGCGCTACAGTGTGCTACCTTTTTCTCTTGTATGTATATGAGTTGGTGACTCTAGGTTTAGCACCTGTTCACACTGAATCTATGTTTGGATGTGCCGGTCAGTTTTTTGATATGTATTCATTTACCTTCTACCTGAGCACTCCACCTGGTGGTCACAGGCTTTTTAATTACAACAGGTTCATCACCCTCCACAGAGATGTAGATTTTAGTCTGAAGAGAGGATTCATACGTTCCCATGCAGACAGACTTTTCTAAGCGAGGATAGGCATTAGTTAGGACCTGATATACGAGAAGAGCCTTGACGTGGCTATCAGGCTCACATAATTTGGCCATCTTATGCGCTAAGACTTCTCAATTTTTCATATTTCTAAGGTAATGATGCAATTCATTTTTCATATTTTTCATATTTCGTGTTTGCAAGCTATAGCGCTACAGTGTGCTACCTTTTCTCTTGTATGTATATGAGTTGGTGACTCTAGGTTTAGCACCTGTTCACACTGAATCTATGTTTGGATGTGCCGGTCAGTTTTTTGATATGTATTCATTTACCTTCTACCTGAGCACTCCACCTGGTGTCACAGGCTTTTTAATTACAACAGGTTCATCACCCCTCCACAGAGATGTAGATTTTAGTCTGAAGAGAGGATTCATACGTTCCCATGCAGACAGACTTTTCTAAGCGAGGATAGGCATTAGTTAGGACCTGATATACGAGAAGAGCCTTGACGTGGCTATCAGGCTCACATAATTTGGCCATCTTATGCGCTAAGACTTCTCAATTTTTCATATTTCTAAGGTAATGATGCAATTCATTTTTCATATTTTTCATATTTCGTGTTTGCAAGCTATAGCGCTACAGTGTGCTACCTTTTTCTCTTGTATGTATATGAGTTGGTGACTCTAGGTTTAGCACCTGTTCACACTGAATCTATGTTTGGATGTGCCGGTCAGTTTTTTGATATGTATTCATTTACCTTCTACCTGAGCACTCCACCTGGTGGTCACAGGCTTTTTAATTACAACAGGTTCATCACCCCTCCACAGAGATGTAGATTTTAGTCTGAAGAGAGGATTCATACGTTCCCATGCAGACAGACTTTTCTAAGCGAGGATAGGCATTAGTTAGGACCTGATATACGAGAAGAGCCTTGACGTGGCTATCAGGCTCACATAATTTGGCCATCTTATGCGCTAAGACTTCTCAATTTTTCATATTTCTAAGGTAATGATGCAATTCATTTTTCATATTTTTCATATTTCGTGTTTGCAAGCTATAGCGCTACAGTGTGCTACCTTTTTCTCTTGTATGTATATGAGTTGGTGACTCTAGGTTTAGCACCTGTTCACACTGAATCTATGTTTGGATGTGCCGGTCATTTTTTGATATGTATTCATTTACCTTCTACCTGAGCACTCCACCTGGTGGTCACAGGCTTTTTAATTACAACAGTTCATCACCCCTCCACAGAGATGTAGATTTTAGTCTGAAGAGAGGATTCATACGTTCCCATGCAGACAGACTTTTCTAAGCGAGGATAGGCATTAGTTAGGACCTGATATACGAGAAGAGCCTTGACGTGGCTATCAGGCTCACATAATTTGGCCATCTTATGCGCTAAGACTTCTCAATTTTTCATATTTCTAAGGTAATGATGCAATTCATTTTTCATATTTTTCATATTTCGTGTTTGCAAGCTATAGCGCTACATGTGCTACCTTTTTCTCTTGTATGTATATGAGTTGGTGACTCTAGGTTTAGCACCTGTTCACACTGAATCTATGTTTGGATGTGCCGGTCAGTTTTTTGATATTATTCATTTACCTTCTACCTGAGCACTCCACCTGGTGGTCACAGGCTTTTTAATTACAACAGGTTCATCACCCCTCCACAGAGATGTAGATTTTAGTCTGAAGAGAGGATTCATACGTTCCCATGCAGACAGACTTTTCTAAGCGAGGATAGGCATTAGTTAGGACCTGATATACGAGAAGAGCCTTGACGTGGCTATCAGGCTCACATAATTTGGCCATCTTATGCGCTAAGACTTCTCAATTTTTCATATTTCTAAGGTAATGATGCAATTCATTTTTCATATTTTTCATATTTCGTGTTTGCAAGCTATAGCGCTACAGTGTGCTACCTTTTTCTCTTGTATGTATATGAGTTGGTGACTCTAGGTTTAGCACCTGTTCACACTGAATCTATGTTTGGATGTGCCGGTCAGTTTTTTGATATGTATTCATTTACCTTCTACCTGAGCACTCCACCTGGTGGTCACAGGCTTTTTAATTACAACAGGTTCATCACCCCTCCACAGAGATGTAGATTTTAGTCTGAAGAGAGGATTCATACGTTCCCATGCAGACAGACTTTTCTAAGCGAGGATAGGCATTAGTTGGGACCTGATATACGAGAAGAGCCTTGACGTGGCTATCAGGCTCACATAATTTGGCCATCTTATGCCTAAGACTTCTAAATTTTTCATATTTCTAAGGTAATGATGCAATTCATTTTTCATATTTTTCATATTTCGTGTTTGCAGCTATAGCGCTACAGTGTGCTACCTTTTTCTTTTTGTATGTATATGATTGGTGACTCTGGGTTTTAGCACCTGTTCACACTGAATCTATTTTTGGGGATGTGCCGTCAGTTTTTGATATGTATTCATTTACCTTCTACCTGAGCAACTCCACCTGGTGGTCACGGGCTTTTAATTACAACAGGTTCACACCCCTCCACAGAGATTAGATTTTAGTCTGAAGAAGGAATCATCTTTCCCATGCAGACAGACTTTTCTAACGAGGATAGGCATTAGTTAGGACCTGATATACGAGAAGAGCCTTGACGTGGCTTTTCAGGTTTCACAAAATTTTGGCCATCTTATGCGCTAAGACTTCTCAATTTTTCAATTTCAAAGGTAATGATGCAATTCATTTTTCATATTTTTCATATTTCTGTTTGCAAGCTTAGCGCTACAGTGTGAAACCTTTTCCTTTTGTATGTATATGAGTTGGTGACTCAGGTTTAGCACCTGTTCACACTGAATCTATTTTGGATGTGCCGGTCAGTTTTTTGATATGTATTCATTTTACCTTCTACCTGAGCACCCACTGGGTCACAGGCTTTTTAATTACAACAGGTTCATCACCCCCACAGAGATGTAGATTTTAGTCTGAAAGAGGATTCATACGTTCCCTGCAGACAGACTTTTCTAAGCGAGGATAGGCATTAGTTAGGACCTGATATACGAGAAGAGCCTTGACGTGGCTATCAGGCTCACATAATTTGGCCATCTTATGCGCTAAGACTTCTCAATTTTTCATATTTCTAAGGTAATGATGCAATTCATTTTTCATATTTTTCATATTTCGTGTTTGCAAGCTATAGCGCTACAGTGTGCTACCTTTTTCTCTTGTATGTATATGAGTTGGTGACTCTAGGTTTAGCACCTGTTCACACTGAATCTATGTTTGGATGTGCCGGTCAGTTTTTGATATGTATTCATTTACCTTCTACCTGAGCACTCCACCTGGTGGTCACAGGCTTTTTAATTACAACAGGTTCATCACCCCTCCACAGAGATGTAGATTTAGTCTGAAGAGAGGATTCATACGTTCCCATGCAGACAGACTTTTCTAAGCGAGGATAGGCATTAGTTAGGACCTGATATACGAGAAGAGCCTTGACGTGGCTATCAGGCTCACA
Source organism: Oophaga sylvatica (assembly GCA_033576555.1). NCBI lineage: Eukaryota > Metazoa > Chordata > Amphibia > Anura > Dendrobatidae > Oophaga > Oophaga sylvatica. The sequence goes on from JARQOD010000005.1 coordinate 420,130,671, forward strand.
TAATTTGGCCATCTTATGCGCTAAGACTTCTCAATTTTTCATATTTCTAAGGTAATGATGCAATTCATTTTTCATAATTTTTCATATTTCGTGTTTGCAAGCTATAGCGCTACAGTGTGCTACCTTTTTCTCTTGTATTATATGAGTTGGTGACTCTAGTTTAGCACCTGTTCACACTGAATCTATGTTTGGATGTGCCGGTCAGTTTTTTGATATGTATTCATTTACCTTCTACCTGAGCACTCCACCTGGTGGTCACAGGCTTTTTAATTACAACAGGTTCATCACCCCTCCACAGAGATGTAGATTTTAGTCTGAAGAGAGGATTCATACGTTCCCATGCAGACAGACTTTTCTAAGCGAGGATAGGCATTAGTTAGGACCTGATATACAGAAGAGCCTTGACGTGGCTATCAGGCTCACATAATTTGGCCATCTTATGCGCTAAGACTTCTCAATTTTTCATATTTCTAAGGTAATGATGCAATTCATTTTTCATATTTTTCATATTTCGTGTTTGCAAGCTATAGCGCTACAGTGTGCTACCTTTTTCTCTTGTATGTATATGAGTTGGTGACTCTAGGTTTACCCCCCCGGGGTGCCGGTCAGTTTTTTGATATGTATTCATTTACCTTCTACCTGAGCACTCCACCTGGTGGTCACAGGCTTTTAATTACAACAGGTTCATCACCCCTCCACAGAGATGTAGATTTTAGTCTGAAGAGAGGATTCATACGTTCCCATGCAGACAGACTTTTCTAAGCGAGGATAGGCATTAGTTAGGACCTGATATACGAGAAGAGCCTTGACGTGGCTATCAGGCTCACATAATTTGGCCATCTTATGCGCTAAGACTTCTCAATTTTTTCATATTTCTAAGGTAATGATGCATTCATTTTTCATATTTTCATATTTCGTGTTTGCAAGCTATAGCGCTACAGTGTGCTACCTTTTTCTCTTGTATGTATATGAGTTGGTGACTCTAGGTTAGCCCTGTTCACATGAATCTATGTTTGGATTGCCGGTCAGTTTTTTGATATGTATTCATTACCTTCTACCTGAGCATCCACCTGGTGTCACAGGCTTTTTAATTACAACAGGTTCATCACCCTCCACAGAGATGTAGATTTTAGTCTGAAGAGAGGATTCATACGTTCCATGCAGACAGACTTTTCTAAGCGAGGATAGGCATTAGTTAGGACCTGATATACGAGAAGAGCCTTGACGTGGCTATCAGGCTCACATAATTTGGCCATCTTATGCGCTAAGACTTCTCAATTTTTCATATTTCTAAGGTAATGATGCAATTCATTTTTCAATTTTTCATATTTCGTGTTTGCAAGCTATAGCGCTACAGTGTGCTACCTTTTCTCTTGTATGTATATGAGTTGGTGACTCTAGGTTTAGCACCTGTTCACACTGAATCTATGTTTGGATGTGCCGGTCAGTTTTTTGATATGTATTCATTTACCTTCTACCTGAGCACTCCACCTGGTGGTCACAGCTTTTTAATTACAACAGGTTCATCACCCCTCCACAGAGATGTAGATTTTAGTCTGAAGAGAGGATTCATACGTTCCCATGCAGACAGACTTTTCTAAGCGAGGATAGGCATTAGTTAGGACCTGATATACGAGAAGAGCCTTGACGTGGCTATCAGGCTCACATAATTTGGCCATCTTATGCGCTAAGACTTCTCAATTTTTCATATTTCTAAGGTAATGATGCAATTCATTTTTCATATTTTTCATATTTCGTGTTTGCAAGCTATAGCGCTACAGTGTGCTACCTTTTTCTCTTGTATGTATATGAGTTGGTGACTCTAGTTTAGCACCTGTTCACATGAATCTATGTTTGGATGTGCCGGTCGTTTTTTGATATGATTCATTTACCTTCTACCTGAGCACTCCACTGGTGGTCACAGGCTTTTAATTACAACAGGTTCATCACCCCTCCACAGAGATGTAGATTTAGTCTGAAGAAGGATTCATACGTTCCCATGCAGACAGACTTTTTAAGCGAGGATAGCATTAGTTAGGACCTGATATACGAGAAGAGCCTGACGTGGCTATCAGGCTCACATAATTTGGCCATCTTATCGCTAAGACTTCTCAATTTTTCATATTTCTAAGGTAATGATGCAATTCATTTCATATTTTCATATTTCGTGTTTGCAAGCTATAGCGCTACAGTGTGCTACTTTTTCTCTGTATGTATATGAGTTGGTGACTCTAGTTTAGCACCTGTTCACATGAATCTATGTTTGATGTGCCGGTCAGTTTTTTGATATGTATTCATTTACCTTCACCTGGCACTCCACCTGTGGTCACAGCTTTTAATTACAACAGTTCATCACCCCTCCACAGAGATGTAGATTTTAGTCTGAAGAGAGGATTCATACGTTCCATGCAGACAGACTTTTCTAAGCGAGGATAGCATTAGTTAGGACCTGTATACGAGAAGAGCCTTGAGTGTATCGGCTCAATAATTGGCATCTATGCGCTAAGACTTCTCAATTTTCATATTCTAAGGTAATGATGCAATTATTTTCATATTTTTCATATTTCGTGTTTGCAAGATAGCGCTACAGTGTGCTACCTTTTCTCTGTATGTATATAGTTGGGACTCTAGGTTTAGCACCTGTCACACTGAATCTAGTTTGGATGTGCCGGTCAGTTTTTTGAATGTATTCATTTACTTTACCTGAGCACTCCACCTGGTGGTCACAGGCTTTTTAATTACAACAGGTTCATCACCCCTCCACAGAGATGTAGATTTTAGTCTGAAGAGAGGATTCATACTTCCCATGCAGACAACTTTCTAAGCGAGATAGCATTAGTTAGGACCTGATATACGAGAAGCTTGACGTGGCTATCAGGCTCACATAATTTGGCCATCTTATGCGCTAAGACTTCTCAATTTTTCATATTTCTAAGGTAATGATGCAATTCATTTTTCATATTTTTCATATTTCGTGTTTGCAAGCTATAGCGCTACAGTGTGCTACCTTTTTCTCTTGTATGTATATGAGTTGGTGACTCTAGTTTAGCACCTGTTCACACTGAATCTATGTTTGGATGTGCCGGTCAGTTTTTTGATATGTATTCATTTACCTTCTACCTGAGCACTCCACCTGGTGGTCACAGGCTTTTTAATTACAACAGGTTCATCACCCCTCCACAGAGATGTAGATTTTAGTCTGAAGAGAGGATTCATACGTTCCCATGCAGACAGACTTTTCTAAGCGAGGATAGGCATTAGTTAGGACCTGATATACGAGAAGAGCCTTGACGTGGCTATCAGGCTCACATAATTTGGCCATCTTATGCGCTAAGACTTCACAATTTTTCATAATTCTAAGGTAATGATGCAATTCATTTTTCATATTTTTCATATTTCGTGTTTGCAAGCTATAGCGCTACAGTGTGCTACCTTTTTCTCTTGTATGTATATGAGTTGGTGACTCTAGGTTTAGCTCCTGTTCACACTGAATCTATGTTTGGATGTGCCGGTCAGTTTTTTGATATGTATTCATTTACCTTCTACCTGAGCACTCCACCTGGTGGTCACAGGCTTTTTAATTACAACAGGTTCATCACCCCTCCACAGAGATGTAGATTTTAGTCTGAAGAGAGGATTCATACGTTCCCATGCAGACAGACTTTTCTAAGCGAGGATAGGCATTAGTTAGGACCTGATATACGAGAAGAGCCTTGACGTGGCTATCAGGCTCACATAATTTGGCCATCTTATGCGCTAAGACTTCACAATTTTTCATAATTCTAAGGTAATGATGCAATTCATTTTCATATTTTTCATATTTCGTGTTTGCAAGCTATAGCGCTACAGTGTGCTACCTTTTTCTCTTGTATGTATATGAGTTGGTGACTCTAGGTTTAGCTCCTGTTCACACTGAATCTATGTTTGGATGTGCCGGTCAGTTTTTTGATATGTATTCATTTACCTTCTACCTGAGCACTCCACCTGGTGGTCACAGGCTTTTTAATTACAACAGGTTCATCACCCCTCCACAGAGATGTAGATTTTAGTCTGAAGAGAGGATTCATACATTCCCATGCAGACAGACTTTTCTAAGCGAGGATAGGCATTAGTTAGGACCTGATATACGAGAAGAGCCTTGACGTGGCTATCAGGCTCACATAATTTGGCCATCTTATGCGCTAAGACTTCTCAATTTTTCATATTTCTAAGGTAATGATGCAATTCATTTTTCATATTTTTCATATTTCGTGTTTGCAAGCTATAGCGCTACAGTGTGCTACCTTTTTCTCTTGTATGTATATGAGTTGGTGACTCTAGGTTTAGCACCTGTTCACACTGAATCTATGTTTGGATGTGCCGGTCAGTTTTTTGATAAGGATGAGGCAGTGACACACGTTCAGCAGACTATAACCAGCAGTGGTTTAAGAACTAACTGGAGCGTGATCTGCACTCAGCAAAAAAAAATATATCACAGACTAGAGTGAACACTGCAGTGCACACAACTGGTCACTATCTGTGAAAGGCTCCTTTGTGGACTTCTATAGTGTTTGCAACCAATGTATTGGATACGGATGGAAGCACGTCACACTATAATTTCAATTGAATGGAGCTGCAAGAATTACACTAAAGAAAAAAAAAAAAAGAGTCTGTGAGTGACACGTGCAGATGCCTACAAACAGCTTTGGATGCAGAGCAAACTGCAGCGCGTCACCTGCACTCACACACAGACCTTGCAGAGCTGTGAAAACAACACTGCAAGGCTAAAGGAAGCTTTACACAGCGGTTGTTAAACTAGCCTGCCTAAAGCACAGTACACAAAATCGCAATCTCTAACTGTCCCTCAGAGTCAGCAGAGCAGCGTTCTGTCCCTAACTGAATTCACAGCACAGTGACGCTAAAATGGCGGCGGCGCCTTTTATAGTGCATTCTGACATCATTTCAGCATCCAATCACAGCCATGCCATTAGTTAACATGACCGCAGCAGTACAGTATGTGCCCACACTTCTTAGGATTCCTCATTGGCTGACTAAAATCACATTGCCTCTCAAAGAATTATGGGAACTTCCGATTCCGGTATACGATATATGGAAAATATCGGAACTAAGTATCTAAAGTCCGATACAGCGAATATCGGCCGATACCCTATACTTGCGGTATCGGAATGCTCAACTCTACCTATCAGGTCTATCATATCAACTTAATCAAGCCCTGGAGGGACAGAGAGTCATTGTCGGCCTCGGGTGAATTAGAGCAAGGGTTAAAACCACCTATACCTCCTGTGATAGTTGGGGAGACATTGTCAGTACACCAAAAACAGGAAGTACGGGAGTTTCTGCAGGAAAATCAGCAGAGGTTTTCAGACTTGCCCGCCAGACTTCTCTCGTGAAGCACCATATCGAGACCGAGCCCGGCACTAAGGTCAAGCTGAAACAGTACAGGATACCGGAAGCCCGTAGAGAGATAGTCTCCACTGAGATCAAACGGATGCTAGCCCTTGGGGTCATTGAGGAGGCCCAAAGTGAGTGGTGTAGCCCGATTGTCCTGATCCCAAAACCTAATGGAACGTGGAGGTTTTGCAATGATTTTAGAAAGTTGAACGATGTGCCCCGGGTAGACGAGCTAATCGAGAGGTTAGGGTGCGCCCGTTATATTACAACCCTCGATCTGACAAAAGGGTTCTGGCAGAAACCCCTTTCTGATGAGGCAAAAGAAAAAACGGCCTTTGCAACCCCTGATGGCTTGTTTCAGTATCTGGTGATGCCCTTCGGGTTGCATGGAGCCCCGGCTACCTTTCAGAGGCTGATGGACCTGATCCTGCGCCCGCATCGAGCCTATGCGGCTGCCTACCTGGATGATGTGGTAATTTTCAGTTCCGATTGGAAGAGCCACCTCGCCAAGGTACAAGCCGTCATAGACTCGATAGGCGGAGCTGGGCTGAACATAAACCCAGAGAAATGCGCAATTGGCCTAGAAGAGGCCAAGTACCTGGGCTACGTCATTGGCAGGGGGCTGATTAAGCCCCAAGTCAATAAGGTAGAGGCGATTCAGAACTGGCCTACACCCTTCACAAAACGACAGGTCAAAGCGTTTCTGGGCATCACTGGGTACTATCGCAGATTTGTACAAAATTTTGCCTCCATTGCTGCCCCGTTGACCAACCTGACGGAGGGTGGGAAGTCAAAAATGGTAGTTTGGACTCCGGAGGTAGAAAAAGCCTTTCAGTCTTTGAAAATGGCTTTATGTCAAAGCCCGGTTCTGGTCACCCCTAATTTCAGGGAGGAGTTTCTTGTTCAAACTGATGCCTCTAATGTGGGGTTAGGGCGGTTTTGTCGCAGGTCGTGAAGGGTGAGGAGCATCCGATCATGTATCTGAGTCGAAAACTGACACCAGCTGAACAAAATTATGCCATTCTGGAGCGAGAGTGCCTTGCAATCAAATGGGCGCTGGACTCGCTACGTTATTACCTCTTGGGCAGGAAATTTAAATTACAGTCAGACCATGCTCCTCTGGCATGGATGAAGCAGAACAAGGAAAGGAATGCCAGGGTGACAAGGTGGTTCCTTTTGCTTCAAGAATTCAATTTTTCGGTAGAACATAGGCCTGGAAAGTTACAGGGTAATGCAGATGCCTTGTCCATAGTTCACTGTCTCTTTGGGGTTGTTAACCAGCCCTCCGGTCTGGAGAAGAGAGGGGGGATATGTAAGAAAGTGAAGGGGTGCGTACTGGACGGGGTGTACATCTCGCCCAGGTTTCTTAGCTGGGTGGCATGAGGAATGAAGGAGTGAAGGTAGGTTGGCAGTGCGACGTTCACTCCACTCCCCATCCAGTACAGGCTTGCAGCCCAACCCTGAGTGCACTCAGCTGTCCAATTAAGCAGCCTGAAGTAGGTGGTTGAGTTTTCACCGACCGGGCTGTCAGTGGGAATCTGGCTTCAGACGCTGCTGGAGTCTCCTGGAAGCCAAGCTCTGGTAATTACAAAATCTGTGTTGTTTGGCCAGGCTTTTAGACCCTAGACCACGGTAGTGAGGGAACTAACTGTGTCTAACTAGCAGCCTGCCAGGCTTAGGACTTTGTTTTATGGTTTGGTTTATGTTTGTTGCTGTGGACTTTAATAAAAACTGTTGGTGTGCCAGTTTACACCAGTACTGCTGTCAGTGCTTGGACTCTTTTATGCCACTCCGTCTACCCGAGACAGCGATCCCAGAGCTATACCCCCTGAACTGGCTACAATAGATAATAGATAGATAGATAATAGATAGATAGAATGGTACATAAATAGTTAAAGACCCACGCGCACACACACACACACAAAATCTTCACGCAATAGCGTTAATTTGAAAAAAAAGGGAAAAAAAATGGCGTGGGCTCCTGCGTAATTTTCTGCACTAGAGGGGGAAGCCAACGGCTCGGGCCAATATTTCTAGCCTGGGAAGGGGTTAATACCCATGGAGCTTCCCAGGCTATGGATATCAGCCTGCAGCTAGCCTTTACTGGCTATTAAAATAGGGGGACCCCCAAAAAAATGACTTGGGGTCCTCCAGTAATTTCTAGCCAGAAAGGCTACACAGACAGCTGCAGACTGATATTCATAGCCTAGGAAGGGGCCATGGATATTGGCGCACCCCCCTGGCTAAAAATACCAGCACCCAGCCGCCCCAGAATTGGCGAATCTGTACGATGCGCCAATTCCGGCACTTAGCCCCTCTCTTCCCACTCCCCTGTAGTGGTGGGATATGGGGTAATAAGTGGTTAATATCACCTTGCTATTGTAAGGTGATATTAAGCCCGGTTAATAATAGAGAGGCGTCAATAGGATGCCTATCCATTCTTAATCTTATATTAAGAAAGGGTTAAAAAAACAACACATGCATAAGAATAAAGTAGTTTATTGAAATAAAACACAACACGGTTTTCGTATCTTTATTATACGCTCAGATCCAAGCGACGCCCTCGATCTCCTGTAATAAAACGTAAAAAAATAAAACAACCATATACTCCCTGTCCGACGCAGTCCAATTAATAACGAATGTCCCACGACGGTCTCCTCTATAGAACAGTGACATCAGGTGATGCCACTGCTCTGTAGGGCCTCCCAGTGATGCACTGACAGGAGACAATGGCTCCTGCAGTGCATCACTGAGTTCATTCTCTCACTTTATGGCAATGCTGCGTGGGAATTTTCTCACCCAGCATTGCTTGTGAGAGAATGAACTGTAATGATGTCATTCTCTCCCGGACTTCTGAGCGATACACAGGAGTGTATCGCAGGGGCGTTGTAGAGCGCTGACATCACCCAACACTCGTTATTATCTGGACTACGGCGGAAAGGTGATGTATAGGTTGCTTTATTATTTTATTTTTATTACAGGAGACGATGGCATCGGGGAATAGGTGATTGGTGAGTATGTACTCTTTGTTATGTATTGTATGTTATGTGTATGTTCTGTATGTTATGTGTTGTATGTTATGTGTATGTTCTGTATGTTATATGTTAAGTGTATGTTCTGTATGTTGTGTTGTATGTTATGTGTTATATGTATGTTCTGTATGTTATGCGTTGTATGTTATATGTATGTTATGTGTTGTATGTTATATGTATGTTATGTGTTGTATGTTATATGTATGTTACGTGTAGTATGTTATATGTATGTTATGTGCTGTATGTTATATGTATGTTCTGTATGTTATGTGTTGTATGTTATATGTACGTTACTTGTTGTATGTTATATGTATGTACTGTATGTTGTGTTATATGTATGTTCTGTTTGTTATGTGTTATATGTATGTGCTGTATGTTATGTGTTATATGTTGCTCTGTATGTTATGTGTTATATGTATGTTATGTATGTTATGTGTTGTATGTTATATGCATGTTACGTGTTGTGTGTTATATGTATGTATGTATGTTATGTGTTGTATGTTATATGTATGTTACATGTTGGGTGTTATATGTATGTTCTGTATGTTATGTGTTGTATGTTAGATGTATGTTCTGTTTGTTCTGTGTTGCATGTTATATGTATGTTATGTGTTGCATATTATATGTATGTTATGTGTTGTATGTTATATGTATGTACTGTATGTTATGTGTTATATGTATGTTCTGTATGTTATGTGTTATATTTATGCTCTGTATGTTATGTGTTATATGTATGTACTGTATGTTATGTGTTGTATGTTATATGTATGTTCTGTATGTTATGTGTTGTATGTTATATGTATGTTATGTGGTGTATGTTATATGTATGTTACATGTTGTATGTTATATGTATGTACTGTATGTTATGTGTTATATGTATGTTCTGTATGTTATGTGTTGTATGTTATATGTATGCTCTGCATGTTATGTGTTATATGTATGTTCTGTATGTTACGTGTTGTATATTATATGTATGTTATGTGTTGTATGCTATATGTATGTTACGTGTTGTATGTTATATGTATGTATTCTATGTTATGTGTTATATTTATGCTCTGTATGTTATGTGTTATATGTATGCTCTATATGTTATGTGTTATATGTATGTACTGTATGTTATGTGTTATATGTATGTTATATGTATGTTACATGTTGTATGTTACGTGTATGTTCTGTGTTATATGTTGTATGTTCTGTATGTTGTGTATGTAATGTATGTTTTTTTTACGTTCAACACATTAGACGGATGATGGGACTACTACTGTCCCATCATTGACTAATGTGTCACTCACTGACAGTGTAGCAGGCATAGCCCAATGGGACTTGTAGTCCCATCAGACGATGCCTGCATACACACACACACACAGCCTAGCGCACACACACACAGCCTTGCACACACACACACAAAGACTGGCAGCACCGCTCAGCCAATGGCAGGGATATGAATCCCGCGCCGCTCATTGGCTGAGCCGCCCGCCGGCTCTGCCAATGAGCGGTGCCACTTTTGCGGGGGATTTGAATCCCGCGCCGCTCACTGGCTGAGCCGGCAGGCGGCTCAGCCAATCAGCGGTGCCGGCGGGCGGCTCAGCCAATCAGCGGTGCCGGCGCAGCTTTGGCGGGGGATTTGAATCCTGCATCGTTTAAAGCCGCGCATCTCGTTGCCCACAGGTGCACGTCCTTGCTCATTGGTGAAAAGGCGAAACCCGACCCCGACTTTGGCACTTGAGTCGCCCAACGTTTGGCCAACTGCATGCCACGGTCAGGTTTCGTTTCATGATACCCGATTTTGGCGACAGTCGGCGGTTTTTGAGATTGAACGACCTGTTTCACTCAACTCTACTGCTTTGCACACTCTTGGCATTCTCTTGATGAGCTTCAAGAGGTAGTCACCGGAAATGGTCTTCCAACAATCTTGAAGGAGTTCCCAGAGATGCTTAGCCCTTTTGCCTTTACTCTGCGGTCCAGCTCACCCCAAACCATCTCGATTGGGTTCAGGTCTGGTGACTGTTAAGGCCAGGTCATCTGGCGTAGCACCCCATCACTCTCCTGCCGCTGCAAGATGCTGTGGTAGCCATGCTGGTTCAGTACGCCTTCAGTTTTGAATAAATCCCCAACAGTGTCACCAGCAAAGCACCCCCACACCATCACACCTCCTCCTCCATGCTTCATGGTGTGAACCAGGCATGTAGAGTCCATCTGTTCACCTTTTCTGCGTCGCACAAAGACATGGTGGTTGGAACCAAAGATCTCAAATTTGGACTCATCAGACCAAAGCACAGATTTCCACTGGTCTAATGTCCATTCCTTGTGTTCTTTAGCCCAAACAAGTCTCTTCTGCTTGTTGCCTGTCCTTAGCAGTGGTTTCCTAGCAGCTATTTTACCATGAAGGCCTGCTGCACAAAGTCTCCTCTTAACAACTGTTGAAGAGATGTGTCTGCTGCTAGAACTCTGTGTGGCATTGACCTGGTCTCTAATCTGAGCTGCTGTAAGCCGGCGATTTCTGAGGCTGGTGACTCGGATATACTTATCCTCAGAAGCAGAGGTGACTCTTGGTCTTCCTTTCCTGGGGCAGTCCTCATGTGAGCCAGTTTCTTTCTAGTGCTTGATGGTTTTTGCAACTGCACTTTGGGACACTTTCAAAGTTTTCCCAATTTTTCGGACTGACTGACCTTCATTTCTTAAAGTAATGATGGCCACTCGTTTTTCTTTACTTAGTTGCTTTTTCTTGCCTTAATACAAATTCTAACAGTCTATTCAGTAGGACTATTAGCTGTGTATCCACCAGACTTCTGCACAACACAACTGATGGTCCCAACCCCATTTATAAGGCAAGAAATCCCACTTATTAAACCTGACAGGGCACACCTGTGAAGTGAAAACCATTCCCGGTGACTACCTCTTGAAGCTCATCAAGAGAATGCCAAGAGTGTGCAAAGCAGTCATCAAAGCAAAAGGTGGCTACTTTGAAGAACCTAGAATATAAGACATATTTTCAGTTGTTTCACACTTTTTTGTTAAGTATATAATTCCAGATGTGTTAATTCATAGTTTTGATGCCTTCAGTGTGAATGTACAATTTTCATAGTCATGAAAATACAGAAAAATCTTTGAATGAGAAGGTGTGTCCAAACTTTTGGTCTGTACTGTATATATATATATATAAATATATATATATATGTGTATAAATACATCTATATATACACTGCTCAAAAAAATAAAGGGAACACTAAAATACCACATCCTACGTATCACTGAATTAAATATTCCAGCTGCAAATCTTTATTCATTACATAGTGGAATGCAGTGGGAACAATAAAACATAAAAATGATCAATGTAAATAAAAATTAATATCCCATGGAGGTCTGCATTTGGAATGATACTCAAAATAAAAGTGGAAAATCAAATTAGAGGCTAATCCAACTTCAGTGGAAATGTCTCAAGACAAGGAAATAATGCTTAGTAGTGTGTGTGGCCTCCACAGGTGTGTATGACCTCCATATAATGCCTGGGCTTGCTCCTGATGAGGCGGCGGATGGTCTCCTGAGGGATCTCCTCCCATACCTGGACTAAAGTCTGTGGTGCAACGTGACTTTGAAGGATGGAGCGAGACATGATGTCCCAGATGTGCTCAATCGGATTCAGGTCTGGGGAATGGGCGGGCCAGTCCATAGCTTCAATGCTTTCATTTTGCAGGAACTGCTGACATACTTCAGCCACATGAGGTCTGGCATTGTCCTGCATTAGGAGGAACCCAGGGTCAACCGCGCCAGCGTATGGTCTCACAAGGGGTCTGAGGATCTCATCTCGGTACCTAATGGCAGTCAGGCTACCTCTGGCGAGTACATGGAGGGCTGTGCGGCCTTCCAAAGAAATGCCACCCCACACCATTTCTGACCAACTGACAAACCAGTCATGCTGAAGGATGATCGCTCTCCACAGCATCTCCAGACTCTGTCACGGCTGTCACGTGCGCAGTGTGAACCTGCTTTCATCTGTGAAGAGCGCAGGGCACCAGTGGTGAATTTACCAATCCTGGTGTTCTGTGGCAAATGCCAAGTGTCCTTCACGGTGTTGGAATGTGAGCACAACCTCTATCTATGTACGTCGGGTACTCAGACCATCCTCATGGAGTCGGTTTCTAACCGATTGTGCAGACACATGCACAATTGTGGCCTGCTGGAGGTCATTTTGCAGAGCTCTGGCAGTGCTCCTCCTGTTCCTCCTTGCACAAAGGCGGAGGTAGCGGTCGTGCTGCTGGGTTTTTGCCCTCATATGGCCCTCTCCACATCTCCTGGTGTACTGGCCTGTCTCCTGGACACTAATCTGACAGACACAGCAAACCTTCTTGCCACAGCTCGCATTGATGTGCCATCCTGGATGGGCTGCACTACCTGAGCTACTTGTGTGGGTTGTAGAGTCCATCTCATACTACCACGAGTGTGAAAGCACAACCAACATTCAAAAGTGACCAAAACATCAGCCAGAAAGCATTGGTACTGAGATGTGGTCTGTGGTCCCCACCTGCAGAACCACTCTTTTATTGAGTGCATCTTGATAACTGCCAATAATTCCCATGTGTTGTCTATTCCATTTGCACAACAGTATGTGAAATTGATTGTCAATCAGTGTTGCTTCCTAAGTGGACAGTTTGATTTCACAGAAATTTGATTTACTTGGAGTTATATTCTGTTGTTTAAGTGTTCCTTTTTTTTTTTGAGCAGTGTATATATGTATATGTGTGTATATACATACTGTATATATATATATATATATATATATATATATATATAGTGAATGAAATGGGAGTGGGAGAGAGGACATGCCACTCGCTCACCACACACATGCCTCAAATGCTACTGTAAAGGGGGACTCCACTTTACACACAGTCACTCGTGCACTCACTTATCGCAATAGGCTGACAATGAGCTAAGCATTCCGCATAGCCAGTATACACATCCACACTACACTTTTCACTTCCATCACTCACTGTTTTACCAGTCGAGAGAGATACATGCACAGGGCCAAACACTAGTTCACATGCACATTCATATGCATATAATTATAATGAAGTGAGGGGGTGTATTATTATAATGAATTGGGGAGGTATATAATTATATAAAACTGAGGGAAGGGCATGTAATTATAATGAATTGGGGGAATATAACATAAAAGAATTGAGGGGAGGGCATGTAATTCTAATGAATTTCGGGCATAGAATTACAAGGAATTGGGGGCTTGTAGTTAGTATGAATTGGGTTAAGAGGGCATGTAATTATAATAAATTAGTGGAGAGGAGAATATTATAAAGAATTGTGGGGGGGGGGATATGTCATTAAAATGAATTAGAGGGAGAAGGCATGTGTTAGGCGTCGGGATTCTCCTGCTGTGCGGGATAGATCCCAGGCATTACCTAGTGCTGTGGTCTCCCATTCTGGCCTAGGTCAAAGTATACCCCAGGTATAATCTAGCCTAGGCTAAACTATACCCCTCCAAGCCCAATTATTGGTGTGTTTTTCCTGCTGTAGTTGTTCTACAGAATGACTTCAAAGGCAGAAAGTAGGGCTACACTTACAGTATGTGTTGGAGGAGTTGCATTACACTGACACCAGCTGGCGCTGTTCCATCAGTGCATAGTTAATGTTATGTTGTATTGTAATTTTCTATGTATGTTTCTCTCTGTTCTCTATGATATGCACTCATTTCTCCAGCTATTGAGATTCTACACGGCAACAGAACAAAAGTGCCCCCAGTGGATCTACAATCTACCTCCAGAGAAACATGTAAATGCTAAGTCCCAGTATAGACAAACATCATGCACTCATATCCTGATAAGATATGTAAAGTGAGTTTCCAACACCCCCTATACCAAAATTTTTTTTCCAATTTTGACAACCATAGAAGACCAACTGTATAACCTGCTATTGAGATTCTGCACTGCAACAACACAAAAGTACCCCCAGTGGATCTGTGATCTACCTCCAGAGAAAAGTGTAAGCGCCAAGTTCCAGTTTAGAGAGACATCTAAGCCATATCGAGCAGACCGAGGGATTCTTTACCATGGGGAAAAGGAGGTTCTCACTAAAAGTCGACTGCCAAATTTCCTAAAGGCCTGTCATGACAATCTAATTTCTGGTGGCCATTTTGGCAGAGATAAAACATTACACAAAATCTCTGACCGTTATTACTGGAAGGGAATGAAGAACGACATTCTCAAACATGTCAAAGCCCATCAAAAATGTTTTGTCATAAATCCCAAAACCAGCAAGGAGGGTCAAGCACTCAACAGTATATCAGTGCCTGGAAAAGTATGGAGCTTAGTCGGTATTGATATGATCGGTCCTCTTCAGGAAACATCAAACGGCAACGATTATATAGTTGCTGCCACTGATCATTTATCAAAGTGGACAGAAGCAACAGTTGTTCCAGACCAGAGTGACAAGTCAGTAGCAATTTTTTTGTACACTGTTACTTGCTGCCTTGGCTCTATGGACACTCTGATTAGGGACCAGGGAAGAGAGTTTGTGAACTCGATCACTGACAACCTGATGGAACAATTTCAAACAGATCACCGTATATCATCTGCCTACCACTCACAAACAAATGGCCAGCGGGAATGTGACAATCAAACACTCAAAGAATCTCCTTGCAAGCTTGTTAATGACCAAGGAAATAACTGGGACGAGTTCATTCCTGGCGCTTTGTTTGCCTATCACACATCAGTGCATGCCTCAACCAAGTGCACTCCATTTGCGGTCATGTTTGGACTGAAAGCCAAACTTCCTATCGACTTTGATTCCTCAGAAAATGACACCGTGGACCTCATGTCCCTTCCAGATGATGCTAATCCTGATGTGCTAAATATATTTCAATCATTCGTAAAAAGCTCCACTCAACCATCAGTGCCAACATCCAGTCTGCTCAGAAACACCAGAAATGTGCATTTGATTGCCGACACAACAGCAACAATTAAATCACTGCGGGCACCATCGTTTATATAAAGAATCAACACCGTATTCATCTCATGAATTCAAAGATAGAACCACACTGGGTTGGACCCTACTTAGATGTGAAATCCTTGACCAAGGGATGAGTAAAACTTAAGAACAATAAGACTGGCAAGATACTGAGCAACACCTATCATGCCAGCAACCTCAAGATTTACCAAGATGATGAAACTTCTGTACCACCCAAGTCCCCTAATGATTGTCCCAGTGACTCTGCCACACAGAAACACAAGCAAATCAAGACTTTCAACCCACTACCAAGTTATGGAAAGAAGTATCTTACCACCACTCTCGACTTTATGTTTGGTAGGGTTGTGTACTATGGAGCCAAAAGAGACCTTGGACAACCACGGTGTACATATAAAACCAAAGGTGATGGGAACTTCTACTTCTGGACCATCAGCTACATCCTGACAGGAGCAGAGGACAATCACTCCCTTCTCAGAGATAAAGTCATACACCACATGAAAACTGCCTTGTCAAAAAAACTACAGGACTACTTGAATCAAAATGTGAATGAATATGTGAACACCTCTTCCATCTCTCGTAATGGAGTCTGGGTGGGCAACTGATGCAGAGATCATGGCCACAGCGAATCTGTTGAATTGCGATATTGTCATCCACATAAAAGTTGTTGACTCCATGGATTGGTTGACATATCCTGCAAGCTTCAATCTGCAGTCAACAACAGAACATGCACTTTATCTTGAAAATAAGCATGATCATTTTAATGTTGTTATCAGTGCTTGCCTTTAAACGTTTATATTGTAGCAAGGACTTGCTAGTCTAAGGTCAGGGATAAAAAGTCGCATGCAACAATGATCATTTTAATGTTATTATCAGTGTTTGCCTTTAAACATTTATATTGCAGCAATGACTTGCTAGTCTCAGGCCAGGGATAAAAAGTCGCTGCGTGTTCCTGTCCTAAAGGTCCTAAAGGTCCCAATAAACAGCATAACTATTATATGATTTGTGTGAGTGAGCAGGAAAAACACACCAATATTCGGTTTTGAATAGTTTAGCCTAGGCTAGAATATACCCGGGTATACTCTGGCCTAGGCTATTTTACACCCCCTGGGGGTATTTTCTGGGCTGGAGGGGTATAATGTGGCCTAGGCCTGAATATACCCGGGGTATACTCTGGCCTTGGCCACTTAACCCTGGGCATAGTCTGGGACGGGGTATATTCTGGCCTGTTACACCAGTAGCAAATGGCAGCAAAGGTATAGGAAGTACCAGTTTCTCTCTATGATTCAGCCATAATCGCACTAGCATATTGGCGCTGGACACAAAAGAAAGTGAAGCCACAGGGGATTATATAGAGTGGTAAGTATTAATTCTTTATGTAGATAGATATATATATTCATTATATATATATATATATATATATATATATATATAACAGTATATATATATGTACACACATACTGTATATTCATTATATATATATGTGTATCTAATAGATGCGCCTTTTCTGGGCAGCTGCAGGCTGCTGTTTTTAGGCTGGGTGGCATATTCATGGCCCCTTTCCAGCCTGAGAATAGCAGCCCACACCTGTATAGTTTTGCTGGGTTGGTTCAAAACCTAAGGGGGACCCCACGTCGGTTTGTTTTTCATTCATTCTCTCCTGCTCGCGCTGTTGCTGACAGAGCATGAGAGAATATTCACAGCCAGCTTCAGTACCACAGGCAGGGGAACAACGCTTACTGTAGCGCTTCTTCCCTAGCGGCCGTCTGTGTGGTCCTGATGCGGCACATGGTTGCCACACGTGTGCCAGACGGATGTACCATGTATACACATGGACACACGGACATATATATCTCCGGTTCCGATTTTTCCGGTACCGGAAATATCTGGACGTGTGAGACCGGCCTTAAGCTGTACCTCTCTGTGAAGTTACTGAGCTGGGTACTCTGAGTTCTATTCACACTGTGAGGCACTTAGCACAGTGTGCTTATGGTGATCGCTCGCTGTTTAGTTCCGTCATTGTTCACCAGCAGCAGTTTTTTATCTCTGCACGGAGGACCCCGGGTTGCGATTGCACTTTATTATTTATTTTTTTAGTGTAATCCGCCAACCCTAACAGCATGTGATTTTAATGAATTGTTTTGAGGAGTACTTGTAATCATAATAAATCTGGAAGCATCTAATTATAATGAATTGTGCAAGGACACGTAATTTTAATGAGCTGTGGAGGATGGAAATGCAATTAGAATTATATTTTTATTGGATGGGGAAAGTGGCTAATTATACTGTAGCTAAAGGGGGGACACAGTGCTGGCTTAATATTTTTTATATTTTGAATGGTGTGTTGCACAATGACTAATCATTTATTAATGCTGAGTGCATGTCTGTGTTCAGCAGAACAGTGAAGGGGGATTTCTTATTCAGGAAACAAATGTGTACATACAGCATATGTGACCTTTTTATTTTCAGGGACATGGGGATAAATGAGGCAAACTCTGCAGTGACGAAGTCACAGCATTAAGACATAGACATGAAAGTTTGACAAGATGCAGAAGAAACTAAGAAAATGGATGTAAATATTTTTTCTGTGTCTACATTCTGTAGAGTTAGGGTTACACTTGGTTGGACTAACCAACAGCACTAAATGACCACCAATTGGTCCCCATTACCGGTCTTTTAATAGCCTGTTGTCAAGTACACACTTCTCAGCACGTGACGTAAAGTTCGCCTCAAAGTGAGTGTAAATCACACCCCGACACACACAGCACACCCCAATTACTTAACGCTGCCACCACTCATCAAACACACAGAGCAATGAGTTCTCAAAATATGTTACTATCAGGCAATTAAAAGGTCACACACTCTCTGAAGGGCTATTGGATTCTTTAGAGCGAACAAGGATCAACTTATTAAAGATTTTAAGCTTTAATATAAAAATATACAGTGCTTACAATAAATATCTAAAAAGGTAAAAATACAATGACACACATATGCAAAACATTTATAAAATAAAAATAACTGAAGAAATGTTTCCATCTACAGTTCTAAAACAAAAAGGGAGAAATAACAGTAAATACCGTTAACGTTTCCATCTACAGTTATTATCCGGTTTTCCTGACAGAAGTAGAGTAAGTTATGGATTCCTTCTGTCTTTAACCCCTTTACACCTGAGGGTGGTTTGCAATTTTTACAATTCTCACCACTGTCCCTTTATGAGGTAATAACTCTGTTAACCTTCCATGGATCCCCGTGACTCTGAGAATGTTTTCTTGTGACATATTGTACTTCATGATAGTGATAACACTTATTTAATATGACATGCGTTTAGCTGTGAAAAATATGGAAATTTGGCAAAAATTTAGAAAATTTCGCAATTTTCCAACTTTGAATTTTCATGTGAATTTTCGGTGAGTCTCGTCCCTCGGTCAGCTGGATTCATATCAGTAGAGACGTAGTACCACTGGTCAGGGGTAGAAAAGCTTCTGATACGCTCTACTCTATTGCTGACGTAGACGTAAAATTGTTTTGCTTGGTTATAGATGTAACCAAGTACCACTTTACTGTCTGTGTAGAAGGTAAATGAATCAATAGCAATGTCCATTTCATCCTTTATAGCTTCAGCTAACTCCACTGCCAGAACGGCGGCACAAAGTTAGAGTCTTAGAACAGAGTGAGCAGGTTTCGGGGTTAGTTTTGCCTTACCGAGGATGAATCTACACCTTGTTACCTTCTTCTAAAGTCTTCAGGTAGGCTACGGCAGCTATTGCCTCTAAAGAAGTGTCGGAGAAAATGTGGACTTCTCTTATGATGGTGGCTGAAAGGGTGCCTGGGGAATAACAACGTGGGACTTGGAAATGCTCTAAGACCTTCAGAGACTTCTTCCACGCCTCCCACCTTTGTTGTTTCTGGGATGGTAACATAGTGTTCCTGTTGATGGCCTGAGCAGCGAGCTGTCTCAGTGGTACCCTGCCTTGAACTGCGATGGGCGTTTTGAGCCCAAGAGGACCGTGGATGCTGTTTTCAACAGGTGAGGCTCCTCGTTCGATAGCAAGTTCCTTACAGGGTGATGCTTGGGAAGTGAGCGTGTCTTGTTCAACATCCGCCAGTGAGCTGAGGCTGAATTGCACAGGGAAAATGCTGGCGCCATCGGTCAGAGGTAAGCTGTTGCGAGAGGGGCTCTCACTCTGAGCACTGAAGTCTAGCACGGCCTCGGTTTGACCAGGCTTGTGATGGAGATGGGCATCAAAAGATGGGAACTTAGCAGTTACTTGCTGCGGATCCCTTGGCAACTTAGTATTTGCTGGAAGAGAAGGTGAGGGAGCAGTAGCTACCCAGCTGTTATAGTTGTCTTCGGTGGGTTTGATGCTCATGACCCCGATGATCACCTTGTCTCCCTCTGTAGGTAGTGAGTTGTTGTCCTTGGTTGAAGGATCGAATTCTGTTATCTCGAGGTTGTAGTCTCGAGGATAAAGCGGACTTGAATTATCAGATGGTTGTCGTTTACACTTAGTGTCGTTTGACTTCTCCTTCATCCATTGGTGACTTGAGTATGACAGTGGGACAAGTCGTTGTCATCTGACGTGATAACGGTTTTGTAAGAGGAGATGTCGTTCTGATTCTTTGTCTGGTCACTACAGACATTGCCAATGATGACCCAGCCTAGCTCGAGGCGCTGGGCGTACGGTACATTGAGTAATCTGTGGATTTGTTGACGCATCTTGTGCAGACGTATAATGTCTCTGCTGAGGAGAATTAGGATGTCTGCCTTGTTGTCCAGTGGTGGCATCTCTTTGGCTATCATTCTTAGATGAGGAAGCTGAAGAGCGACTTCTGGTGTTGGGATTTCTTCCCTCTTGAATGGTATTCGGTTACACTCTACAAGCGTGGGTAGTGGTATCTCCATGGCGCCTTTCTCAAGAGAAGTTATTATGAGGCCACTGGCCCTTCTTCCAGAAGTTTGTAAAACGCCGCTGCAGGTGCCCAAGGTGTAGGGATAGTCGTCTCCTTTTAAGTCAAACAAGTTGAAGAGTTCTGACCTGGCTAATGATTTTTTGCTCTGGTCATCCAGGCTAATGTACACCTTGACTGCCTACTCTGGATGGTCATTGGGATACACCCATGCCAGTCAAATCTTCACACAGGACTTGTCTCGAAGACCTTTTCCACAGACTTCGGTGCATGAGGAAGATACGGCAACATGGCTTGTCGCTTGGTCTGTACTCTCCCCGCCATGGCTTGTGGTGGGAAAAGGTGAAGATGCAGAGTCAGGCTGTGATGAATGGAGCGCTTACACATGCTCCTCACTGTCACACTCGAAAGACTTAATAGATATTTTGCAGTCCTTAGCAAAGTGTTCAGTAGAAGCGCAGCACCTGTAACATATCTCAAGGTTCTTCAGAAGCTCTTTGCGTTCCTGGAGTGGTTTTTTTCTGAAGCCGATGCACTTCTTTAAGGGATGAGGTTTCTTGTGAATGGGGCACATATGATTAGGATTCTCAACCTTCTCACCTTTGTCGCTCTTATCTTGTGATACTGAAGGTGCCGGAAGAACATCAGTCTTCTTGATGAACATTGGAGCTTGGCGGTTCCTGTAGTTAAGAAGTGGACTGTCGTGTTTAGGAGATGAAACAGGGTCGCTATGTTCTCCATAGGAAAAACTTGGATCGGTCTTACACTCTGCAATATTTTCGATGAACTCGCAGAAGTAGGAAAATGGAGGGAATGAGACTTGGTTTTCCCTTTTGTATTTTGATCCAAGCAAGGCCCACTTAATTTGGATATTGGACAGCAGCTTGGAAACTATTGGGGTTACCCCATGAGCAGTGTCTAGGTAGCTGAGGCCAGGAAGGTACGGGTCTGCTTTGGCCAGCTGAAGCTATAACTGGAGGTCGCTGAGCTCTTGGAACCATGTACTGTCTTTATTAGATACCTTTGGAAAATCCTCTAGTCGTTTGAACAGAGCCCTTTCTATGACCTCAGGACTGCCATAGCTTCTTTCTAGCCTCTTCCATGCAGCGGTGAGACCCACAATGGGATTATTGATGTGGACAGATTTAAGTCTCTTGACCCGATCCGTGGATTGTGGCCCAAACAACCTGATTAGCAGGTCTAGCTCTTCGGCGGCGGTGATGCCGAGGTCACTGATCGTGGTTTCAAAGGTACACTTCCAACCCCTGTAGTTCTCAGGTTTATCGTCAAACTCTGTAAAACCGGTCTTAGTTAGATCACGCCGAATCATGAACCTTGCAAGGCCAGTCATATCAGCATTCTCCGATTTTGGAAGGACCGATGCTGGCTGGATAGCATTGTTCATACATGTGCTTTGACCTGGGAATGCAGATACATATGGGGCAGCGTA
This sequence comes from Oophaga sylvatica, assembly GCA_033576555.1. Taxonomy (NCBI): domain Eukaryota; kingdom Metazoa; phylum Chordata; class Amphibia; order Anura; family Dendrobatidae; genus Oophaga; species Oophaga sylvatica. The sequence continues at coordinate 420,152,424 of JARQOD010000005.1, forward strand.
CAGTCATGGCCAAAAGTTTTGAGAATGACACAAATATTATATTTTCACATGATCTGCTGCCCTCTGATTTTTATGTGTGTGTTTGACAGATGTTTTTATCACAGACAGAAATATAATTGCAAACATATGAGTAACAAAAGCTTATATTGACAGTTAGAATGAGTTAATGCAGCAAGTCAATATTTGCAGTGTTGACCCTTCTTCTTCAGGACCTCTGCAATTCTCCCTGGCATGCTCTCAATCAAGTTCTGGACCAAATCCTGACTGATAGCAGTCCATTCTTGCACAATCAATGCTTTCATTTTGTCAGAATTTTTAGGTTTTTGTTTGTCCACCCGTCTCTTGATGATTGACCACAAGTTCTCAATGGGATTAAGATCTGGGGAGTTTCCAGGCCATGCACCCAAAATCTCTATGTTTTGTTCCCTGAGCCATTTAGTTATCACCTTTGCTTTATGGCAAGGTGCTCCATCATGCTGGAAAAGGCACTGTTGATCGCCAAACTGCTCTTGGAGGGTTGGGAGAAGTTGCTCTTGGAGGACATTCTGGTACCATTCTTTATTCATGGCTGTGTTTTTAGGCAAGACTGTGAGAGAGCCAATTCCCTTGGCTGAGAAGCAACCCCACACATGAATGGTTTCAGGATGCTTAACAGTTGGCATGAGACAAGACTGGTGGTAGCGCTCACCTTGTCTTCTCCGAATGAGGCGTTTTCCTGATGTCCCAAACAATCGAAAAGGGGATTCATCAGAGAAAATAACTTTACCCCAGTCCTCAGCAGTCCACTGCCTGTACCTTTTGCAGAATATCAGTCTGTCCATGATGTTTTTTCTGGAGAGAAGTGGCTTCTTTGCTGCCCTCCTTGAGACCAGGCCTTGCTCCAAGAGTCTCCGCCTCACAGTGCGTGCAGATGCACTCACACCTGCCTGCTGCCATTCCTGAGCAAGCTCTGCACTGCTGGTAGTCCAATCCCGCAGCTTAAACACTTTTAAGAGACGGTCCTGGCGCTTGCTGGTCTTTCTTGGGCCCCCTGGAGCCTTTTTGGCAACAATGGAACCTCTCTCCTTGAAGTTCTTGATGATGCGATAGATTGTTGACTGAGGTGCAATCTTTCTAGCTGCGATACTCTTCCCTGTTAGGCCATTTTTGTGCATTGCAATGATGACTGCACGTGTTTCTTTAGAGATAACCATGGTTAACAGAAGAGAAACAATGATGCCAAGCACCAGCCTCCTTTTAAAGTGTCCAGTGGTGTCATTCTTACTTAATCATGCAGATTGATCTCCAGCCATGTCTTCATCAACACCCACACCTGTGTTAATGGAGCAATCACTAAAAAGAGGTTAGCTGGTCTTTTTAAGGCAGGGCTGCAATGATGTTGAAATGTGTTTTGGGGGATAAAGTTCATTTTCTAGCCAAATATTGACTTTGCAAGTAATTGCTGTTAAGCTGATCACTCTTTATAACATTCTGGAGTATATGCAAATTGCCATTAGAAAAAGTGAAGCAGTAGATTTTGTAAAAATTAATATTTGTGTCATTCTCAAAACTTTTGGCCATGACTGTAGGCATTCAGTCCATTAACTGGCTTAATGAGCTTAGTTTCCACCACACATGGGACTGGAATTGTGTGACTGACCGGAGTGTGGTGGCGCCTGCATATTGGCCTGCACGTAGGTTTCTGAGTATAAGATTTGGTGAGGTGCAGGTTTCCGGTACATTTTGGTGCACAGAGGAGGATCAGGATGCAAAGTTGGCAGCGTATTGTACCGACCTTCTGTGCAGGATGCGAATAAACACTCTGTGTTCTGTTGTCTCAGGGGAGCATCTGTGTGGTCAGGAAGGATTGCAGGAGAAGGGATAGCGCTGTGTTGGCTTTGTACATAGTCTCTAGTACGCTTAAGAGGGTCTTCAGTATCAAAACCACTTAAACTGATGCTGTCTCTTTGGCTCCCACTGATGGCTTGTTCCAGGACCTTTAGCTTTGCCATGGCTATGGCGTGTTGGCGTTCCTTCTCTAGGGCCTCTAGGGCAGCTTGTATTTTAGTGGCCTCAGTTTTCATCTCAGTTTCCCTATGAGAGAAGGCAGCTTGTATTTTAGTGGCCTCAGCTTCTGCACGTGCTTTTACGAGCTGTTACGAGTTGAGGATTTTGAAGAGCGTGACTTAGATGGTCGCTTTGACTGTCTGGCTGAGCCAGAAATGCAAGATGACATCTCGGCTATTAGCGCGATTCTTGCCTCTGTTTTGGCTTTTATATCGCGCACCATGCTTTCTCTCTCAGAGTTAAGTTTTTGGAAAGCTTGCAGCTCTTTGAAGGTAACTAATGGATTAAGTCTCTTTAACACTGCGATATACTGATCTGTTATTTTTGCATAACATGAATACTCTGAACACAGTTGTGCAAGGGTTCCCTCTGGTGGTTGTTGGAGAGAAGCAGGCTGAGACAGGCTGGCTATGTGGCTCAGCAGTTTTTGCCATAGCTCTGCTGTAGTACAGAGAAGATCATGTTTACAGGATTCTAGATTCTCCCTTATTTTCCATGTTGGCTTTGTGGGATGTCTAGCCATCTCACTAAATGGTGGATCAAGTTCTATGCACTCTTCCTCTAACAATGGGTCTGGCAGAGACCGTGTAGTCATTCCTTCAGCCATCCTGATTTACAGGGAGAAGGGGAGCTGTATAGTCTCTTATATGTTGAGAGCGGATGCTCTGCAGGAAGTTCTGTAGCTTTATAGAAGCTTTGGGTTTACAGATGAATCTGACAAATCTTTTTTACTATTCTGTCCCCGGGGCCTGTGGCTGTAAATATGGCTCTGTGAGATGCTGGATCTCTTCACCTTACTTACAATTGGCGACGGTCGCAGATAGCTTAACTCAACTGCCGGCACGCATGTTATGAAGAATCCAGAAGAGACTTTGATTTCTTTAAGAATTGTTGTTGAATGCATACAAACAGCAGCAGGCAAAAAAGACTTTCTTCAGGCAGACTGAAAACACGTGTGATTCTGATAAAAGCAAGATGGAGAATGAGACACAGGAGAAAGAAGGAGGAAATGACATCATGCCCAGAAGAGGGAGACAGAGACAGAAGGGACAAACTTGATGGAAAGGGAGGATTTCAACTATGCAAACACAGGGACACATAGCAACAGTAAACAATATGAGAGACTGCAATACAGCATGTAAAATGCACAGGACAGTCTGTAAAATGTCTCATTCATGGGACATAACAATATGGTTGTTTTTAATTTTAATTTTTTTACAGAATACAATGGCTTCAATGGAAATGGACATAAGGTGAGTATATCTGTGTTTGTTCTTTTTAAATAAAAAAGTAAAAAGGTGTTTTTTTAATTTCAAATAAAGGACTTTATTCTTGCTGTGTGTTTAATTACAATATAACTATAAAATTAGTAATCGATAGGTGTCTTATACACGCTTCTCCATTACTAATCCTTGGGTTTGATGTCACCAGACAATACAAAGGTGACATCAACCCCACAAATATTAATGCCATTTGCCACCACCATAGGGCAAGTGGGAAGAGCCAGGCAAAGTGCCAGAATTGGAAGATCTAATAGATGCGCCTTTTCTGGGGCGGCTGTGGGCTGCTATTTTTAGTTTGGGATGGCCAATATCCATGGCCCCTTAGCAGCCTTAGAATACCAGCCTCCAGCTGTCTGCTTTAGCTTGGCTGGTTGCTAAAAATGGGGGGACTCCATGCCATTTTTTTTATTTATTTAAATTAATTAAAAAACAGTGTGGGACCCGCCTATTCTTGATAACCACCCTTGCTAAAGCTGACCGCTGAGGGTTACAGCAGACAGCTATCAGTTTTGCCTGGTGGGTTTTCCAAAATACAAGGGAACCCATGCCATTTTTTCAAATTTATTTATCGCTCAGGCGCCGGCTGATGAATACTCCTATCAGGCGCCGCCTGCTCTCGCTGTTATTAGCGGAACCAGGTGTAGGCTGATGTGAATAGTAGTCCCATCAGCCGACGCCTGTGACTGGAGGTAAAATTTTTACCTCCGGTCACAACTGTGGGCTCACGCTGTCATTTGACAGCATGGGAGCCGCAACGTTCCAACCGGCAGTAATGATCTTACCACCGATCAGAGGTGCCAATGTTTCTCGCACTGTCATGGACATGACAGCTCAAGAAACACCTGGTGTTTGGGTCATGAATGCTGAAACCAGATAGTAACAAGGACTAACTGATGACATCCGTGTTTGGAGTAGGTGCCCGAGCAATAAGTGTTCAGTACGGAAAACTACCTTTACTGTTCGGGTTCGCCCATCTCTACTCATCACACATCTAGATAAATTCCCTGAGGGGTGTAGTTTTCAAAATGATGTCAATTGTGGAAAGTTTCCACTGTTTAGGCACATCAGGGGCTCTCCAAACGCGACATGGCATCCACTAATTATTCCAGCAAATTTTACTTTCAAAAAGTAATTCTGGATAGATTATTCAAGATGCCGACAATTCCGCGCTCCTCCAAAATCAGGCAAGCGAATCACAGAGTTCAGAAGAGTTGCATACTTAATTAAAGGCTATGAAACTACGCGTTTCATGGATGCCCTGTCCACTTCCTCAGGTACATAGCCAATACTAACCACTTGGTATTACTTACATGTATAGGGTGGGCTGGACATTAAAAAAATTTTTTGCGTCAAACACACCTGGAGCCCTGAACGCTGCAGTTTTATTTCAAATACAAATATAAATTTGTTGCATATCTGTACAACAGTGATTAAAAATGCAATTTGTTAGCATAAAAATTATATATGACATTAAAATGTAAGATTTTTCTGCAAGTAAAATTAAAAGGAAAGGAAATAAAAAGTCTGCTAGGATTGAAAAACCTTTTTTCGCAATATTCTCTTGTCTTAATTGCAGACCTGGATTAGAACCTACCATCCTTTGAAACATTGTGGAAGTGAAAAGACCTCTGAGCTATTCTGTTAATTGAACCTTGAAGCTTAAATTTTTTTTGAATAACTCAAGAACCATCGATATTAGAATTATAAAAATCAATTAAAATGTATATTAAATAAAATTAATTAATAAAAAAATATATGCAAAAAATAAAAATATATATTAAAAATAGTGATTTTATTTATCAAAAAAAATAAATTATTGAATAAATAAATTATGATAAAAGGATGAGTGTATGACGAGTGCCTCTACATAATCTTTGATAATGAAAAATTGTGATACAAAAAATATACATATTTGAATTAACATACAAATTATAAATCAAATTAGTAAAGACCTTATTTAATGTGAAAAAAAAATTGTGAGTTTTTATTTTTTTTTCCCCTTTTCCCTTTTCGCTTTCCTTTTGTGTGTTTTGCTCTATTTATTATAAAAACATTATAGAATACTTATGATATTTCATTCAGCCCTTGTGGTTTCAGGGTGTTGAGTTTATATATCCAGAAAACTTCCTTTCTGTTGAGACATTGGATTCTATTGGAGCTCTCAGCTGAAATACATTCGATGGGTGAGATTTTTATACACCCAAAATCTTGTTTATGGTGCATGCAAATATGAAGTGACAAACCATGTTTTAGAAACCCAGTAACCGCATTGTGTCGATTGGGAGTTCAGTCTCTTGTGAAATGGCTGGGTGGTTCTACCCACATATTGTTTGAGACAGGGACACTCTATAACATATATGACATACTTAGTGTCACACGACATCGGAGTGGTAATCTTGAATTTTTCTCCTGTAACCACAGAGCTAAAGTAATCGGCTGTGTGTGTAATGGATTTACAGCACAAACAAACCCTTACCACATTTGAAAATCCTATTTTTAGGGTTGCTCATAAGGCTTCCCCCGGATTTATCAGGGTCTCGTAATCTGCTGGGTGCTAGTATGTTCTTTAGTGATGGGAATTTTCTAAATACAAGAGAAGGATATTTAGGTAAAGCTTTTTTTAGTATTGGGTCATTTACCAAAATATGCCAATTTTTTCTTAATATCTCCCGAATTTCTTTGTGTTGATGGTTAAAAGTGGTAATAAAATTAAGACTATGTTCAAGGGTATTTTCACTGCCTTTCTTGTTGGAACCAGATAAAATCTGGTCATTAAACTTAATATATATATATATAGATCAGCGGCGCTAAAGGTTTGGTAGTAAAATATTGCTGCAAACAAGGGCAATACCACTACAAATTGCCAAAAGTAGATAAATATATAGATAAAACTAGTTTGCGCACATAAAAACTACAAAACACACTGGGATGTATAAACGGATATATATATGTGTGTATTTTAATAGAGAACAAGAGAGACCAAGTAAATGAATGAATCAAACTAGATGCACACCTGTGCTAGTGCCTTGTGGAATAAATGTTTGATTGTACACTTGAATTAAGTGAAGTGAAGAGAAAATATTATGATTACAATGGAGCACAAGAACTAATATGAGGCCTCGTATGCAAAATCAGAAAAATATCCTACAAGCAGTTCAGAGAATGGATATAAGTATATAATTGAGACTGTCCCGGCCGGTGACAGCTCATGCAGTTAATAAAAAGTGCACCTGTTTTCACAGGTTTTTACCTGCCCACCCCGATGGGTCACTTGCGGTGCAAAAATGCCGATGACAGCCTCCTTTGGCGTGCTTGCAATCCAGATAAGTCGCAGGTATAGAGAAGATGATCCAATTTCAGCCTCCTATGGCCCGCTTGTATTGTAGACGTCCGTTGATAAATGCCAACAATCAAAGGCCTCCGTGGCCAGATAACGCTGGCAGCTGCTGTAGAATCCTTGCTGCAGGGAGAAATGTGAGCAAGGACCTGCCAGGAAGCGCTGAGTCACGTGCCTTGATAGATGCTGCAACAGTCCTTTGGAGTAACTTGGTAGCAGGACCTGTGGTGAGGTCCTGCTACCAAGTTACTCCAAAGGACCTGCATCGTGGTCTGCACTGTTGCAGCATCTATCAAGGCACGTGACTCAGCGCTTCCTGGCAGGTCCTTGCTCACATTTCTCCCTGCAGCAAGGATTCTACAGCAGCTGCCAGCGTTATCTGGCCACGGAGGCCTTTGATTGTTGGCATTTATCAACGGACGTCTACAATACAAGCGGGCCATAGGAGGCTGAAATTGGATCATCTTCTCTATACCTGCGACTTATCTGGATTGCAAGCACGCCAAAGGAGGCTGTCATCGGCATTTTTGCACCGCAAGTGACCCATCGGGGTGGGCAGGTAAAAACCTGTGAAAACAGGTGCACTTTTTATTAACTGCATGAGCTGTCACCGGCCGGGACAGTCTCAATTATATACTTATATCCATTCTCTGAACTGCTTGTAGGATATTTTTCTGATTTTGCATACGAGGCCTCATATTAGTTCTTGTGCTCCATTGTAATCATAATATTTTCTCTTCACTTCACTTAATTCAAGTGTACAATCAAACATTTATTCCACAAGGCACTAGCACAGGTGTGCATCTAGTTTGATTCATTCATTTACTTGGTCTCTCTTGTTCTCTATTAAAATACACACATATATATATCCATTTATACATCCCAGTGTGTTTTGTAGTTTTTATGTGCGCAAAAATCTGGTCATTGTTCTCTTTTAAATTTTTAAAGGAATTATGGACCAGTTTTTTAGTATATTTTTTTAAAAAAAATCTCTGTTTGAGAATATCCGATTGTTCAATAAAATCAGATTCAATGGAGCAGTTTTTCTTGATTCTTTGAAATTGGTTGGTGAGGGATAGTGTTCAACCATTTCTTGTAGTGCCCACTGGTATAGTGGATATAACTGTTGGCATCAACTGGTTTAAAATATGTTTTAGTGAGAATCTGTTCATTTTTAGTGAAAATAGTGATGTCTAGAAAATTAATATACTCGTCATTAATTTCTGAATTAAAAGTGATACCCCAGTTGTTGTTATTTAAAAATTGAATAAAAACCTGTGGTCGAAACAAATCCCTGTCCAGTATAAAAAAACAGGTCAACAATGAATCTTTTGAAAAAAAAGATACCATTGTTAAAAACCCCTTCATAAATAAAAACTTGTTCAAATACTCCCATAAAAAGATTTGCAAAAGTGGGCACGACTTCAAACCCAATGCTGTGCCCTGGGTCTGTTGATAGGTTCTTTTTAAAAAATTAAAATAATTATTTTTCAATATAAAGGATAAACTTTCTAGAATAAAAGATTTATCTACAGAAGACAGCCGATTATCAGTGGAGAGATAAAATTTGATGCATAGTAATCCAATTTCTAATTCAATATTAGAATATAAAGCAGTTACATACATACTTACAAAAATATATTATTTTTTCCATTTCAAATCCCTGATTAAAGTTATTAAATGGCTGGAGTCCCGTAAATAACTGCTTAGTTTTTTGACATGCGGTTGAAGAATGATGTCCAGATTGCAGGTGAGGGATCCGATGCCTGATATTATTAGTCTTCCTGGAGGCTTCAAAGGGTTTTTATGGATCTTCGGCAAATGATAATAAAAATGGCATCGATGGACTTTGAATTGTCAAAAAAAATTTCTCTTTATCATTGAGGATATTTTCTGTGAAACCTTGAGTAATAAGTTTTTTATATGTGGGTATTATTAATGGTAGAGGATCATGGAAAAACTCCTTATAATACTTATCATCATTTAATATTCGTGGGCTTCCTCAATTCCTCAATATAGTCACAATAATTTTGGATAACAATGCCCCCCCCTTTGTCCGCTGCTCTGATGACAATATTTTTACTTTCCCTCAGATTATTTAGTGCAACGCTTACCCTTTTTATGAGGTTTTTGTTTTTTTGTAGTATGGGAGTCTCAGTTACTTTCTTTAAGACCTGTAGTGTAATTTCATAGAAAGTTTCGATCTGATGGCTTCTGCTTTCAACTGAATAAAATTTTAACTTATTCTTTAAATCAATGTGTATTGTAGAATTAAGTGAACAGACATCCATATCATTGCTGTTACATTTGGCAGTGTTTTCTGGTTTTAATAGAAAATGTCTCTTTAAAGTCATTTTTCTCATGAAGCACTGGAGGTCCAGAAAAAATATCAAAATCCTTAACTTTAAATGTTGGGCAAAAAGATAACCCTTTAGATAAAAGTAAAATGTCATCATTGTTTAGTGAGTGGGAGGATAAATTGAATACATTTGTCTTTTCTATGGGTTGATTCGTTCTTTGTCTTTGATTCTTTTTATGTTTGCTTCCTGCTCGGCGCTCTCTGTCGGACTTTTTCTTTTCCATATTTTGTTGAAAATCCGGTCTAAAGTTTCTTGTCCTGGGGCCACAGCCCGGGGTAAAAAACTAGTTATACTGGTGATGTTACCCGCTCCGGTATTATCAACCAAAATTTGGGGGTTGGTTGTTAATAAAGTAGCGCTATTTTTACCAACCGAAGAAACCTGATCATCCGGTAATGAAGGGGTGAAAGTCATAGGAGTGCAGTGCTGAGATAAATTCAATAAATCACTTATGTCAGTAGTATTTGTGTTTGAAAAGAATCATCAATGATTAGGTTATTGGTAGCAGTGAGAGACTTTCTTTTTTCCTCCTGAATTAAATTTATCTGTTCCTTGATTTCTTCTAAAAATTTTTTAGCTTTTATTAAAGTTTGATAAGCTGTCAGTGGATTCAATACAGTTGATGGTTCTGTGGATGTGAGTGCAGATGAAACAGATTTATTGCTAAGTGGTGAAGACACCATGCTTGGAATGAGTTTGGAGTTGCTCATAGTCCTAGGAACATTGGTGGAAAGAAGGGTGTCATGTATAGTGTACAGTTCCTATAGCGTCTTGTGCTTGGGTGCGAGGAAAACACATGAGACATAGGTTGATATGAAATGACTTGTATTACTTCATACAAGCATGCAGAAAAGGTCACACAGTTTGCAGGAACAGAGGCAGGAGAACACAGCAGGCCAGAGTAACTTCAAGCTCTACAATAACTCTCCAAGCAGGTTCAGGATCTCTTCTCTGTACCGTAATTCCTCTGCAAACATGGATTCACCAGACAGCAGGTTTCCAAAGCCCAAAAGTGTTCCAAAGTTCCTCAGTAGGAAATAGCTGGAGTCCAAAATCCTAGGTTTCCAGGAGTCAGGTCACAGGCTGACTGAGGCTTGATTCAGGAGCACTGATTGTTCAGCTGAGGCTGCTTAAGAAGCAAGAGGGAGAGAATCAGGGCGGGAACATGAAAACTGGAAACTCCATATTAACTGAGGGCAAGAGCTGCAGAAAGACAGAAAGCAAAATGGCCGACGGAAAACTGAGTTTCAAGGAACATGTCAAAAGAGACAAAGAACCTTACATTACTCCCCCTTAAGGACAACCTCCGGTTGACCTCAGACCAGGCTTGTCAGGGTACCTCTGATGAAACTAGCGGAGCAGGCGAGGAGCATTTACATTATTGACTGGTTGTCCTCCACTGGGTAGCCCTGCCATTTAATCAAATATTGCAACTGATTTCTGTACAACCTGGAATCTAGAATCCTTTCCACCATAAATTCTTCCTGACCATCGACCAGCACTGGGTCAGGGCAAGGAGAAGAGCGTCCAGGAAACGTATTGGGTGTTGCAGCCTTTAGTAGGGATACATGAAAGACAGGGTGGATTCTCAGAGTTCTGGGCAGTTGAAGACGACAAGCAACAGCACTTATAATCTTACTGATCTTATAAGGTCCAATGTACTTATGTCCCAATTTAGACGATGGAATCTTTATTTTAAGATTTCTGGTTGACAGCCAGACCAAATCTCCTACCTTGAAAGCTGGTGCAGGTTTACGAAATTTATCTGCTGCTTTTTTGTACCTTTCCTGAGCCAATTCTAGATTTTCCTTTAGAAGATCCATATTCTTTTGTAAAGAAGTGATTCTTTCAGCCACTGCCGGCAAGGGCGTATCTATGGGAAATCGAGGAAGAATGTTAGGATGATAACCTAGATTGGAGTAAAAAGGAGACTGCTTAGTGGAGGCGCTCTGAGAGTTATTATAAGAGAACTCAGCCAGTGGAAGTAGATCCACCCAATCATCTTGTAGGTGGCATATAAAGCAGCGGAGATACTGCTCCAGGGTCTGATTGGTTCGTTCTGTCTGTCCATTAGTCTGGGGATGAAAAGCAGAAGAAAGGTTTACTCCACAATGAAGTCCATAGAAATGGATCCCCACGGGCGGGACGGGGTGGGAAGAGGTTGTAACAGACCAGTTGGTGAGGAGCGAGGTGTTTTGCATCTTGCACAGACTTCACATGAAGTGACATAGTTTAAAACATCTTTCCTGTAAGTGGGCCACCAAAAGAAACGAGAAAGAAATTCTTGTGTCTTTAGAATTCCCCTATGCCCGGCTATCTTGGAATCGTGGATGAGTTGCAATACTCTCAATCTGACTGTTTCAGGTATATACAGACGTTGTCCCTGAATCCACACACCATTCTTAAAGACAAGACTTACGTCCCTTGGGGGTTGAGCCAACAAAGAATCCGCATGGTATGCTTCCCTGATGTTCTTAAGTAGGTCTTGATTATGAATCACTCCCAGGAATCTAGAGTCAGGAAGAATAGTCTTAGGAGGAGTAAGTGGACGTGTCTCTGCTGAATGAATCCTAGAGAGTGCATCAGTCTTTCCATTGCGCGATCCTGGTCTATAAGAAATGACAAAATTAAATTGGTTTAGGAAAAGATTCCAGCGAGCCTGGCGAAGAGTCAGGCACTTAGCCGACCTGATAAATTCAAGGTTACGATGGTCTGTCAGGACGACTATTTGCTGTGCAGCTCCCTGAAGAAGGTGTCTCCATTCCTTGAAGGCGCAATAATGGCCAACAATTCTCTATTGCCCACATCGTAGTTCCTCTCAGCCGAAGACAACTGCTGGGAAAAGAAGGCACAGGGATGCAAGACATTCTTCTCACCTGTTCTCTGAGAGAGTATAGCTCCAACGGCACAGTCTGAAGCATCCACCTCTATTATGAAGGCAAGCTCGGGGTTGGGATGTACTAAGATAGGTGCGGTGGTAAATTTATCCTTTAAACAGGAAAATGCTTCCTGAGCTTGCGGGGTCCAGGAGAACCTAGACTGTTTCCGGGTAAGTTGGGTGATAGGTGACACTACCTCAGAGAAATTCCTAATGAAACGTCTATAGAAGTTGGCAAACCCGATGAAGCGCTGCACCTCCTTCACATTTCTAGGAATTGGCCAATCCTTGATGGCTTGGGTCTTGCTTCCATCCATACTAATCCCTTGCGTAGACAGTACATACCCCAGAAATTGAATTTCGGTCCTATGGAATTCACACTTTTCAAGTTTGATGTAGAGATGGTTTTGTCTTAGGCGTTCTAAGACCATTCTCACATGCCCATGATGTTCCTCTGTGGAGTTAGAAAAAATTAGAATATCATCCAGATAAATCACCACAAATGTATCTAGGAGATCCCTGAAGATGTCATTCACCAAGTGTTGGAAAGTGGCTGGGGCGGTACTCAGACCAAAAGGCATAACTAGATATTCGAAGTGTCCATAGCGTGACCTGAATGCAGTCTTCCATTCATCCCCAGGTCTAATACGGACCAAGTTATAGGCCCCACGGAGATCCAGTTTAGAGAAAATTTTGGCGTGCCGCACTCTCTCCAACAACTCAGGGATTAAAGGCAATGGATAACGGTTTCTAATAGTAACCTTATTGAGTTCCCTATAGTCTATGCAGGGTCTCAGAGATCCATCTTTCTTCTTCACAAAGAAGATGGGTGCACCTGCGGGAGATGAAGAGGGGCGTATGAAGCCTTTGGCTAGATTTTCATCTATGTAGTCCTTCAAAGCTTTTAGCTCGGGCCCCGCTAGGTGGTAGATCTTACCAAAAGGTATCTCGGCTCCAGGCAATAATTCGATTGGACAATCATATGGACGGTGAGGAGGAAGCTGATCAGCGTTCTTCTTGTCACATAAATCCACATAGTCCTGGTATACAGCTGGTAGTTCAGGGACTGACATGGTTCCTTTAGGAACAGAGCAAGCTGAAACTCCTTGACTCATCTGTTTCTCCGGAAAGTGTAATTCCTTGGTCTCCCAGTTAATCGTAGGATTCTGCGCCTGCAGCCATGGTAGCCCTAGAATAATGGGAAAGTGGGGAGAAGAGATAAGCATAAAAGACATTTTCTCCTGATGATCTTTACCCATAAGGACCCTCAAAGGCTCTGTTTCCTGATCCACTGGTCCAGAGGTCAGCAGGGAGCCATCCACAGTCTCCATCTGTACTGGAGTAGCCTTCTTCACTGAACGTATCCCCTGTTTCAGAGCAAAGGAGATATCCATAAAATTTCCACTTGCTCCTGAGTCGATCATAGCAGAGCTAGACACCCAGACTGAGTCCACCCAGAGTTTGATGGAAAGGAAGCAATGAGAATTATTTCTTTTACAACTCAGCTGGGACACCGCTGAGGAACCTTGAAAAATTGCAGCGTTTATACCGTCATTGTCCCCAGAACTAACAGAGTTTAAGTCCGAAAAATCAAGATCTCTTGCAGCAGATCTCTCTGGAGTCTGAGGCTCGGACATGACAGAGCTCCTCTCGCAACACTCACAGTGAATGACTGCTGCAGTAGTCTTACGAGAACGGCTGGAGCAGTTTATAATGAAGTGCCCTGACTTACCACAGTAAAAACATAGATTTTCCTTTATACAATGTTCTTTGCGTGCATCACTAACCCGTCTTTGTAAAGAGTCCAACTGCATGGGTTCAGGTTCTGGTTCCCTTGTGATCCTACTCAAAGAATCCTTAGCTGAGGAGGGAGGTAGGAAAAGGTTAGTGCGATTATTTTCGAACCATCTCTCTTGTCTGCGTTCAGTCAGACGAGCATCAATACGGATACAATAGTTAATAAAGTCACCTAACGCAGTGGGAGGGTCGGCACGAGCAAGTTCATCCTTAATCAGTGGAGACAACCCTTTCCGAAAAATAGATTTTTGGGCGGAAGTGTCCCAAGTGGTATCAAGAGCCCATCTCCTGAAATCCAAGGCATATTCGGCTACTGAACGCTTACCTTGGCGCAAAGTTAACATGGCTGCTTCAGCTGTTGCACCTCGATTGGGGTCATCAAACACCTGCCCCATGGCTGAAATAAAAGCATCAAGGTGATTCAAACAATCATCCTCATTCTCAATCAGAGGGTTTGCCCACATCAAAGCCTTATTGGTAAGCAACATGATTATAGTAAGCACTTTGGATCGTTCAGTGGGAAATTGTGAAGCATGTGCAGAGAAAAATAGATTGCATTGGTTAATAAATCCCCTGAATTTCTCACGTTCACCGCCAAAACGAAAAGGAGGTAACTTGGGGATCCCAGAACTCGGGGTTATGGCAGGAGCCTGGACTCGTTCCTCTAGAGCCTCAATCCTGGCTCGTAATTCCTGAGTAGTTTGTCCAAACACTTGCAAATTATGATTAGTGAGGTCCTGTAGGCTTGCAAAATGGGTCTTTATAGTCTGTATATCTGCAAGGATTGTATCAGTCACTCCGCAAAGCTCCTTTATGCGGGCCTCCATCTTCCAGATCTTTTAAGGCAGAAGTGCTGGAAGGAGAAGAGGAAAGGAAAAAAAAACAATAGTGTTTACCTGTGGTAACACTCCAGAGTAACATTTAAGGGAATGCGCTCACCTGGAATGGTTGTGAGAAGTCACAACCACTGTCATCACAGAAGGTATTAAACGGACACCTGATATCCACAGTCACAGCAGACACGGCTTTCCCAGACCCAGCAGACACTAAACATTGGCCCCTGAATCTTGTCATGTATAGTGTACAGTTCCTATAGCGTCTTGTGCTTGGGTGCGAGGAAAACACATGAGACATAGGTTGATATGAAATGACTTGTATTACTTCATACAAGCATGCAGAAAAGGTCACACAGTTTGCAGGAACAGAGGCAGGAGAACACAGCAGGCCAGAGTAACTTCAAGCTCTACAATAACTCTCCAAGCAGGTTCAGGATCTCTTCTCTGTACCGTAATTCCTCTGCAAACATGGATTCACCAGACAGCAGGTTTCCAAAGTCCAAAAGTGTTCCAAAGTTCCTCAGTAGGAAATAGCTGGAGTCCAAAATCCTAGGTTTCCAGGAGTCAGGTCACAGGCTGACTGAGGCTTGATTCAGGAGCACTGATTGTTCAGCTGAGGCTGCTTAAGAAGCAAGAGGGAGAGAATCAGGGCGGGAACATGAAAACTGGAAACTCCATATTAACTGAGGGCAAGAGCTGCAGAAAGACAGAAAGCAAAATGGCCGACGGAAAACTGAGTTTCAAGGAACATGTCAAAAGAGACAAAGAACCTTACAAAGGGATTCAGGTGAAGAGAAAAGATTCACCTGAGATAGTGAAGTAGTTGCCATTTTCTGGGAGGATTGGGTAGAAAGGACAGAGACTGTTTTCACTGTGGTACTACTGCTCCCATCAGTGGAACGATCTCTCTCCTGATTAAAAAGGGGTTCAGGTGAAGAAACAAGATTCACCTGGAATTGTGGAGTAATTACTGGTTTCTGGGAGGATTGAGTGGAATGAATAGAGGCAGATTTCACTGTAGTACTGCCTCCTGAAGAAACCAGGGACGGTGAAACGCGCGTCGGGGCTTAACTATCCTCCTGACTGGACCGCTAGTATTCGTAATATGTCACAAGGTAAATAGAGATGTCATGCCTTTTATTTCAATGTAACTTTTTAATCTCTGTCTGCCTTTGCTTAATATGGGATTAACTAAAATGGAATTGGATATGCTTTTCATGTGATTTAGCTACATGCATATGCGGTTTGCTATTACATATTAGTGAACAGGGTATCTGCTACTATTTTTGATTGATATATATACTGGTGCAATTGGCCAGATTATTCGTACCTTATTGTATATATTAGCTGATGCCCTTTCTATATGCATTCTCCCAAATACTACATCATATTAGATCCATCACAATTGTCTATGTGCATTGGTAGATATTCTGCCTATATGCAGTTCTTTTCCCATATGCTTATTTAATTATTACACTGCGGTCTAACACCAGGGCGATAGTTTTTTCTGTCTGGCTATATATAATTTTCATCTTTATTATTTGCCAAATTATGTTGTATTATCTCACCTTCATACTCCTTGTTTGTATTTTGATATTCTATTAATAAATATTTATATACTTTTCATAAAATCCTCTCAACATTGTGGACTTATTATATTATAATTATTTTGATATAATTTTTAGTCCTATTCTTTGTTTTGCTTTCTTTTTCGGCCTTTGTTATTAGCCCGAGAGGTTTTTTCCGGTGGCTACGGATGTTGTTTTTGGGTGTTTCACTGTAGTACTGTTGCTCCCAGCAGTGGCGCAATCTCTATCCTGAGAAAAGAAAATGAAAAGGTGCACTTCCCCTTCCAAGCCCTACCATGCACCCAAACAGTGGTTTTCCCCCCATATATGGGGTGTTGGCATGCTCAGGAGAAATTTCACAACAAATTTTGGGTCCATTTTCCCTGTTAACCTCAAAAAAATTAAAAAAATTGGGTCTAAAAGTAAAATATTTGTGACAAAAAGTTAAATATTCATTTTTTTTCTTCAACTTTCAATTAATTCCTGCGAAGGACCTAAAGAGTTTATAATCTTCTTGAATGTTTTTTGAACACCTTGAGGGCTGTAGTTTTTAGAATTATGTCACTTTTGGGTATTTTCTGTCACATAGACCCCTCAGAGTCACTTCAAATGTAATGTGGTCCCTAAAAAAACTTGTTTTGTAAATTTTGTTGGAAAAATGATAAGTCAACTTAAATAATAATCTTTATTTTTATATAGCGCTAACATATTCCGCAGCGCTTTACAGTTTGCACACATTATCGTCGCTGTCCCCGATGGGGCTCACAATCTAGATTCCCTAACAGTATGTTTTTTGGAGTTTTTTTAACCCTTATAACTTCCAGCAAAACAAAATATGTTTCAAAAATTGTGCTGATGTTAAATAGACATATAGTAAATGTTATTTATTAACTATTTTTTAAAATTAAAAGTTTGAAAATTGCAAAATTTTCAATTTTTTGACTAATTTCCATTTTTTTCACAAATAAACACAAGTCATATCAAAGAAATTTTATCACTATCAAGAGTACAATATCACACGGAAAAACAGTCTCAGAATTAGTGGGTCCATTGAAGCATTCCAGAGTTATTACTACATAAAGTAACACTGGTCAGAATTGAAAAAATTGGCCTGGTTATGAATGTGAAAACAGGCTCGGGGTGAAGGTGTTAAAGGGGTGGTCGGAAGGCAAAGTCATTTTGCTCCCAACTCCTCATCTATTTGATGCTATAATCTAAGCTATTTTCTAATATACAGTGTGTCCTTAAAGTCATGGTGCATTTTTGACTAGTCACTGGAAAGCAACAAAAGACGATAGAAATGTTTCATACCTATTCAGTGCAGTTCAATGTGGGCTCCATTTGTTGCCCTACACACATCCAAACGATAGTGATGTTCTTGCCACACATAGGTAAGAACGCCTGGTGTAACAGAGTGAATAACGTCTGTGATTCTCTGTTTCAAGTGATTAATGTTGTTGATACATTCAATGTACACAAGTTGCTTCACATAACCCCAAAAGTAAAAGTCTAAGGGCATCAGATCTGGCAATCATGGAGGCCATGACTTGACAGAACCCCTGCCTATCCACCGCCAGGGGAATGTTCTATCCAGAAACTCACAAACAATGGTGGCATAGTGTGGAGGAGCGCCATCCTGTTGAAAGAAGACACCTTTGGGAAATTGTGGCACTGCATACAATTCCAAAATATCAAGATACGTGTTTGCTGTCACAGACTGCTCCGTGAAAAAAATGGGCCTATCACCTTATCATATATCAGGCCACACCACACGTTCACTTTAGGGGTGTTACGTTCGTACTCAACGTAGGCATGAGGATGTTCAGTGGCCCATATTCGGACATTATGGCGATGAACATGTCCACAGATATGGAAGGTCGCCTCATTGCTAAACACAATCTTCTGCAAAAATCTTGCATCATTGTCGATCTCATGAAGCATATCTGTAGCAAACACACATAGTGTGAGTCTATCCGCCAGTTTGATAGCGTGCAACAGCCGCAATTTGTACCCCGTAAAACAGAGATGTTTCTTTAACACCTTATGGACTGCCGTCTTGCTTAGGTGTAATTGTCTAGCACATGCACACACAGATTTTTTAGGGCTCCTTAGGTAGCTATCCCGTATAGCCTCTACAGACTCGTCACTGACTGATGGCCTACCAGAATGGGTTTCTCCACCAAACTGCCAGTTTACTTCAACTGCTTATCCCACCGAGTAATGTTATTCCTATGTGGTGGCGCTTCGTTATAAACGTGCCAATATTCACGTAGCACTTTGGTCACGGATTTGAATTTAGCGAGCCACAGAACACACTGAACTTTCCTCTGTACTGTCCACATCTTGACTAGCATGGGCTGCTCCGCTGTATACACAGTGTTACGTCATCATCTGCACATGTGCACATGCTGCCACATGATCCTACAGAAACTGGGAGGGTTTTCCTTTATTTGGTGCAGATTTCACATTCCTATCGTCTTTTGTTGCTTTCCTGTGACTGGTCAAAAGAGCACCATGACTTTACAAACACATAGTACTTGCTTTAAAAATTCCCTTCCACTCTCTAACTACTGTGAGATGACGATTCATTTGAGTATCACCAGTGCATGTTGGGATATTCAAATAAAGCATCATCAAGGGGCACTGGCTGAAATCACTGCCGCTGCCCCTGCCCCCTCCCTGAAACGAAGCGTCATCAGTGATGCTCGTTTCAGGGTGGGGCAGTACCTGCTGTCTCCCCCTTGTACTGTCTTCCCTGTGTGAGGTGTGTAGTGTGCTGTCACCTATGTTTGGTGTGTGTAGTATGCTTTCTCCACTGTGTGCACTCTGTTGTCTGCTTAGACGAATAGTAATAAGCCAGGAACAGAACATTGTCAGAATACACGTCATCTCTGATCCCATTGTGTAATGTCTGTATACTCTCTTCGGCTTTCTCCTCTGCCACACTTCCAATTGTGGAACTTATTATTATTCTAAGATCTATTAATTAAAATGTTGATTAAATTACTTATTCCTAAACAAAACAATAGACTATCATTACACTTACCTGCCTGCTAGATGATAGTTGCTCTCCATTGCTTTTCGGAGCTGTGCCTAAACGACAAAAGAAGCACATTATTTAGGAGAGTGGCCAGAAACACATCTACATATTAGAAGCCTGCATACACAGAATGTCCAATGTCAAAGGCTCTGTAATAAAGTTCAAATGGATACTTTTCTTACTGAATCAGAATTCCTGATTCAGATACAGGGGAATACTAAGTTGTGACAGCAAAAAGTCTCAGAAGGTAAGCTGGGATTCTTCTGAATGTTCAGTATAGAACTCAATATACCCTATTCAAAAGTTACAAGCTGGCTAAATGATGGGCTTCCTCAATTATCTCCTTATACCAAGGCATGCAACCCTCTTTAATAAATATATGTAAGAACTGCACTTTTGTGGACTCTAGGACTTTATTAATTTTTGAGCTTTAAAGAGAGCCTCTCACCTGAATTTTTTCTACCTCATATAAGAGCAGCATGATGTAAGCAAAGAGACCCTGAATCCAAGGATGTATCCCTTAGCTTACTGGGTGCAGCAGTTCTGACACAATCACAGTTTTTATATCTAGAATGCAGCAGAACTTAGAAAACTCCCCACCAGGCTCTCCTTGTTTAATGGCAGCGACTGCTCATCAGAAAAGGGGGTGGAGTATGACTAGAAGTCCTTTGCACATCAGACCTGGCAATGATAATATCATGGTAATAAAATCTTCAGTGTAAGTAAACAACAACACACAGCTTGATAAGTGACACGTCGTTGAAATCAAGGTTTTAACACCTACCTCATGCTGTCTTCAGATTAAATAGCAAAGCCCTGCTGACAGATTCCCTTTAATAAGAGTTACATTGCAAATTTGCTTGTTTTCACAAGTTTAGTAGTTGTAGTTTTAACAATTTATCTAGATTAGGCAATCCCTTTAAGGATCTCATATAAATATGCACTTTTCAGTTGACACCATTGTAATTTAATAAAATAGTCTGAAATAAATTTTAAAACATTAAATGTCTCAGTAAGAAACCATTACAGATGTCCTACTTTGCACTTTTTCTGAACCTAAGTGTTACAATCTCGCTTCTAACCACTCCACAATGAAATGGTCTCTGAGGACTGTGCAGCTGAGCAGAGTCATGTTAAAGCTGGGGCTTTCAGCTCCATGAGAAAATTGACATTTTCACATATTCTAAAAGATCAACAATTTTCCAGGACACTTTTCTTGTTCTTTAAGATTGTGATAATGGATTTTATAACATTCCTTTACACTTAGATTATATGTGCACACAGAGATTGTGCTACAGTTTTTGCCTCGTAACTGAGAATCATGTGGTAAAATCTACATGTACATTACTACTATTTGCCACAGTTTTGTGGCAAGTACCAGTGACTCACACAAAAAACAATGGACGATCTGTGTATTCGTAAAGCACCTTCAAAATATTAGCAGAAGATGGAGTTAAGCACAAAAACTGTGACTTTCCGTGTTTTCACGCCGTTTTGGCAAAAGTGGGCGGAGCGGGGATAGGATGGGGCGCTGATGAAGCCCACTTGACAAATTCATCAAAAGTTGTGGTGTAGCTTATGCCCAAATTGTTAGTCCAAGTCATGACTAGACTGAAATTTCTGGTGGTGCGTGGAGGAGCATTCCAGTTGTAAAATGCACTGAATTTATTAAGCGGCATCAAAATCATGGCAATTGTCAGTAAAACACAATCATTATTTGGCGGTGTAGCAAAAACTGTGGCACATTCTCTACATGAGAACATACCCTAAACCGAAAATTTAATGAAATAGCTGTAGAAGTTATTGAATTAATTATTCATGCTTCAGATTCTTTTTAGGGTAATAAAGTGCCGCCATAGTATGTACACTATTCTACTGCAATCAGGCTGTTTATATCCATTTGTAGTGAAGTATATGTAAGCTGTGAAATGCCTCAGGAAAGTTCATGTACTGTCCTAGGATTTGTAAGATTTAGTGACTCAGCTTTTCATCTTAATAAAGGTCTTAGTGTCTACTTTGCTCGCCATTCCTAAAAGATTTCTGAAAAGAAAGTAAAAAAAGACACTTTGAAGAGCTGGAATTTTTCCAACTCAATATTCCAACGTTGCCTGGAGAATGTTTTCATCCACTCAATTACTGTTAGAAACTCATTTATTTGTGCCCAGTGTTAAATTTCTAATCCCTTCTAGGAATAAAAGGCATTAAGATAAAATTACCATCTGGTTTTACCTTTTGAATGTAAACAATGCCTCTAAGTGCATGTCTACATAACCATTCTGCTCATGCTATGCACATATGGGTTTCACATTTAGCAGAATAACTAGAAAACAGAATAAGGTTTGGTGACAGAGTCTGCTTTTGCCTTAGTTTAAAATGGTTAAGCATAGTAGGTATGTAACAGCAAACACACACAAACAAACAAGCAAATGCATTTATATTTGTGGTGTGTGATATAATCTTCATGGAAGGTGTAATAAATAAACCGTATTATACAACAGTGAATGGTGTAAACATTTATTAAAGAATAAGGTTAATAGCAGATATGAAAAGGAATCTGGCATTCCAATTGTGCAAAGAAAAAGAACTTATGTTATCTGGATTGTGGCTCCAATAAAGCTAACATCTCGGTCTAACACTAAAGGTACTGCCACACTACACAATCCCGCTAGCGATCTCGTTAGCGTCGCATACTAATGAGATCGCTAGCGGGATTGTTTCTATATCGCTAGTGTCGGCCACATTTAGTGATATCGTTAAGGACGCTATCGCGGTTAGCGATCTCCTTAACGACTTTAGCGGTACAAAAGTACCGCTAAATTGCTAAAAAAGGTGCCACACTTAGCGATATATACTTACCCAGCGGGGCGCCAGCGACGAAATAGGGTCCGGAACGATTCCAGCGACGAGCGAGATCACAGCAGGAAGCTCGTCGCTGGCAGATGCCGCACACAACAACATCGCTAACGGGATCGCTAAATAGTGACGTTTTTTAGCGATCCCGTTAGCGATGTTGTTTAGTGTGGCATACCCTTAAGACCTTCCTGAGGCTGGAAGGAACACCAGAGGGAGGCAGAAGATAAAAACTGGATTGCAAAGCAATCAACAGAAGAGGAAGTGAAATGGAAGGCAGCGCAAGTGAGTTAATGTGATAAAGCCCTGTAGATGTGCTCCTACTGCCTTTCATTTCACTTCCTCTTCTCTTGATCGCTTTGCAATCCAGTCTTTATCTTCTGCCTCCCTCTGGTGTTCCTTTCAGTCAGAGGAAGGTCTCATTGTTAGACCGAAACATTATGTTTACCTGCTTTGCGGTTCCTATAACCCTAAATTCTTTTTCACTGCACAATTAGAATGCCAGATTCCTTTTTATACTTCATGGATGGAGAGCATATCCTTCTTCTATAGTTAATAGCAGATTTCAATATACTGTTAATTACCTCAAGAAAACTCATGGAAAAGGAAAATAAGTAAATAAGTTGTCTTATGGTTTTATTTTAGTTCTTTTAAAAATGTTTTTCTTGTATTTTCCAGAATCTTTTTAAAAACAGTCTAAAGTAAAATACTACAGGTTTGGGGACGAGAACATAACCCTATTTCCATAGAGTGGGAATTCCTACAAGGCCTTATTCTTTAAAAAAAAGTGTTAAGTTAAAGGGTATTCCCATATCCAAGATCCTATCACAATATATAGTTAGTGTAATAATAATATTAGCAAATACCTCCAATTAGAAATATAGTATAGTTTTTCTGATTCACTATGTCTGTTTCTTCATGTACAGGCATTGAAGGACCTTAGGTATCCATGGTTATGACCACTAGCAACTAGCTAACTGTCATTTTATAAGTGGTTGTAACCATGGATACCTAAGGTCCTGCAATGCCTGTACATGAAGAAAGAGACATAGTGAATCAGAAAACTATACTACATTTCTAATTGGAGGTATTTGCTAATATTATTATTATTACATCCTCTACATATTGGGATAGAATCTTAGAGATGGTAGTACCCCTTTAAGTTCCCACAATGAGTTTTTCATGCTGCATCTTACATGGGATGGGATTTATAGAAATCTCACTGTGCTCTTTTTTACGCAGTGTAAACTGACCTATGAAAGCCCAAAGCCCCCACAATGGAAGTGTGGGGGCTCTGGGCTTTCACAAATTGTTGGCGAAGCCACTGCATCGCTAAGCACCGCTGAACCTACCACACCAGCCTGGGATGGGAGTCAGATTATTGCCCTGCCGCATCGAACCACCAAACACCCCCTCTTCCCAGCCCATGGCCGGCAGAATCGCCCGAGTCCTGCTGCCGCCACACTTCTGGTAAGTACATTCGGACTATAAAATAAATTTTTTTGGGAAAAATGTGCGTCTTATAGTCCGAAAAATATGGTAATCCACACAGTATTCATATCAATAGTTTTGTCAAAACCAAATAGCAAAAAGTATTAAAAACAAAAGCAGCTTAATTTAAAACACGACATATCAAACAGAGACAAAGACCTACAGTGCTAACAATGTGATAAAAATGCATGTAAATACACAGTCAAAAGCGCAATGAATATAAGGCAAGTAATCTAAACCATCTAAAAATCTGCAACATAGCCTGACACAGCCAATCAGTGCTCAGATTTCATTTTACTAAAGCAGTTTAAATAGGAGTTATCATTAGAAAATTACATATTGTGAAATATAGCAAAAGTGAATATAAAATATAACTTTTAATGGTAATAAATAAAACCAAAATACTGTGTGTCACCCAATAAAAAAGATGCTGTCAAATCAGTGAATAATATATATGCTCTGTAACAGACACTGAGACAAGCAATTTCACTTAGGATAAAATATGCCACTTATGATAGACAAGTGGCAACAATGTACCATGGTGCAACCACATGGGGGAATCAGCAATGAATTACCCTCCAAAATTCAAAGGCTGGAGCGGGAGCTTGGGGATAGTCTACTGATAGCCCCTTAGGGAATGACAGGGGATTGTCTTCCCGTTGGATACATCAGGGACCTTTCGTATGCTACATGGTTCCTGTAAAGGCTCCCGCTACCTCTTCACATTAATGGTGAGATCGTTCCTTATTTTTCTCACCTTATTGTTTAATCTCTCACAATATATTATGCGTTATATATGTGGTTCCTGGTGACAGCCTTTGAATTTTGGAGGGTAATTCATTGCTGATTCCCCCATGTGGTTGCACCATGGTACATTGTTGCCACTTGTCTATCATAAGTGGCATATTTTATCCTAAGTGAAGTTGCTTGTCTCAGTGTCTGTTACAGAGCATATATATTATTCACTGATTTGACAGCATCTTTTTTATTGGGTGACACACAGTATTTTGGTTTTATTTATTACCATTAAAAGTTATATTATATATTCACTTTTGCTATATTTCATAATTAATTTGGTGAATTTGGTCCTTAATTTTACTCCGGCCGACACTGGAGTTTTGCTTTTTCTATAAAATTACATATTGATTAAATCTGTTTTTTGTGTCAAATGTATTTTTAAATATTTTCATTCAAAATCAAAAAATAGAAATCCTGCAGTGTTCACACTGGCTACTGGGCTACTTCGGACTCTAGCTGGCTATTGTTTCTGGATATGTACATTGCTACATTGGTCAGCCCCTGACCCTATCTTTAGCATTGTAACATGAGCCTGTGTAAAGGTGAAGAGAGGAAGAGGAGGGTCAGGTGTGACATCGCTTACTGTGAATGGAGGATCAGCTGTGTTATCAGCTGTGTGTAAAGACACGACCTATCATTATAATCATGTCCTTGATAAGAAACCTGCTGAAAACATTTTATGAAATGAATGGAAGTATCAATTTTCAAAAAGTCCTAGTGGCCAGTGTGAACATTGCTAGATTTCCAATTTTGTTGTTTTTTTTAATAAAAATTTGATTATTGGAAATGAGCATTACCATTTTTTAAGCACGTGTGACACTAAAAAAATATATAAAAATAGGTCATTTTCTAAGGATAACTTCGCTTTAAGAAATGAATAGTTCCTTTTCAGTGCTCTTTACTGAGGCCAGTAGTGTTGTGTGTATTTCCAACATGCTACATGCAATTCAACAAAAAAAAAAAACTATAGTTGAGGCTAATATATGGAAAAGCTTATTCAGAGAAACACAGGGTTGTTTTTCTGGCTAATTTTTAGGCCTTCGTGTTCCAAAAAAAGCCATATAAATGTTTTTGCTCTGCAGTGGTGAATGCAAAAAATATATGGAAATCTACGTGTTTAGACACCTGTCATTCCTGCAGCCTGTGAAATATATTCCTAGAGCGCACATCAGCAAAGTGACATTTACTATTCACTTCACCTGAAGACAAACTGAATGTCAATTGTGCATGAGAGAAAGGGATATAAACAAGAGTGCGGGAGTAATGTTATCGGAATATGATCGGAGATGGCCATTTGGATTTATTAAAAATATATCATGTCTCATGAAATAGCGTTCCATCTAACTGAGTGGGTGTAATGATTCACCGAACAATAGATACTAGCACATAGGAAATGAACACAGGTTACGCTAACAATTTTTGGATTGTGGTTATGAGTATGCATTTTATGGGTCCAATATTGTATAATGAGGATGTGAATGCAGCCATGCACACGAACATCTTTAAGCAATTCTAGGAACCATTCACTGATCACGAGTATCAGAATCAGTTCTTTCAGTCTGATTTAGTGAACTGCCATGCATAGCACATTTTTCTGCTGAGTTCATTGGGAATTTATAGAAGTACATGGAGCAGACATACCGCCTGTGCAGCCTGCACTGGGGCTCGGAGGTGCAGGGGGGCACTTGCAGGGCAGATAATACTGAGGACAATCTGGCCTGTTTCTTGGAGCCCGAGGCTCCGTGCAGCCTTTGGCCAGATTGCAGTTATGTGCGGTGGGCAGGAAGTCATCCCTGCAGCTCTGCTGCCAGGATCCGTCATTTGCTTCCTGTCCAGCGCTTTCTGTCTGACAGTGACACAGGTGAGCGTGACTTCATGATGTCAGCAAGCAGCAGTGCATGCTTGTGTCAGAGACAAAGTTGCCGGTGATGAAGATGCAGCGGGGGAACAAACAGAGAGGTGAGTGGTGGTGTTTGTTTGTTTTTTTAAAACAATACACTGGGGAGAGGTCCAGCACAATCAGGTGTGATGGGGAAAAAGAGAACAGTGATGTGGATGGTGGAGAGGACAATGATGCAGGTGGGGCAGGACAATTATGGAGATGGGGAGAAGGCAATGATGGAAGTGGGGGAGAAGAGAACAATGATGTGGGTGGTGGAGAGGACAATGATGGCGATGGGGAGAAGGCAATGATGGAGGTGGCAGGAGAGCAATTATAGAGGTGGAGGAAAACAATGATTGGGGTGGTGGAGAGGACAATGATGCAGGTGGTGGAGGACAATGATGGAGATGGGGAGAAGGCAAAGATGGAGGTAGGGGAAAAGGCAATTATGTACGTGGGGAGAGCAATGATAGAAGACAATGATGGAGGTGGAGGAGAGGACAATGATAGAGGTGGGGATGGGAAAATGATGGAGGTGGGGTAAACAATAATGAGGTGATGGATAGGACAATGGTAGAGGTGTTGGAGAGAAAAATAATGGGAGTTTGGAGAAAAATGATTTGGGTGGTGGATAGGACAATGGAGGTGGAGGAGAGGGCAATGATGGAGGTGGGCGGAGTACAATGATGAAGGTGGGGAGGACAATGATGGAGGTGGGGGCAGGACAATGATGGAGGTGGGGGAGAGGACAATGGTGGAGGTGTGGTGAGGACAATGATGGAGGTGGGGAGAGGACAATGATGGGAAGCAGAAAGAATACAATGAGGGAGTGGGGATTTGGATGGGAGGAAGTGGAACTTATAATGGACTTATGAATAGGGAAAGGAAGAAGTTAGATCTGGATTAATTAATTACGTGATTCATTGTGATGGTATCAGGGACTTAAAATTTATTGTGGAGTGGGAGAAGATAAAACAGCAAAATTGGGTGAAAACCCACTAATCTCTCACAGGTAATATAAATTATAAATCAGCAATGAGACAGTGTTAAAACATAACTTTTACTAAGAAATATATCTAAAAGCTACCAAACAAGAAAGTGTATCATACACTTTCTTGTTCGGAGTGGGAGAAGATGCTGTCAGGGACTTGTATTGAATAGGGAGGTGGCAAAGGATGCTCTGTACCTTATAATGTCTTCTCCCAAAAATGCACTGCCTTTCATTCCCTTTCATGGATCCCCATAAATGTCACCGAAATAAAAAAAAATATAGGCATTACCCTGAACATCAGTTTTGTTGACAAAGACCCCTCTCCGCTCCTACTGGGCAACAAAATCTGTCCACCAGTATTTGCAGCTGCCATGTCCTGAGGAAGCCCTAATGAAATTCCTTCATTTTAGTGATAATTCCCGAGCCCCCACAAAAATGATCCCAAGTACGATTGCCTTAACAAATTGAGACTCATAACTTCCCCCCTAAAAGATTAATTTTTAAATTCCTATACCCCGGAGCAAAATGTTGCAGTTGACAACCCCTTGTTGAGTTTCAAGGGCTGTCTGTTATTCTACCAATTAATCCCCTACAAGCGAGCCAAATACGGTGTCAAATTATACAAAATCTGTGAGAGCACAGGGTACACATGCACATTTCTAATATATGTTATTCCCTCCATGCTACAAATATTCCATGGGCCTATGGGATAATCAGAAAAAAACAAGTATGTTTTCTGTTGCAGTTGTCCAGACAGTTGGAGAAGTGAGCATCATTCTTACTTGCAAGTGATCAATTTCTTGCAGTGAAGTGGAATGACAGGAAAGATGTCTACATGCTAACCACGTTGCATGCGGATACCACTGTGACAGTCAGACAGGGGCACCACCAGGATCAAACAAAAATGGTCTGCATCACAGATTATAATAAATTTATTGGTGACATTGACCTATCAGATCAGGTGCTTCAACTATACCTGGTTAAGTGGAACACCAGGGCCTCATTTTTAAAACGTACCACATCCAGATTGCTACCTATAACAGTTTTGTTCTGTACAAAAAGTCACAAGCAGCACTCACTTTTCTCCAGTTCCAGGGCATAAAAATTTAAAGTTTGAAAATTGCTAAATTTTCTAATTTTTTGTCAAATTTTCGATGTTTTCATATATTTCACATTTCAATACGCAAATCATATTGATGAAAATTTACCACTAACATGAAGAAAAACATGTCACAAAAAATATCAGAATCCCTGGCATACTTTGAAGCATTCCAGAGTTATTATCACATAAAGTGACACTGATCAGATTTCTAAAATTTGGCCTGGTCATTAAGGTTAAAATTGTCTCTGTCACTAAGGGGTTAAAGGACCCTTAAGACCCCCATACACATTAGACTAATGTAGCTGAACTCAACGGATTCACCTGACTGTTTTATGTGTATGGGGGCTCCAGCCAGGAAGATGTCGATCGGGCATGTCTGATTTCACATTGTTCTCCTTGAGATAAGCCGCTGGTTGACGTGTCAGTCAGTGGCCTTTCACAGAGAGCACAGGAGAGCCACTCATCAGAGAGGCAACTGAAATGGCTGTTGGATGAACGAATGGCCAAACCATTATTTGGCCGACAGACATATAATATGTATAACCATCCTTAGGTTCCATGCACATAGCTACTTTACAGTTCACTGCAGATGTTATTTTTTTAGGATCAAGGATCCTACCACGTTACACCATGAAAGCCTTTCCTGAAAAGTGCTTTGGAAATAGATTTCCTTAATCCCGCAGGACTGGATCCAAATCCCATCTATGATTCTCAAGCATAAGATCTTAAGGCCCCGTCTCACATAGCGAGATCGCTGCTAAACGGCGATCTCAGCAGTGATCTCGCTATGTCTGACACGTACCAGAGATCAGGCCCCTGCTGTGAATCGCTGGTCATGTCAGAAATGCCAGGACTTTTTTTTGATCGCTGGTCTCCCGCTGACAGGCACGCATCGCTGTGTGTGGCAGGCAGGAGACCAGCGATCAGCTGGTAACCAAGGTACACTTCGGGTTTCCAGGCGCGGGGCTGTGCCTGAAAACCCGATGTGTACATTGGATACCAGCGCGCTGCTGCAGGGGAGCTGGTAACCAAGGTACACATCGGGTTTCCAGGCACTGCGCAGCGCCTGGAAACCTGAAGTGTACCTTGGTTACCAGCTCCCTGCATCAGCAAGCTGGTATCCAACGTACACTGCGGGTAACTAGGCGACGTTACCCGCAGTGTCGCTGTCCTGATCGCTGCCTGAGCTGCCTGTTTGGCAGCTCAGCAGCGATCATGTAGCAACACACCAGCGATCCTGATCGTTGTCGGGATCGCTGGTGTGTCGCTATGTGAGACGGGGCCCTTAGGGAAAGCTCAGGCTGGGTTTATAAAGTTGCTCTATAAACTATTTAAAATCTGATGACATCAGATTCCATCATCTATTGTTCTCAGTGATGAGAACCACAAAACTATTATGTGAACAATGAGATGAAAGGCTAGGCCAACTTAACATTATTAAGATAATATATATACTTCTTTTACTCAAAGAAGGTGGTTTGGTATTCTGAAAAAAAGAATAAAAAATCTCACCTTCATCTTTTGTTACACCAAGACATCCCATTAATTCATGGACAGATATAGACTTGTCATTATTCACATCACAGTACTCAACAAACTTTTTCACACATTTTTTTGGCTTTGATTTTTTTCGCAACAATCTCTTGAATGGCTTGATTTCCTTCTTTCCAATGTCCCCACTTGAATTTTTATCCAGTTGCTTGAAGTACCAATGAACAACTCTTTCTTCCAAAGTATGATTTGGATCTGGTTCTGATACCCTAGTATAAATGAAGAACACAGAATTCAGGCAGTCTGTTTTGATTTAGTGGTGTTTAGCCATCCTTGGTAATGTCAGACCAAATGGCCCACCTTTTACATGAACAGGTTTTAAAACAATAAGTAATAATACAACCCTTGGGCTAGATGTTATCAATCCAAAAGTATTCTGTGTAACTCTGTATCCAGCCTTGGCTGTGGAAAATGATTAGAAAGAGAAAGGCCAAACAGAAGCAATAACAAGAAGTTAGTCTCACAGGACTGCAGCCCATAAATGACATACGTAGCAATGACACAGCAATGTCATGTGAGCACTGGAAGAGAAAGTGTCAACTCTGCTATGGTAGGATACAGTACTGAGAAAGGATTGCCTTCTACTTTACAGAGGGCTTGTCTGGGACTTACATATTGATGATGATATATCTGTACTGCACGTTAACATTAATTGTAATACTTATGGAAAACCAATCAGTAATAAAGAATGGTTCCAAACAGTGGTATAACCAATACAAAATATCTTTATTTAGACAATATTAAAATCGTACATACAGAAAATGCAAGATCACAATAAAAAAGGAACATATTTCCTCCATAGGAACAGAATCACTACAGTCTATATGGTTATGAAAGTATTTCATAATCTCCATGTGTAATAAACAACTAAATCTTGGGGAATAATGACGGTGCAACTAACATTTGCTACTGAATAGCATAACGCTTAGTGAGACTAGCCGTCCACAATAAACCCCTTAATTGCAATGTAGAAAAGAGAAACATGAATAGAACATAATGCATACCACAGGCTGGTGTCTGTCCTCGGATTTCCCACTGCCCCGACGCGCGTTTCGCTCTGCTTCCTCGGGAGGCGCCGAGGACAGATACCAGCCTGTGGTATGCATTATGTTCTATTCATGTTTCTCTTTTCTACATTGCAATTAAGGGGTTTATTGTGGACGGCTAGTCTCACTAAGCGTTATGCTATTCAGTAGCAAATGTTAGTTGCACCGTCATTATTCCCCAAGATTTAGTTGTTTATTACACATGGAGATTATGAAATACTTTCATAACCATATAGACTGTAGTGATTCTGTTCCTATGGAGGAAATATGTTCCTTTTTTATTGTGATCTTGCATTTTCTGTATGTACGATTTTAATATTGTCTAAATAAAGATATTTTGTATTGGTTATACCACTGTTTGGAACCATTCTTTATTACTGATTGGTTTTCCATAAGTATTACAATTTTGGTCTGTGGTATATTTTCCCTAATAGGGAGGTATAGTGTTGGGCAGTTTTTTGTGATTATATACGTTAACATTAATGCAGCAGTTAGCAATCAGTGACGGTAAGTTTAAAGTGCAAACAGCTCTTGTTTAGTTACAACATTGAGATCTGATGATAACCTGATTTTGCAGTCCGTGGCCATGGAGGGTTGTGGAGTCCCACCCAGCCTGTTAGAATCCCGTAACCCAGAAGTTCAGATCAAACTTTTGCTAGAAAAATAGGGTTCTTTAGGGGCAGTTTTGTGTAATTTTTAAAACTAGGGGTATTTTGAAATTAAACTATTATGTGGTTGCCTATTCTTTTTTTTCTTAAAGGGAAGCTATCACCAGAAAGTGACCCATTGTTTAAAACAGATTAATATATATTGTTTTTACATTTTATAGAAAAAATTGCAGATCTGCATTACCCTATAGTGTAACATTGTGCTGACTGCTATCCAATAAAGCAATGGATAGCACTTGGCCGTATTATACGCTCATATGAGCGAGCCATTATATAAGTTACTATAGAAGTACAGCTTGATATATTAACCTATCATATTACTCGCTGAGGGAAAGTTTCAGTTTGTTTGTATTTCTCTTTGACAAACCATCTCTTACTCTCTATCCTTAATTCAGAGGGATATATTAGACTATAATAGACTATATTAAATCAAAGGTTAGATATCCATATCATGGTATTGTCACTAAGATAGTTATAACTCAGGCTGTACCACTATGCACCCTTCAATATATTAAAGAAACAAAGTAGCCAGACATGAACACAAACAAGTATTCATAAAAATATATTCTTTACTGAACTATAATGAACAGATTAGACATACTAACAATACCAATAAAAACAGATGCCTCTTGTGCGAGGAACACTATAAGGTACAGACCCGGTATATAGAATATTATTATGCCAAAGTGCAAATATGCATACAGAACAGTAGAAGATAATGTACCAATAAATCATTATCGACTGAGTGGAGTTAGTTTACATTATCACATGCATACTTATGTTACAAGAGTGGAAGGATGATGTCCAGTACAAATATATCACGTACTTAAAGTAAATAAAGAAGTCACCAATGGACCAATAATCAAGAAAAAATGCCATAAAGTACTTTTAAAGTGCCAGTGCATGCAAGGATTCCATTAATATAATGGGACCGGAATATCTAATTATAAGAATGTCCTTTATAATAAACAAAGATAATTTAAAGAAGTGTTATACTGTAATGACAAAATTTAGTAACTAATTTGTATATTTGTCAACTTACCTCCACGGATATATACACCGTCACGATCATGAGGCATACAGTAATAAATACAAATGCTTTATGCCAGTCTAGTGCAATAATACAGATCCAATGAAACCCAAATTATCTCGGGGCCCCAGACAACATCCTTGTCCCTGAACACAAATGTGTCTTCCCAGCAGCCCAGGAGCAAGTTGGCATATGTGGGGGCACAAGGACTCCCCATATACATGCCCCTGAGCTGGTGGTAACATTTCCTGAACACAATTCAGAAGCTCCAGAAGAAATCCATTGAGAGGCCCCAGATGGATCCCTCTACCATCAAGAAAGTGTTTGACCGCCCTCAAACCATTTGTGTGTCTTAGGCTACTTTCACACATCCGTTTTTCGCCATGCGGCACAATCCATCCAATATGTAAAAAGACGGATTCGGCGCAGATTGTGAAAAAACTGATGCAACGGATCCGATTTGTAGCCGGATCAGTCCTGAACTTTTCAACCTGAAACATGCAGTGTGCGCTTACCTGGAAAGAGAGAAAGAGAATGCTCTGAGCACAAAAACGGAATGAAGTGGCCGGAACAGGCAAAAAACCGGATTTGCCCATTGACTTGCATTGTAGGCAAGAGCTGGTTGCGCTGCATCCGCTGCTGTCCGGTTTCTTCGCCAGACACAAAAAACATTACATCATGCGTTGTGTCCGGTCGCCGGAAACAAAATTTTAGACGGATCCGGCAAAAAAACAGATGAAACGCAAGCACATGCGGCGCGATCCGGCGCAAATGCAACTCAATGAGAAAAAAACGGATCCGGCAGAAGAAAAAAAAGGATCAGTTTTTTGCAAAACAAGCCGGATAGCAAAAAACGGATATGTGAAAGAGGCCTTATACTACTATACAGAGCCTCTATATTTCTAGAGGAAATGATGGTGTCTGGATCTATTGAAACACCCTCCAACTTATTTAGAAGGTCAGTTGTGTCTCTTAGGTAATAGGGGAGAGCCGCCACAAAGGATCGTAAAAGTCTGTCCAAATAGATGCTAGAGTTCTGAGAGACGGTGTCAACTTCCAAGAAGATAGGATGTCCCTTAAGAGGGTTGACACCCTTGTGTATTTTGTGCAGTGCATAAAAAGCAGCTATCAATGGACTCTTAGGAAGTAAAAAACTTAATTAATTTTTAAAATTAGATCTGACTTTAAAGCTTGTGTCAAGATATGTGACAAGTCCGAGGTATAATCCTTTGTAAGGTCCTTTCTTAACACCTCATATGAAGAAGAGTGAGAAAGAATAGTTAGTCACATTTCTACATATTTGGCACTATACAATACCATGGTGTTTCCATCTTTATCAGATGGCTTGATGACAATTGTCACATTGTGATTCAACGCATCCAGAGCCCTCCTTTCAGCGGATGACAAATTAGGGCGAGTAATGTCATATATAGGGTCTATCTCATTAATTTCTTTGGTAACTAGCTTATGACAAATCTTGATACTTCCAAACTCATTTGAAGATGGCATCCATTTATTTTTTGGTTTCAAATTAGAGAAGGGAACTTCCCCAATGGCCCTACTCCCTTCTTTCAAGCGTTCAGTAAGTAGCTTAAGGTCAGGTTAATCTTCACTATGGATCACAAGTTCTTGGCATTTAGCAAAGCAGTTTTTAAGAGAAAACCTCCATTATAGTTTTCTAGTGAAGAGGTCTAGATCTTTATTCCATAAGAAAGGATCCAACTTTATCGTTGGGATGAAGGTTAGGCCTTTACTTAATACTAGCCTTTTTCAACCTGATAGATTGTATGTAGAGAGGGTAATTACCTGATTCCTCTGGGTACCCATCTTATCGGCCCCAGATACTTGGGTTGGTTTGTTTGGGGGAACAGTTTGGTTCCGTAAATGATATGGAAGTAGCTCCCGATCCTCTAAAAAAAGAGGAGGAGGCTGATCCAAAGGAGGATACATGTCCTGTTGTTCTCCTGTCTACTCCTTGTCCCTGCCATCTTTTTTGGTTAATTATCTTGCCCCGACTGTTAGATTTAGAATATTTCCTTACTATAAAGCCCCTAGAAGCTGAATCGATGTCTGAGGAGTCTAAATCCGAAGATCATATCTCTGTAGTATGGTGTTGTGAATGGACTTGAATTGAGTTCTGAGCAGAGGCTCCCTCTGGTGGTTACAAGCGGTACTGGACTGTCCAGTGAAGATTGTGAGGATTGGGAATCAGGTGTTACTGACTGGTCTTATTTAAGGGAGTCGCCTTCCCATCAGGGTTGCCGGTGATCAATTGTTCTGGTCTCAATCCTTGATTCCTGTTTCCTTTGTAGCCTGCTGTGTCGTGTCTGCATCTCCTGCTAACAGATAAGACATTTTCTTCTTTTTGTTTTTGTGCTTGATTTTTGCATTTTGTCCTGCACTTCTGTGGGGGCCTTCAAGGTCCCCTCCGGGGGCTTTTGCCCTCTCAGTTTAGTTCAGCCACTGATGTTTTGTACATTTGCTTTTTCCAGTTTTTTCAGTGGCTGCTGTTTAGATTTTGTTACACCAGAGAAATGATTTAGGTGGTAGAGGTTGTGTGATCTCAGGTGTTTTTGAGATTAGTAGAGTTGGTGCTTTTCAGGGTTTTTTGGGATTGCAGTGGGTACCCTTCCTATCCTTTTCTGTTTAGATAGATTGGGCCCCAACGTTTGCTCATACTATTTTCTGTCTGTGTCAGTATTTCTTCTTGTCTAACCGCCATTACATGTTTGGGGGCTTTCTATGTTCTTTGGGGATCTGCTCCGGGGCAGATGGCTTTCCTCTTTCTATCTTTAGGTGTAGTTGGTTTCTCGGGCTGTGACGAGGCGTCTGGGAACAACGTGGGAGCGCTCCACGGCTGCCTCTAGTTGTGGTGGTTAGTCAGGGTACTGCAGTCTCATGGATTCCAACTGCTCTGGTGTATTGCCTTTTTTACCTGCACTCCTCAGCTACCAAATCATAACAGTATCACCGGCCAAAACTGAAATTTATATGGTACTCACAGAAGGGAAAAATATTGTGAAAGAAAAAAAAAAGGTTGTCAGAGTTGTCAGAGATATTTTTCTGTTTGTTGCATTTTTTTCCCTCTGTATCTCTGGGTGCTGGGGAGGATTTTTTTTTCTCTCTCTCAATGGAGTTTGCACAGTAGTCTGGCCGTGTGGATCAGCTTGCCACTGAGGTTCGGAGTATTGCTACCTATCTTGCTAGGTTACCTGTTGTGGAGCCTAGGATTCCCATGCCAGATTTATTTTTGGGGGATCGAGCCAAGTTTCTGAATTTCAAAAATAATTGTAACTTGTTTTTTGCCTTAAAATCTAAGTCCTCAGGGAACGCAGCGCAGCAGGTTCAAATTGTCATCTCTCTCCTGCAAGGCGATCCTCAGGATTGGGCTTTTTCCCTGACACCTGGGGATCCTGTTTTGAGCGATGTTGATGCATTTTTTCAGGCCTTGGGGTTATTGTACGATGAGCCTAATGTCACTGATCAAGCTGAAAAAGCCTTGTTGGCATTAAATCAGGGGCTTGATGACGCTGAGTTATACTGTCAGAGATTCCGCAGGTGGGCAGTCCTGACCAAATGGAATGACGACGCTTTGGCAGCCCTTTTTCGAAGGGTCTGTCAGATAATGTAAAGGATGTTATGGTGGGATTCCCTGTCCCCTCTGGTCTCAATGATTCTATGTCATTAGCGATTCAAATTGACAGACGTTTGCGTGAGCGGAGAAGTATGCGTGGATTGGTGTTGCCCTGTGAACCTGCTTCTGAACCCATGCAGTGTGATAGAGTGGTTTCTGGGGCACAGCGTCATGAGTTTCAAAAGCGCAATGGGTTATGTTTCTACTGTGGTGATGCCTCTCATGCTATTTCAGTCTGCCCTAAGCGGGGAAGACGTTTTGCACGCTCAGTTGTCTTGGGTAGTGTTCAGACTAAGTTTTTATTAACTGTTACTCTGATATGCTCTCTGTCCTCATTTTCTGCTCAGGATTTCGTTGATTCGGGAGCAGCTATTAACCTGATGGATTTTGATTTTGCTAAACGTTGCGGGTTTCCCTTGGTACCCCTACAGAAGTCTATTCCCCTACTGGGGATCGATTCTACCCCTTTGGCTGAGAATAAACTGCAGTTCTCTACTCAGGTGATAATGAGGGTTGAACCTGATCATCAGGAGAGCTGCAAATTTTTGGTTCTGTATAATCTACATGACATTATCGTGCTGGGTTTCCCTTGGTTACAGTCTCATAATCCTGTTTTGGATTGGAAATCTGTGTCTGTAACCAGTTGGGGCTGCCAATGTGTTAATACCAAACTCCTGTTTTTTCTGCCTCCCCCCAGGCTCAGGATGTTCCTGACTTTTTGATTGATTTTTCTGATGTGTTTAGCGAAAGTAAATCTGCATCTTTGCCTCCCCATAGGAGTTATGACTGCGCTATTGAATTAGTGCCTGGTAGTAAATTCCCTAAAGGTCGCCTTTTTAACTTGTCTGTACCTGAACATGACGCTATGCGGTCTTATATCAAGGAGTCATTGGAGAAGGGTCATATCAGACCATCCTCTTCACCCTTAGGTGCCGGTTTTTTCTTTGTGGCCAAAAAGGATGGTTCATTAAGGCCGTGTATTGATTATCGTCTTTTGAACAATATTACTGTGAAATATCAAAAATCCGTTACCCTTGATTTCTGACCTGTTTTCCAGGGTGAAAAACGCTACTTGGTTTACCAAGCTTGACCTCAGGGGGGCATATAACCTTATTCGCATTAAGCACGGGGATGAATGGAAGACGGCATTTAACACCCCTGAAGGGCATTTTGAGTACCTTGTGATGCCCTTTGGGCTCACTAATGCTCCTTCTGTCTTCCAGTCCTTCATGAATGATATTTTCAGGGCTTTTGTGGATAAATTGCTGATTGTTTATTTGAATGATATCTTGATTTTTTCCAATGACTGGGACTCTCATGTGAAACATGTTCGAACTGTATTCCAGATTTTGAGAGAGAATGCTCTGTATGTGAAGGGATCAAAGTGTCTTTTTGGCGTGCAGAGGATCTCATTTTTGGGATTCATTTTGTCCCCATCTGTTATTGAAATGGACCAGGTCAAGGTTCAGGCCATCTGTGATTGGGTCCAACCTACTTCATTAAAGGCTCTTCAAAGATTTTTGGGTTTTGCCAATTTTTATCGTAAATTTATTGGTAATTTCTCGGTTATTGTTAAACCATTAACTGATTTGACCAAAAAGGGTTCTGATGTGGTGAATTGGCCTCCTGAGGCAGTCTCTGCATTTCAGGAACTTAAGCAGAG
Organism: Oophaga sylvatica; assembly: GCA_033576555.1. Taxonomy (NCBI): domain Eukaryota; kingdom Metazoa; phylum Chordata; class Amphibia; order Anura; family Dendrobatidae; genus Oophaga; species Oophaga sylvatica. The sequence goes on from JARQOD010000005.1 coordinate 420,190,275, forward strand.
ATTCACTTCTGCTCCTGTTCTACGGCAGCCTGATGTTTCTCTGCCATTTCAGGTGGAGGTTGATGCCTCTGAAATTGGGGCAGGTGCCGTTTTGTCCCAAAGAGATCCAGAGACCTCTAAAAGTAACCCTTGTGCCTTTTTCTCTCGAAAATTTTCTCCTACTGAACGTAATTATGACGTGGGTAATCGGGAGTTATTGGCCATGAAGTGGGCTTTTGAAGAGTGGAGACATTGGCTGGAGGGAGCCAAACATCAGGTGGTGGTCCTTACTGACCATAAGAATCTGGTTTATCTGGAATCTGCCAAGCGACTTAATCCTAGACAGGCCAGGTGGGCCTTGTTTTTCACACGTTTTAATTTTGTGGTTTCCTTTCTTCCCGGCACTAAGAATTTTAAGGCGGATGCCCTCTCGAGGAGTTTCCTTGCGGACTCTCCTGAGGTATCTGATCCTTCTGTTATTTTGAAAGAAGGTGTAGTTCTTTCCGCTATCTCGCCCAATTTGAGACTGGCTCTGGAGGGGTGTCAGGAGGATAGGCCCGAGCGCTGCCCTGTTGGGAAATTGTTTGTCCCGGACCAGTGGAAAAAGAGTGTGATGTCTGAGATTCATTGTTATGCGTTGGCCGGTCATCCCGGAATTTTTGGTACCAGAGACTTGGTTAGTCAGTCCTTTTGGTGGCCTACCTTGTCTCGTGATGTCAGGGAATTTGTGCAGTCCTGCGGAACTTGCTCTCGCTCCAAGCCTTGCTCTCGCTCTAGTGGTTTGTTGATGCCATTGCCTGTGCCCAAGAGACCATGGACCCATATCTCTATGGATTTAATTTCCGACCTCCCTGTTTCTCAGAGAATGACCGTCATCTGGGTGATTTGTGATAGGTTTTCCAAGATGATACATCTTGTGCCATTACCTAAGTTGCCTTCCTCTTCTGAATTGGTGCCTTTGTTCCTTCAGCACGTGGTTCGTTTACACGGCATTCCTGAGAACATTGTGTCTGACAGAGGAGTCCAGTTTGTTTCCAGATTTTGGAGGACCTTTTGTTCTAAGCTTGGTGTTCAGTTGTCTTTCTCCTCGGCGTTTCATCCTCAGACCAATGGTCAAACTGAGAGAACAAACCAGACATTGGAGAATTATCTAAGATGCTTTGTGTCTGCTGATCAGGATGACTGGGTCTCTTTTTTGCCTTTGGCTGAGTTTGCTCTTAATAATAGGGCTAGCTCTGCCACTTTGATGTCTCCATTTTTCTGTAATTCTGGGTTTCACCCTCGATTTTCTTCAGGACAGACGGAGGCTTCTGCCTGTCCAGGTGTTGACTCTGTTGTTGAGCGTATGCAACAGATTTGGGACCAGGTAGTGGAGAGGTTGTCCCTCTCTCAGGAGAGGGCCCAGCGGTTTGCTAACCGGCATAGGACTGATGGTCCTCGGTTTAAATTGGGGGACTTGGTCTGGTTGTCCTCAAAAAATATTCCTATGAGAGTGGCATCTCCTAAATTTAAGCCTAGGTTCATTGGACCTTATAAGATCATGGAGATTCTTAATCCTGTTTCTTTTCGTTTGCTTCTTCCAGGGACATTTAAGATCCATAACGTGTTCCACAAGTCCTTGTTGAAGAGGTTTGTTGAGCCAGTGGTTCCTACTGCTTTGCCTCCTGACCCTGTTCTGGTTGAGGGCAATATGGAGTTTGTGGTTGAGAAAATATTGAATTCTCGTTTTTCTAGACGGAAACTCCAGTATTTGGTTAAGTGGAGAGGTTATGGTCAGGAAGACAATTCTTGGGTGTTTGCTTCGGACATCCATGCTAGGAGACTCATCCGTGCGTATCATAGAACTCATCCTGACCGACCTGGTTGCTCAAGTGAGGGTTCGGTGACCCCTCCTCAAGGGGGGGTACTGTTGTGAATGGACTTGAATTGAGTTCTGAGCAGAGGCTCCCTCTGGTGGTTACAAGCGGTACTGGACTGTCCAGTGAAGATTGTGAGGATTGGGAATCAGGTGTTACTGACTGGTCTTATTTAAGGGAGTCGCCTTCCCATCAGGGTTGCCGGTGATCAATTGTTCTGGTCTCAATCCTTGATTCCTGTTTCCTTTGTAGCCTGCTGTGTCGTGTCTGCATCTCCTGCTAACAGATAAGACATTTTCTTCTTTTTGTTTTTGTGCTTGATTTTTGCATTTTGTCCTGCACTTCTGTGGGGGCCTTCAAGGTCCCCTCCGGGGGCTTTTGCCCTCTCAGTTTAGTTCAGCCACTGATGTTTTGTACATTTGCTTTTTCCAGTTTTTTCAGTGGCTGCTGTTTTGATTTTGTTATACCAGAGTACTGATTTAGGTGGTAGAGGTCGTGTGATCTCAGGTGTTTTTGAGATTAGTAGAGTTGGCGCTTTTCAGGGTTTTTTGGGATTGCAGTGGGTACCCTTCCTATCCTTTTCTGTTTAGATAGATTGGGCCCCAACGTTTGCTCATACTATTTTCTGTCTGTGTCAGTATTTATTCTTGTCTAACCGCCATTACATGTTTGGGGGCTTTCTATGTTCTTTGGGGATCTGTTCCGGGGCAGATGGCTTTCCTCTTTCTATCTTTAGGTGTAGTTGGTTTCTCGGGCTGTGACGAGGCGTCTGGGACCAACGTGGGAGCGCTCCACGGCTGCCTCTAGTTGTGCTGGTTAGTCAGGGTACTGCAGTCTCATGGATTCCAACTGCTCTGGTGTATTGCCTTTTTTACCTGCACTCCTCAGCTACCAAATCATAACAGTATGGATTAGTGCACTCTGTAGAGATGGATATGCCCTTTTTCTCCCTAAATTCTAAACAGTCTTTTACAAATCGCTTATGTTTTCTACCTTTTATCTCAGACTGGAACCTTTCTACTGCACTTTTAAGGTTCTCATCCTTAATGGAGAAATCGGGATCTGTTTTTGAATTTGAGGGCACTCTCGATTAAATCCTTCAATTTTGATGAACATAGCGAAAAATAGTGGTGCATGTGAAACGAGTATTGATGGATGTATGTCAGCATGAGTGTGCGGAAACCCAAAATATCCACAAGCCTAAACAACAAGATCTCCAGGGTAAGCAGTCAGTAAATGTGGCTGTTTAGTGTTTGGGCCTGTGGCTGGTTAGGTGGCTGGGTATTTTCTGTGCAATTCAAGACCTGTGGTAGAGACAGCTGAAAGCTGCGCTTGGATAAGAAAGTGGATGTGGTTGCTGAAGGTGCTTGCAAATGTGCAACAACAGTTGCAGGCTTGGACATATCTGCACCTGTGTCTTGGACAGAGGATTGGAAACCAAGTATCACCCCATTTTCTTCCTCCATCTCTGTCTTGGTCCACATGCAAACCTTCCTTTTTAATTGTCAGCAGGGAGTGTTTGAGTGGACACAGAAGTTGGACATTTATGCTGATTAAGGCAACATCACAGATCACCATCTTGGTTGATTCCTCACAGATGTCATAAATCAATGGTCACTCATTACTTGTTATGTACAGAGGCTAAGTTAAATACCGACGGGCATGTTGGAGCTGGTATTCTACTACTGCCCACTGCTGCTCACAAAGCCTTGCTAATTACATATTTACAGTAATATTGAGTTCCAGTACATGGGCAGGTCGCAAACCAGAGAGCTGGCACTTGCAAGCACTGCCGCAGCACTGTCGGACAAGCAGCACCTGTAGCTGACTTGTGTTGGCTACCTGCTCCCTTTGGACACCCCACTAATGTGGTCCTCTAATTATTAAATGAGGGCCACATATGATGAGGGAAATCGCCTAGAAGAGGGAAATCGCTGCATGTGGTTGCTCTAGGGAACAGTTGGCGACCTTCTCCCTATAGCCTCCCCACTATTTCTGATAGCCCTATTAAAATTATGATTTCATTCTCCAGGTATTACTACACAGTGGTTCTTGTGGTGGGATGCAGGTCTCAGCAGCTGACGTAATCCTATTAGAAAGATAAAAATTAATGAATATGTATGTGCTTTATTAACTCCTTTCCGACATCGGGTGTAATAGTATGCCAATGTTTGGTGCTGGCCCTGGCGCTGAGTCCGCACCTTTCCACACACATGACAGCTGATCTATACAGCTGACATGTGCCCGCAAAAGCTGCCGATGGAATTGCTATCCACCCACGGCTGTTAGCTAGTTAAATGCCGCTGTCAATTTATGACAGCGGCATTTAACTCGTGCTTACCTGAAGTGCATCGTAAATCCCACCCACCGGTGACCCTGTCACATGTCAGGAAGTTGTTAAAAGACATTTCAGAAATGTGCTGTATATTACCGAAGTATAGTGATGGGTGAGGGGGGTAACATGATTTAATATACACTCCAATTTTGCACCTTCTCTAGTGTATAATCCTGGAACACCGCTTACTTTACTATATTCTTCTAAGACCCCTTTTGTCTATCTGCAGGATAAATCCACATTAAGGGCTGGAGATAACTCATTTTTACATCATTTTTCATGTAATATGGTGGTGGTAGGTTGTATTGTAGGTTAAATTGCAAGCTGAACATTGTGAATGTGCAAAATAAGTCATGTGCTACCTTCTCTCCTAAAGTAATTGGCATTGTGCTGCTGTGTGCTGACCCTACTAGGTGCTGAATTGGATGATTACAAGCATTTATGATTTAATCCTTTATCCATTCTTCCAATTTTACTGGTCAAGCAATCTAATTTGGCCATTATGCATCCACCATAATATTATTTTACTGGTAACCAGAAAAATGCCCAAAAGAAAAATGCCCACAGGAAAAATGCCCACAGAAAAACCCCCAGTCATGAATGCCCACAGGAAATTTGCCCACACAGAAATTTGCCCACATAGAAATTTGCCCACACGGAAATTTGCCCACACAGAAAATTGCACACAGGAAAAATGCCCACAGTCATGATTGCCCATAGGAAAATTGCTCACAAGGAAAAGAAAATTGCACACATGGCCAAAATAACAGTTTATTAAAAATGTATAATAACAATAACTCAATTTAATTAAACATTCATTGCACACCTGCAAGGTTGACATTAACAATAACTCCATTTATTTATGACATTAACAATAACTCCATTTAATTAAACATTCATTGCACACCTGCAAGGTTGACATTTTACTGCAAATTAGCCAATCCCATATGGAAAATTGGCCACATGGGAGATTGCCCGCATTCTTCACTCTTGCTTTCTACATCCGAGGGGTGCACCTATAATGAGCCGAGGTGAATCGCTCGCCTCAGACGGCACCAACTGGTGGAGAGGAGAATGCGTCACAGCAGAGAGATACTGGGCCACATGTCTGCCTCAACATGCTGTTCTCTCCCCTGCACCAGGTAGCACCGGAAACAGGAGTTTCTGGGCACAGGTCAGAGCAGGCCTAGTGAAGGGGTGGTTGAAGCAAGCAGGCGTGAGAGGAGGAGGGGCTTGCGCTGCATCCAGCTGCTCAGTTCCCCAGGCCCCAGCATCCTGCTGCCATGACAGCCGGAGCAGAAACAGCTGTACAGCGACTGTGTCCTGGATGGCGTCAGGTTGCCAGGCCTGGGACTTGTGGGTGGTCAGCTGCAGCCTGCAACAAAACTGAGACTGCAGCCTTCCAGCCTGTGCAGAGAGGACCCCGGCAGCGCTGGGAGCAGGTAAGTATGGGCTGAAGAGCCATTTGGCGATAATACCCCTTTAAAAATGTATAGTAACAACAATAACTATATTTTATTATACAATCATTGCACACCTGCAAAGTAGCCATTTTACTGCAAAAGAGCCAATCTCCTTAAGTACTTAAGTTTCTCTTGAACCTGGGGGTAGTCCTCTACAGAGGTGGCAACTGTCTGATACAGCGCCTCATACTTCCTCTTTTTTATCTCAAGGCGACCTGCCTGTGCATTAGCCAGTGTTAATTTGTGGCAAGCCAGGTCCCTCTGCAATCCATCAAAAAGAAACCACAAGCTGGGATGACTGCAGTGGAACAAGGAGTTAAGTGCATTGTGAAATCCCTCACAACAGTTTGTCGTTTTTGGTGACTGTTCCAGGGCTGCTTCATAATGATTCCATATTCGTATAGGAAATTGTGGATCTCTACAGGGCCGGCTCCAGGTTTTTATGGGCCCCGGGCGAAAGAGTCTCAGTGGGCCCCTTTAACACAGACCACGATTCATGATGCACAGAAACTGCAGAGAAATATAGGTATAGTACAATGCCAAACACTTCACTTCTTCCATTACATGACTGATATCTATTGTAAATTGTACAATAGCTCAAAAACCGCCAAATCCTCACAGCGCACAGTACAGACTGGACAGTACAGTCCTCCATACAATATTAAGGGCACCACATAGTCTCCCCCTTATCACCCATATAATACCCCATGCATTCCCTAAAGGGGCTATCAGTAGACTATACCCCAAGCTCCTGCCCTAACAAGGGTAGTCCACAACTAGCCCTATAATGAAATTCGCCCTGCATTTTCCCTATATTGTTGTCCCGACGCGTTTCTTTCAAGCGGATTCATCAGGGGACTGGCTTGTAACAAAGTGCTATAGTGCTAAACTGGAGAGACATAGGCCCTTCTGCTCTCAATGCTGTATGTCTTCCCATCGCATGCATCAGGGATCCAGTGTGTTTTACTTGGCTCCTGAACAGGCTCCTGCTACCTTCACATCAATGGTGAGATTGTTCCATATTTATTTCTTCTCATCATTTTTTCATATTTAACTACATTGTGTGTTATATATGCTTCCGCGGTGACATCCTATGAATATTGGAGGGTGTTCCATTGAAAACACCCCTCCATGTGGTTGCACCTCGGTATATTGTAGCCACCATTTAATTGTGAGTGGTTCTATACATCCTAAGTGAATTTGCTTTTTTCAGCCCTATAATTTTGGGACAGTCTTTTCTGATCAGGCTGAGAGCATTTTCTATTGTTTTAATTGGGTGACTCACTTTTTGTTTGCATTTTATGAATTATCATTAAAAGTTATATTTTATTTTTCACCGTGCTGTATAGTTTATTATCAGGCTTGCAAGGTCCATGGATATTGGCTCCTTAACAGCCTGAAAAACCAGACCTCAGCAGTCTGCTTTATCAGGCTGGTTAACAAACATAGGGGGGACCCCCCGCCATTTTTTTTTTCGAGGGGATCCCCTATTTTTGTTAATCAGTTCACTTCAGGTCAGCCGGGATTCCCTCTGATGCTGTGGGTGTCCCTGGCTGACCTGAAGTGAAAGTGGGAAGCAATCAATTATGCTAACCACTTCCTCTCCTGTCAGCCAGGAGAGGAGATGATTCAGTTGGGGGTTTACTGTGAGACTGTCAGCATTAGCTGCGGTCTCTGCAGTAAACATTAACCCTTTCAGAAGGATTACATCGGGGGACCTGACTGAACATCGGATAGGTAAGAATAATGTTGCTTTATTATTTTATTTTTATTACAGGTGAACAAGGGCTTCGCAAGGAATGGCAGTAAAATAAAATCTTGTCAAAAACTGTGTGTTTATTTCATTAAAATGATTTTGAATTAAAGTGTGTGTGTTTTATTTTTATTTCATACAATAGGATTAATAATTGATCGTTGTCTAATTGATAGCTCTCAATTATTAACCTGGCTTAAACTCACCTTTCAATAGCAAGGTGGCTTTAACCCCTTATTAACCCATTCACCACCGCTACAGGGCAATGGGAATAGACGGGCAAAGTGCCAGAAAGGGCAAATCTAATTATAGATTTGCCTTTTCTGGGGTGTCTGGGGGCAGATGTTAGTAGCCAGGGGGGGGCAAAAATAATGGTCCCTCTCTGGGCTATTATTATCTGCCCCCACTCGCTGGCTTTGTCTGTCTGGTTGAGAAAATAGGGCGGGAGCCCATGCATATTTTTTCAACAATTTTACACCTCATATATATATATTGTAACATTTCAGGGGATATAGCTCTGAGATCGCTGTCTGGGTAGACAGAATGGCCCGGAAACAGTTCATTCAGACAGCAATTCTGGTAAAAACTGGCCACAACCAGCTTTATTAAAGTCCACAGCAAACAGATAAAACAAAGCATAAACAGAAAACCTGGGCTTGTCTAGCCACTAATTACACATAGATCGATTGCCCTGTCTATCCGGGTCCCGGCTCTACCAGCCTGACCCAAAACAACACATATGATATATGTTACCAGTATGGAGTTTCACAGATACTCCTCCTTGTGTCTGAAGGCACCTTCCATGTCCAGACTTGAGAGAGATCCACTCCTATTCAGCCGCTATTCGCACGGATTCGCACTGCGACTACTCCTGTGTCCGGGGTACTTCCTGCACCCAGACTGAGATAGCTCACACTCTTAGAGACTGCTTCTTGTGCCGGGACACCTCCCTGTGTCCGGGCTAAGGCAGCGCCCACACTCTTGGAGACACCTTCTGTGCCTGGACCCCTTGTCCAGACTGAATGAGCTCTCAGACTGTGTTTCAACACACCTACTTCTGGTCTCCTAATTAACACCTGAGTAGTTTCAGGCCTGAGCTGCAAGTGTGCAATGAATGTAAGGTGTAGTGACCTTTCTCTACCACTAGGTTTACAAAGCCACACATTTCCCTTATACCTAGGTAAAATGTACACCCCATTCAACACATATTCACTCACTGTCTCACATATCCCCCCCCTCTTCTCCAGACCGGAGGGCTGGTCATCCAGACCGGAGGGCTGGTTAACAATCCAACAGAGACAGTGAACTCTGGACCAGTCATGGCCCTCATCAGCTTCATCTTCACCACTGTCATTTGTATCTTCACCTGAGTCATAGCCAACATCAGCTTTCTCTTCATCTGAAGCATCCGCACTACCCTGTACCCTCCCAGGCCTATGCTCTCTGCGGGCCTCGGGTATCCTGCACGGTTTCATCTTGACCTTAGGGCCGGGCTCAGTTTCGATATAGTGCCTGGCCAGAGAAGTACGACCCGGCACATCAGAACACTTCTGCTGACTCTTTCTCAGAAACTCACGTACCTCCTGTCTCCGGTGCACTGACCATGTGTCACCAACTATCACAGAAGGCCTAGGGGTTTTTTCACTTTTCTCCAGTTTCCCTTGAACCTTCTTTACTTCATTGAGCTTCTCCAGAAGATGCTCATGGCTCTCATCACGCTCCTTCATCCCAGTTTGGAGTTTTTTCTGAGAAGTAATCACTTCATCTTGTACCTGTTGGACGTCCTTTATGTCTTCAGCCCCTTCTTCAGGCTCTTCTGGTAGGACATGCTCAGAACCCGCCGGATTCTTCTCTTCCACCACGTTCTGCATCCCATCTGGGCTCCCGTGTGTCTGTAGCGGCAACGGAGTGACACATCGCTTTTCCCATTTGTTGGGACGTGGCTCCGATGTAGCCTCCCTGAAAGTGCGCTTGAGCTCACCAATGCCAGCTACTGATCCGGACCGTAACCCGTCCACGCCGCTGTCTTCGGCAGAAACAGATTCCTGGACAGAGTCAGTCCCCATATCTTCAGTCTTGTTCCTCACAGCTTCACTTGAAACCTCAGCTTCTGATGAGGCATCTGGCTTGGTGACCACCACTTCCATGGCTTTTCCCACCTCTGCAGCATCACCTTCAGAGTCCTTGGCATGATGCAGATCCACACCACACACCGACAACTTCTTATCTTCAACAGCATCCACTTGTGCTGTGTTCAGTTTCAGAGTCCTGCCTTTAAAGCTCAGCTCTCCTCCTTTCACCTTAGTCTTCGCCAGGGAACCGGCCAACTGTAAAACATCTTCAGATGCCATCTTCTGTCTGGCTGTAAGGTCAGCATCAGCTTTCTTCTCAGGACTCTCAACCTCCTCTGCTACCATGCCTTCCTCATTTGCACTGGTTGCTTTATGGTCATCAGATGATTCACTATCACTATCTGACCCCTTTTTCTCAGCCACATCTGGCTCACTGTCAGGGCTATACACTTCATTTTCATTCACATCCTGCTCACTGTCAGGGCTATACACTTCATTTTCATTCACATCCTGCTCACTGTCAGGGCTATACACTTCATTTTCATTCACATCCTGCTCACTGTCAGGGTTATACAATTCATTTTCATTCACATCTTGATCTGGAACCTTAGTAACATGTCATCCACAACATTAACTTCACCATCTGGTCCCTCAAGTATGTGACTATGTGACAACCCCAGCACTATATTTCTATATAGCTCAGGTACTAGGAGCTGACTCACGACCTCTCCCTGGACTTCAGTGTCCCTATACAATAGGTTATTGTTCATGGCAGCATGAGGAAACCTCTCCTCAGAGCCAGGCTCCTGGGAAACCTCATTTAGATCAATCATATTTTCCTGTGCCGTCCTAAGAGTGGGGTCTCGCCACTGCTCACTCTCAAAATTGTCACAGGACACAGGCAAGTCAGGGACACTCGGTTCCCGAGAACCACCATCCTCATCTCCCAACATCACCTGCAAAGGAACTTCATCTTTATCATGATCATCATCAGTATCATCACTATTATGATTAGCATCATCATCATCAATATCAGTATCATCATCATGGTCATCATCATTATCATGATCATCATTATCATATAATTTTAATGGCCCACTAGCATTGTGTTCCGCCCCTCGGGACTGCGCACCCTCAGTAGGAGCTTCATCACACTGTCCATCAGAAACATTTTTCCCCCAGAGATCCTTAGACTGGGGAAAGTCATTACCCAATATGACGGGTTGCACCAGGTTCTTCACTACCCCGCCTTCATATGAAACCTCCCCGAGTTTGGGGACCAAGTCCACGGCAGTCTCTGGGTAGACTTTGGTGTCTCCATGGATGCACACCATACTCAGGTGCTTATCAGGGATAAAGTCCCTATCAATCAGGCTGTCACATACGGAAGTCACTGGACTCTCTGAGTCCAAGAGGGCCTGTGCTGGGCAGTCATTTACAACCACCGGGGACCCCTGTGGTCCAGTCTCTTCGGCTGAGGTGGACACACACACAGGCTCTGCGCAGGAGAGAGGGATCTGCCAACATCACAACACATAGGCTCCCCCTCTATTGGACAGTCGGCTGCAATTTCACGCCAGCTCCAACACTGTCCATCACACTCTCCCACCCACATGTCCCTCGGGCCTGAACCCGCTTATCAGCATACCCATGTCCCTAACAGCTGGAACGCTCTTACCGCGAGAGTTCAGCGTCCGGGAACTCTGAAGTGACGACCTCTCAGACGGCTGTACCTCAGGAGGACGTGCTTGGGTGTAGCGGTCCACTATCACCTTTTCAACTCCATAATCAAGCCTGCTGACTGCAGACTCCCAACTGTATCTCCAGTCATGAACTCCCCTGGCACGGGCTGTCACCGTAACACCCAGCCGGGTAAGAATCTCCGCTTTCAACTTGCCATAGTCTTGGCTGTCCTGCTCGCTCAGGTCAGCATATGCCCTTTGGGGCTCTCCAATCAGATAGGGTGCGACCATCATGGCCCATTCAGATAGGGGCAGATTCTCCTTCTCTGCCAATCTCTCAAACCTAGTGAGATATACCTCCACATCATCACGAGGTGTCATCTTTTTCAGGGACCGTCTTACCGCCTTCTTTACAGCGGACAACGCAGGTACCTTCACAACATTACTCTGGGACGAGGTGTTGAGAGCTGCAATCTGCTCAAAAAACAACCGGTCATTCTCCTGCTGCTGCTGCAGGAATTGCTGCTGGGCCTGCTGCATGCGCTGCTGGTGCTGCAGGCGCTGCTGCTCCATGCTCTGCTGCAGGCTCCGCTGGGCCTGGGCCAGGTACTCAATGAGCTCCTCCATACTGCCGGACTTATCTGTCTCAACCCCGGCAGTTTTATGTTGCACATTAACTTGTGCCATTTGTTCAAACAGCGCCTCCATGCTGTCATCCATGCTGTCAGACTTCTCTGTCTTAACAACGGCAGTCTTCACTAAAGACATACACACTCTACAGTCTTTTCCATAGAAAAATTCATCTCTGCTGTGCAGACACTTTTTTTTTTTTTTTCCTTTGCAAAGTCTATTAGGGCTCCTGTCTCTTTAAGACTGCTCCACAGACTTTTCTTTTGCTGCTGCACATTCCACAGTCATTTTCACAACAAGTTCAGCTTTGCTGTGCATACATTTTCTCTCTGCAGACCCTATCAGGGCCACTGTCTCTCCAAGACTGCTCCAAACAGACGTTTCTGCTGACACACTTTTTTTTTTTTTTTTTTCTGCTGCTATTTCAATAGACTTCACCTTTAATGCTGTCTCTTGCCACTGTGCTGCATACACACTCCAGCACTAACTGTATCAGGCACTGCGCTGCCCCAGCATTCTCCGCCAATTGTAACATTTCAGGGGATATAGCTCTGAGATCGCTGTCTGGGTAGACAGAATGGCCCGGAAACAGTTCATTCAGACAGCAATTCTGGTAAAAACTGGCCGCAACCAGCTTTATTAAAGTCCACAGCAAACAGATAAAACAAAGCATAAACAGAAAACCTGGGCTTGTCTAGCCACTAATTACACATAGATCGATTGCCCTGTCTATCCGGGTCCCGGCTCTACCAGCCTGACCCAAAACAACACATATGATATATGTTACCAGTATGGAGTTTCACAGATACTCCTCCTTGTGTCTGAAGGCACCTTCCATGTCCAGACTTGAGAGAGATCCACTCCTATTCAGCCGCTATTCGCACGGATTCGCACTGCGACTACTCCTGTGTCCGGGGTACTTCCTGCACCCAGACTGAGATAGCTCACACTCTTAGAGACTGCTTCTTGTGCCGGGACACCTCCCTGTGTCCGGGCTAAGGCAGCGCCCACACTTTTGGAGACACCTTCTGTGCCTGGACCCCTTGTCCAGACTGAATGAGCTCTCAGACTGTGTTTCAACACACCTACTTCTGGTCTCCTAATTAACACCTGAGTAGTTTCAGGCCTGAGCTGCAAGTGTGCAATGAATGTAAGGTGTAGTGACCTTTCTCTACCACTAGGTTTACAAAGCCACACATTTCCCTTATACCTAGGTAAAATGTACACCCCATTCAACACATATTCACTCACTGTCTCACAATATATACATGTCATTGAATTTGTGACACATATATATATATATATATATATATATATATTTATATTTATAGTTCACACACTTCTACATAGTATAATAGCCGCTAATTCAATTGCCGGCTTTTGTGAAAATACAGAACCCGACATGAAATGACACATGGTTTACATAGAGTTAACCATGTCATTTCATGTAGTTTGATATATTGTTTTCACTAACAATTACATGAGTTTTGTGTGCAAAATTTGACACATGTAGGGGTTGATTAAAGGTGTAAATTCGTAGCAAAAAAATGTGTTTTTTTACAACGAATTTACACCTTTAATTAACCCCTACATGTGTCAAATTTTGCACAGATACACTCATGTAATTGTTTGTGAAAACCATATATTAAACTACATGAAAAGACATGGTTAACTCTATGTAAACCATGTGTCAAATCATGTCGGGTGGTTCTGTATTACCCGACAATTGAATTAGAGGCTATTTTACTATGTAGAAATGTATGAACTATAAATATATCTATATATATATATGTCACAATGACATGTATATATATATATATATATATATATGTATTCTATGTGTGTATATCTAGTGTTTACAAGGAAAGAAAGAGGTTTTTTAGTTCCGATATTTCTGTCCCATTGACTTGCATTGGGTTTCCGGTATCAGATCGGCGATACCTGATACTTTTTAAGTATCGGGCCGATCCAATCCGATCCGATATTTTAGGATATCGGGCGGTATCGCTCAACACTAATCATTACAGACAACACCTTTCCCATCACATTGCGAGGAGTAGCATTTACAGCTCTCATGTCTTCTCTCATTTTGCTTCTGGCAACATTTGCTACCGCTTTTTGAGGGCAGGAGCCATGACAATGTTCAGTTGGTTCTTGAACTAAGTTGCCATCTTTTGTTTTGATAATTCAATGGCATTTTATAGAGCGATGCAGCCCACATCTCCAAGTCACCACTGCATTGATAATGCGAAATGCCAGATATTCAAACCCCAAGTAATTCAGAACTTTGTTGTTTCTCTGGCTACTTGAAAACTCCATTGTTTGCACTACAAGAAGAAATAGAATAGTTTAGATAAACTAAAAATATACTTTTAGGGTGAAAACACACGGGTGATTTGAAAATCGCATAATCTTTGAAAATGTATTATTTATTTTTTTATTTGCAAAGCAAAACACACATGCATATTTTGCATTGTGAATAAAAAGAGATAGGAAAAAAATGTAGGGATGAGTGATCTGATCATCTGAACATCGGCAATTTTACCGATTGTCACATCATGGTTATCGGCAGCTCCGATTCCGATGAAGGTGATCCGAACCAGAGCTGACTGCAGGTCCCGTCGCAGGGAGGCTTAGCTTACCTGATCCGGCTACCTCTGGTCTTCCCCAAGTCTTCCTGCTGCAGGACCTGTGATGACGCATGTGATCACATGCGTCACATGATCGCGTACACCATGAAAGGTCTGCAGTAACATGGAAGGGGGAATCTCTGGACTCCCTGTCCACGTTACTGCAGTTCTTCCTGCACTTTTTCTTTGCACAATTCGCATGTGTGTTTTGTACAAACTTTTTTTAAACTCATTGGGAGGAACTAAGCCGACCGCCACACGGTAGCCCGGGTATCACAGCTTCTGATCCCACCGCCGCTACCAAATGTGAGGGACGACCCCCTTCCTCCCACGCCACCAATGGGACGTAACTTCACAGGTACAGCTCTCCGGCGCCCCCTTTGTCTCTCAGGTCAGTAAGGGAACTGCACCTAGAGCAAATGGCCGCCGGGGAGGTTGTCCTGTTACCCACTGGGTATTCTAAGATTCGTGATCAGAGTAAAAGCATCAGCCCAAGATTAATTTTATGGTTTAATCGCCTTAAGAGCGCACTAGATAATTACAGAAATATACAGTAAAGCTATACAACGTAATTACAATGGAATTGCAGTCAGAGTAAAAATACAACGATAATGTACAAGGCTTAAAGGTATAAGCTATAGATCAATATTACCGGGTAGTATAGTCATGGGAAGGCAGGGCTCTCCCAGGTAACAGTCTTCAGTTGCTGGATAGTCCCTTGGTCCTTCCTAGACCATCTTCTTGGCTTCTGTGTGTAAAATGGAATGAATGCAGCCTGCCCATGCTACAGTTCTTAAGTCTGCTAGGCCCTTCCCTTTGCTTTGAAGCACGCATATTAACTGGCCTGCAATTCATATGGAGCAGGAAATACTGGCTTAAGTTTGAGCCATTTAACATACGACTGACCATCTTATTCAGACACTGGCCTAAACTAATTAGCATGTTAAAGCCCTTTAGATTCGTAGTGGGCACCAAAACCAGTCATACTGGATATGCTAATAGGCCCTGTGTAGTTAGAAGTTTGTGGCTCTGTGAACTGACAAAATGGAGGCTGGTATAGGCCCTATACAAAATGGTGGCGGTCCCTTTCCTTACACCTCCCTGCTTTTGAGGGCGCTAGGGGGTATCACATTCCTGTGTTCCCCCGTGCGCCCTACCGCACCCTCTCGTTGCCGGGACAACCCATCAGCGTTACCATGGTCTCTGCCGCTTTTGTCGCGAATGGTGAAGTGGTACTGTTGGAGAGCGAGGCTCCAGCGTAGCAACCTCCCATTCGTCCCAGAGACCGTGTGTAACCAGCTGAGGGGGTTGTGGTCTGTTTCCACGGTGAATTGGCGTCCGTACAAGTATGGCTGCAGACGCTGCAGGGCCCACACAATTGCCAGACATTCCTTCTCCATCGTGGAATAGGCCACTTCCCTCGGCAGGAGCTTCCTGCTCAGGTACAAAATGGGGTGTTCATGGCCCGTAGTGTCAACCTGGCTGAGCACAGCACCGAGGCCGAAGTCGCTGGCGTCGGTCTGCACTAAGAATGGCCGCGTGAAGTCGGCTGCCTGTAGTACAGGAGAACTAGAAAGGGTGGTCTTGAACGCCTGGAAAGCTGTCTCGCAGGCGACTGTCCAGTCGACTGCGACGGGCAGCCTTTTCTTGGTGAGGTCCGTCAGGGGCTTGGCCAGGGCACTATAGTGTGGAACAAACCTCCTATAGTACCCAGCAGTACCCAAAAAGGACATCACCTGCTTCTTGGTCCTGGGGGTGGGCCAGGATGCGATGGCATCCACCTTCCCGGGCTCTGGCTTCAGAGCTCCCCCACCTACCCGGTGTCCCAGGTAGTGGACCTCACTCATACCCGGCTGGCATTTTTCCGGCTTAATGGTCAAGCCTGCTCGCTGGATCCGCCCGAGCACCTGCGCCAGGTGCTCTAGGTGATCCTCCCAGGTGAGACTGAAGATGGCAATGTCATCCAGGTACACGGTCGCATACCCTTCCAGTCCCTCGAGCAGCGTGTTGACCATCCGCTGAAAAGTGGCAGGGGCATTCTTCATGCCGAAGGGCATCACCGTGGACTCGTACAGTCCGAATGGGGTGATAAAGGCAGAGCGTTCCCGTGCCCTAGGGGTCAGGGGAATCTGCCAATACCCCCTGCTCAGATCCATGATGGTCAGGCACTTGGCCCCGGCCAGCTGGTCGAGCAGGTCATCGATGCGCGGCATTGGGTACGCATTGGTGACCGACACAGCGTTGAGCCCCCTGTAGTCCACGCAGAACCGCGTAGTTCGGTCCTTTTTAGGGACGAGGACTACAGGCGAAGCCCACGCGCTGTTGGACGCTTGGATCACCCCCAGCCTCAGCATCTCGTCTATCTCTTGGTGCATCTGCTGCTGCACCTCAAGAGAGACCCGATATGCTGAACGCCGGATTGGGGGGTGGTTGCCAGTGTCCACGTCATGGACTGCTGCCTCAGTCCTTCCGGGCAGGCTGCTGAACAGCTCCCGAAAGGGGTGCAGGGTGGCCCCCAGCTGGGAACGCTGGTCCTCCGAGAGCTGGTGGCCAACCCCCACATCCTCGATGGATCCACCCGCCTTGGCTTGGGTGAGCAGATCGAGGAGGGTTTCTGCCTCTCCTTCCTCTGGAAGGTTGCACACTGGGTGAGAATAAGCCTCCCGCTCATGATGGGCCTTCATCATGTTCACATGGAAGGCCTTCCTCCTTCCACGGGCGTGGTCCAGGGTGACCAGGTAGGTGACGGCGTTGAGCTGCTCATGCACGAGGTATGGACCCTCCCAGGCCGCCTGAAGCTTGTTTTGTGGTATGGGTACCAGTACCCACACCTTTTGACCCACCTGGTAGGTCCGCTCACAAGCATTCTGGTCGTACCATCGCTTCTGGTCAGCCTGAGCTTGGGCCATATTATCATGCACCAGCCGTGTCAAGGCCATCATTCGGTCCCGGAAGCGCACGACATACTCAATGATCGACACTCCAGGGGTGGCTAAATCCCCTTCCCACGCTTCCTTCACCAGAGCAAGGGGCCCCCGTACATGTCGCCCGTACAGGAGCTCAAAGGGGGAGAACCCCGTTGAGGCCTGTGGGACCTCCCAGGAGGCAAACAGCAGGTGTGGGAGATACCGCTCCCAGTCTCTCCCGTGGGAGTCGACCAACATCTTCAGCATCTGCTTTAAGGTGCCATTGAACCGCTCACACAAGCCATTGGTCTGTGGGTGATACGGGCTGGCCACCAGATGTTGCACCTGTATCTGCTTACAGAGAGACTCCATCAGCTGCGACATGAACTGGGTCCCTCGGTCGGTGAGCATTTCCTTGGGAAACCCCACTCTGGAGAAAATCTCCAGTAAGGCAGTGGCCACTTTGTCGGCCCGAATGGACGACAAAGCTACCGCCTCCGGGTACCGGGTGGCATAGTCCACTACCGTTAGTATGAAGCATTTCCCGGAGCGGCTGGGAGTGGACAGAGGTCCAATGAGATCCACAGCCACCCTCGAGGAAGGCTCTTCGATGATGGGCAGAGTTACCAGTGGGGCTTTGGGGCGCGGCCCCGCCTTCCCCACCCTCTGACAGGTGTCACACGAACGGCAGTAGGCTATCACCTCGGTCCTCATTCCAGGCCAGTAGAAATGCTGAGCTAGCCTGGCCCTGGTTTTAGTGATCCCTAGGTGTCCGGCCATTGGAATCTCGTGTGCGATCCGCAACAATTCCGCCCTGAACGGATGGGGTACCACTAACTGTCGGTCCCTGGGCCACGCCTCCGGTGAACCATGCTGGACCGTTACCCGGTACAGCCGTCCCTGGTCCCAGACCACTCGCTCGCGGTCGGACTCCAGGGGAGGCTGTGCCGCCTGTTCCTTGAGAGTCTTCAGGCTAGGGTCAGCTTCCAACGCTGCCTGAAATCCCTGACTTGATGTGGCAAGAATTGATGAAACTGCCATGTCCTCTGTCAGTTCCCCGGGATCTGTCTCCTGGCTACTGTCTGACTCGGCAGCCACTTGGTCGGAGAGGGGGAAACCGTCGGACCTCCGCGAGGCTCCTTGGGCTTCAGCGCTCCCACTCCTGGTAACAGCGGCCACGACCGCTGGGACCACGGGTAGCGCCTGCTTTCCCTCGTCCCCTGACCAAGTCGCCGGGTCAGGCAGACTTCCCTGACTTCCTGACATCCCGGATGTGGGGAACTCCTGCCCTGGGGTCTTACCTGGTGGCTCCTCTCCCGGGACGCCCCCTCCCCCCATGGCCTGTTCCTCTTCCTGCAGGGGCCCTAGACTCAGCAGGCTGGGTTCACTTAGGGGCCCTACACTGCCCATAGCAGCCCCTCCCCCCACCTCTGAGCTCTCCCGTGCAGCCTCCTCACCTGTCCTCACTGTGAGCCCTGTGTGTGTAATGTCAGTGCATGGCTTACCATCAGGTTTCACTCCCTCCTCCACTGTTGGAGGCACATTCAATACATTAACAATAGCATTCACAGTAGAGTCATGACATTCTTGGGGAGCCGAACTTGGGGGTTCAGTGGCCACATACTTGGACACTAGCCGCCCCAAATCAGTCCCAAGCAACACATTTGCAGGAATATTTGGCGTTACTCCCACCTCCCGCATCCCCCTCCCGGCGCCCCAGTCCAAATACACCTTGGCAACGGGCAGTGCCGGTTCAACGCCTCCAATTCCGGAGACGGAAAGGGTTTTCCCAGGTACCAAGTCTTGAGGGGACACCACCTCAGGGCGTACCAGGGTTCGTTCAGCGCCTGTGTCCCGCAGTCCCATGACCGCTGAGCGGCCGATGGTGACGGGTTGGTAATTGTCTAGGGACCTCCCACCACCCCCTCCCACACACAAAACAGTGGTCGGTTTCTGGGACAAGGATGGGGCCTTCTGGCGCTGGGGACACGCAGCCTTAAAGTGTCCTGGCTGATTGCAATTATGACAACGTCTGGGTTCTGTTCCTGGCCTGGAGAGGGCAGCTGGGGGGTACACCCCTTGCACTCTGGGGGCTGGATATGGGGCTGGGGCAGGATTACCCCCTCTCCCGGTGCTGCTGGCAGGCTTCTTTGGCTCCGGCGCCCTGTTGTTGGCATACTCGTCTGCCAGGGCGGCTGTAGCAGAAGCCCCCTTTGGTTTCCGGTCACGGAGGAACTGCTGGAGGTCCTCTGGGCAGTTCCACAAGAATTGCTCCACGACAAACAGTTCCTGGACCTCCTGGCGGGTAGTGAGCTCTAGACCCGAGGTCCAGTGCTCCGCAGCTCTCAGCAGGGCCCGCATGTGGTCGGTCCAGGTGTCCTTTGAACCCCGCTGCAGGCTCCTGAACTTCCTGTGGTACGACTCCGGGGTGAGGTTGTAGTGCTGGATCAGGGCCCGCTTGATGCTGTTGTAGTCCTGCTCCTCCCCGGCAGGTAAGTCCCCCAAAACTTCCAGGGACTTACCCTCAAACGGGGGGTCAGGTACCTTGCCCACTGATCCAGGGCCAGATGATGTTGGAGGCAGGTCCTCTCAAAAGTCAGCAGAAAGGAATCCAGGTCTCCATCCTTCTCAAGCAAGGGAAAGTCCTCCGCCCGGACCTTGGAAGCCCTTGTCTCCGGTGGGCCTGGTGCGTCCAGCGGGGCCCGTGCTGAGCCATCTCCAGTCGGTGCCGGCGCTCCGCAGCTTCACGGCGTTCTGTATGCTCACGCTCCGCTGCTCTCTCTGCCGCTGCTTGCTCCCGCTCCGCAGCTTCACGACGTTCTGCTTGCTCACGCTCTGCTGCTTTCTCTGCCGCCACCAGTAGTCTGTCATAGGCGGTGTCATTACCAGCCTCGAGCTGTGCCATAGCCGCTTGAAAGAGGGCCTCCGATCTGGTCAGGCTGGGACGGGCAGGGGGTGGACAGTCCACTGTGAGACTGAGCACGGGGGTCGGGCTCCTTGGGAAGCCCTGGCTGAGCTCCCCCTCATCGGTATCGAACCCCTCATAGGCCACAGCATTGGCCTCCCCCTTTGCCCTACTCCTGCTGCCTTCCGCCATCTTGGGAACCTTTGGTTACTGACACAGCTGCAACCCTGACCTTGCACACAACTTGTTATATTTACACTCTGACAGTCTAGTGCTGGGCTGACCTTAAGACCCCAGCAGTGAAAGTACCGCTGGTAGTCTCTAGTGTCTGGGAGTAGGGGTCCCACGCACACTATTACTCTGATCCCACCGCTGCGACCAATTGTGAGGAACTAAGCCGACCACCACACGGTAGCCCGGGTATCACAGCTTCTGATCCCACCGCCGCTACCAAATATGAGGGACGACCCCCTTCCTCCCACGCCACCAATGGGACGTAACTTCACAGGTACAGCTCTCCGGCGCCCCCTTTGTCTCTCAGGTCAGTAAGGGAACTGCACCTAGAGCAAATGGCCGCCGGGGAGGTTGTCCTGTTACCCACTGGGTATTCTAAGATTCGTGATCAGAGTAAAAGCATCAGCCCAAGATTAATTTTATGGTTTAATCGCCTTAAGAGCGCACTAGATAATTACAGAAATATACAGTAAAGCTATACAACGTAATTACAATGGAATTGCAGTCAGAGTAAAAATACAACGATAATGTACAAGGCTTAAAGGTATAAGCTATAGATCAATATTACCGGGTAGTAAAGTCATGGGAAGGCAGGGGCTCTCCCAGGTAACAGTCTTCAGTTGCTGGATAGTCCCTTGGTCCTTCCTAGACCATCTTCTTGGCTTCTGTGTGTAAAATGGAATGAATGCAGCCTGTCCATGCTACAGTTCTTAAGTCTGCTAGGCCCTTCCCCTTTGCTTTGAAGCACGCATATTAACTGGCCTGCAATTCATATGGAGCAGGAAATACTGGCTTAAGTTTGAGCCATTTAACATACGACTGACCATCTTATTCAGACACTGGCCTAAACTAATTAGCATGTTAAAGCCCTTTAGATTCGTAGTGGGCACCAAAACCAGTCGTACTGGATATGCTAATAGGCCCTGTGTAGTTAGAAGTTTGTGGCTCTGTGAACTGACAAAATGGAGGCTGGTATAGGCCCTATACAAAATGGTGGCGGTCCCTTTCCTTACACTCACCCATTGATTTCAATAGGAAAATCAGTCCGCAATTTATGCGGACCGTGAAAAAGAATGGACATGTCATCAGTGCTATCTACCACCACAGATAATACAGTAATATGTCTCTGAGTGCAGATAATATATTAGATAGTGTTAAGCGGATACCTGGATATCCGTTATCCGCTCCGTATAGGAACCGGATCTAATCGAATTCGGATCCCATAGAAATCTATGGTACAACACTATATGCGGGCGGGGACATCCCTTCACCAGTAACACAGAGAGGACTCCTCGCCTGCCAGTGACTTTCCCCCCTATGTCGGCAGTGACATGTGGGACACCCCGCCCACCAGTGACATACCTGGGTCTGATCCTTGCTATGCCACCACGGTAGAGACTCATTGCCCATTGGGGGACATACCTGGGTGAGGACAACCCCCAGCCAGACCCCTGCTTTCTGTCACTGCTAAAAAAAAGCCCTACTGTCCGGGTTCTCATGAGCTGCGCCAGCCGCATCCTCCTGTTCCTGGTCACGTTAGGGCAGCGTCATCAAAGTCATGTGAGCCGTGTCGGCGGCATCCTCCGGCACGTGACCAGGAAGAGGAGGACGAGGCCAGCACAGCTCTTTGACAACCCGGTAAGTAGTGCTTTTTGCTTTGCGGGTCTCCCCTGCACACCCACAGTCAGCAATGTGACGGGTGTGCAATGAATGTGCCTTTTCATAATGCATAAAACATACATTATTGGAAGCCATGGATATATCTGCAGATACTGCAATAATCCCGATCCAGACGGATAGTATCTGTGCACCTCACTATCCAAGCGGATAACGGATCCGCCCAGATAGATCAGCTCATCCCTAGTAGTAGATGTTCCCTGCAGTCCTATGTAACACCACAGATAGCACAGTGATAACGGAGGACAGATAATGTAGTAGATGTCCCCTGCAGTCCTCTGTAACACCACATATAACACAGTGATAACTGAGAACAGATAATGCAGTAGATGTCCCCTGCAGTCCTATGTAACACCTCAGATAACACAGTGATAACTGGGTACAAATAATGCAGTACATGTCCCCTGCAGTCCTATGTAACACCACAGATAATAGTGATAACTGCTTTCAGGTAATGTAGTAGATGTCCCCTGCAGTCCTATGTAACACCACAGAAAACACAGTGATAACTGAAGACAGATAATGTAGTATATGTCCTCTGCAGTCCTATGTAACACCACAGATAACAGTGATACTCCAGAGTACAGGTAATGTAGTAGATGTTTCTGCAGTCCTATGTAACACCACAAATAAAACAGTGATACCTGTGAGTACAGATAGCAGTAATAGATATCCCCTGGATCACACCGCTTGCTGGTTTTTCCTGAGCTCAGTATGTGCTCCATGTGCTGAGCTGGGGGGAGGTGTAAGGCAGAATCAGTGAGTGATGAGACACATTGTATCTATTGATGATCATAACAGACTAGTACAAATGTGTTTGCAAAGCACAGATCTGCAAAATTTTTGCACAAGGTCAACCCAAAATTACAAGATTATTGCATATCATGTGAACATCCTTGCACCTCAAATATCACAGATCCAAAACTTTGTGATGCTGCAATGGTGCAAAATTGTGTGGGCAAATTTCCTTGTGGGCAAATTTCCATGTGGGCAAAATTCTGCGTGGGCAAATTTCCATGTGGGCAAATTTCCATGTGGGCAAAATTCTGTGTGGG
>JARQOD010000005.1:420213551-420340339 GCA_033576555.1 Oophaga sylvatica
CAGCGCCAAAATGGAGGAGGAATTTTTTTTTTCTCTCCAGTAAGATGGAGCCACAGGCACATGCACAGAACAGCTATCGGATCACTGGTATAGACACTTTTTTTTAAGTATATACAGAATCCATTATGAAAACTAGGGGGCAGGTCATGAGGGATCAGTAACCTATCAGCAGTCTGCATTGTGAATATCTAATCAGAGCACCAAATGCAAACCCTGCCTCCAGACAGCCTTAGGGCATGGCATATCATTAGCATAAAACTGAAAATAAAGATTAAAGAACAACCATAAGATAGATTTCAGCAACCAATGTATCATTTAAAAACCATATAATGACGCCGACCTGACACTGTGTGTAGGATCCTGTGCACAATCCTGCTGACAGGTTCCCTTTAAAACATAAATTAAATGTGGTTTATCACATGTTTGGGAAGCAGAGTTCAATTTTCCTAGCTACACCGAGGACAGATTACTGTCTAACCTGTTCTCAATCAGGAAATCATTTTAGTAGGACCTCCTGACAAAGTGAAGTAGATCACAAGATCTTCAAAAGCTAGACATCATGGGATTCAAAAAATTCTGGAACAAATGAGAAACAAAGTAATTGTGATCTATTAGTCTGGAAAATGTTATAAAGCCATTTCTAAAGCTTTGGGACTCCAGCAAACCACAGTGAGAGCAATTATCCACAAACCGCGAAAAACATGGAACAGTGGTGAACTTTCTCAGGAGTGGCTGGCTGACCAAAATTACACCAAGAGCGCAGCAGCGACTCATCTATGAGGTCATAAAAGACCCCACAACAACATCCAAAGAACTGCAGACCTCACTTGCATCAGTCAAGGTCAGTGGTCATGATTCCACCATAAGAAAAAGACTGGAAGAAATGGCCTGCATGCAGAGTTCCAAGACGAAAACCACTGCTGAGCAATAACATAAAGGCTCAGTCAGTTTTTCCAGAAAACATCTTGATGATCCCCAAAACTTTTGAGAGAATACCTGTGAACTGACGAGACAAAAGTTGAACATTTTGGAAGATGTATGTCCCTTTACTTCTGGCGCATAAGTAACACAGCATTTCTTAAAAGGAACACATACCCAAAAGTAAAATAATGATGGTGGCAGTGTGATGGTCTGGGGCTGTTTTGCTGCTTCATGATTTGGAAGACTTGCTGTGGTAAATAAAACCATGAATTCTGCTGTCTACCAAAAAAATCCTGAAGGAGAATGTCTGGCCATCTGTTCATAATTTCAAGCTAAAGCGCACTTAGGTTATGTAGCAGGACAATGATCCAAAACACACTAGCAAGTCCCCCTCTGAATGGCTTAAGAAAAACTAAGACTTTGAGAGTGCCTAGTCAAAGTCCTGATCTTAATCAAATGGAAATGTTGTAGAAATGACCTTAAAAAAGCAGTTCATGCTCTGAAAACCCTTTTGTGGCTAAATTACAACAATTCTGCAAAGACGAGTGGCCCAAAATTCCTCCAGAGCATAGTAAAAGATTCATTGCCAGTTACTGCAAACTCTTGATTGCAGTTGTTGCTGCTAAGGGCGGCCTAACCAGTTACTATGTTAGGAGGCAATAACTTTTTCACACAGGGCCCTGTAGGTTTCGATTTCTTTTTCCCTTAATAATAAAGACCTTCATTTAGAAACTGCATTTTGTGTTTACTTGTGTCATCTTTGTTTAATATTTAAATTTGTTTGGTGATCTGAATCATTTAAGTGTGACAAACATGCAAAAGAATAGGAAATCAAGAAGGGGAAAACACTTTCACTGCACTGTAATTTAACAACAAAAATTACAAACAATGCAGAATAAGTATAGTATAAGAGTAAATTAGGTGTAGAGATCACAATTTCTATAAGGTATATCCCTATGCATTTTGAAAAAAACAGCATATCATCTTAGGTCCAATACGGCAATTACATGAAGTGATGAGACAATTGGGATAGGTGCTGTGTGGCCCTGTTGCCCCAAAGCACGTTTTTACCCTTGCTTCGTCAGTGGGCGTCACAGCACCTATCCCAATCGTCCCATCACTTCATGTAAGTGCAGTATTGGACTTAAAATGATGTGCTGATAGACATTGTGATCTCTATACCTAATTTAGTCTTATACTATACTTTTATACTTGTAATTTTTGTTGTTAAATTATATATTTACTTTAACGCCTTCATGACCCAGCCTATTTTGACCTTAAAGACCTTGCCATTTTTGCAATTCTGACCAGTGTCCCTTTATGAGTTAATAACTTAGAAACGCTTCAACGGATCCTAGTGATTCTGAGAATGTTTTTTCGTGACATATTGGGCTTCATGTTAGTGGTAAATTTAGGTCGATAATTTTTGCGTTTATTTGTGAAAAAAATGGAAATTTGGCGAAAATTTTGAAAATTTTGTAATTTTCAAATTTTTAATTTTTATTCTGTTAAACCAGAGAGTTATGTGACACAAAATAGTTAATAAATAACATTTCCCACATGTCTACTTTACATCAGCACAATTTTGGGAACAACATTTTTTTTTGTTAGGAAATTATAAGGGTTAAAAGTTGACCAGCGATTTCTCATTTTTACAGCAAAATTTACAAAACCATTTTTTTTAGGGACCACCTCACATTTGAAGTCACTTTGAGGGGTCTATATGGCAGAAAAAACCCAAAAGTGACACCTTTATAAAAACTGCACCCCTCAAGCTACTCAAAACTACATTCAAGAAGATTATTAACCCTTCAGGTGCTTCACAGGAACTAAAGCAACGTGGAAGGAAAAAATGGACATTTTAATTTTTCCAACAAAAATTTTCTTTTAGCATCAATTTTTTCATTTTTACATGGGCAACAGGATAAAATGGATCCTAAAATTTGTTGTGAAATTTGTCCTGAGTACACAGATACCTCATATGTGGTCATAAACCACTGTTTGGGCGCACGGCAGGGCTCAGAAAGGAAGGAGCGCCATTTGACTTTTTGAATGGAAAATATGCTGGAATATTTAGCGGTTGCCATGTTGCATTTGGAGAGTCCCTGTGTGCCTAAAACATTGGAGCTCCCCCACAAGTGACCCCCTTTTGGAAAGTAGACCCCCTAAGGAACTATCTAGATGCATAGTGATCACTTTGAACCCCCAGGTGCTTCACAAATTGATCTGTAAAAAAAAGAAAGTACTTTTTTTTTCACAAAAATTTTATTTTAGCCTCAGTTTTTTACATTTTCACATGGGCAACAGTATAAATTTATCCTAAAATTTGTTGGGCAATTTCTCCTGAGTACACAGATACCTCATATGTGGTCATAAACCACTGTTTGGGCGCACGGCAGGGCTCAGAAGGGAAGGAGCGCCATTTGACTTTTTGAATGGAAAATATGCTGGAATATTTAGCGGTTGCCATGTTGCATTTGGAGAGTCCCTGTGTGCCTAAACATTGGAGCTCCCCCACAAGTGACCCCATTTTGGAAACTAGACCCCCTAAGGAACTTATCTAGATGCATAGTGAGCACTTTGAACCCCCAGGTGCTTCACAAATTGATCTGTAAAAAAAAGAAAGTACTTTTTTTTCACAAAAATTTTCTTTTAGCCTCAGTTTTTACATTTTCACATGGGCAACAGTATAAATTTTATCCTAAAATTTGTTGGGCAATTTCTCCTGAGTACACAGATACCTGATATGTGGTCATAAACCACTGTTTGGGCGCACGGCAGGGCTCAGAAGGGAAGGAGCGCCATTTGACTTTTTGAATGGAAAATATGCTGGAATATTTAGCGGTTGCCATGTCGCATTTGGAGAGTCCCTGTGTGCCTAAACATTGGAGCTCCCCCACAAGTGACCCCATTTTGGAAACTAGACCCCTAAGGAACTTATCTAGATGCATAGTGAGCACTTTGAACCCCTAGATGCTTCACAAATTGATCCGTAAAAAAAAAGAAAGTACTTTTTTTTCACAAAATTTTCTTTTAGCCTCAGTTTTTTCATTTTCACAAGGGAAACAGTATAAATTGGATCCTAAAATTTGTTGGGCAATTTCTCCTGAGTACACAGATACCTCATATGTGGTCATAAACCACTGTTTGGGCGCACGGCAGGCTCAGAAGGGAAGGAGCGCCATTTGACTTTTTGAATGGAAAATATGCTCGAATATTTAGTGGTTGCCATGTCGCATTTGGAGAGTCCCTGTGTGCCTAAACATTGGAGCTCCCCCACAAGTGACCCCATTTTGGAAACTAGACCCCCTAAGGAACTTATCTAGATGTATAGTGATCATTTTTGAACCCCCAGGTGCTTCACAAATTGATCTGTAAAAAAAAGAAAGTACTTTCTTTTAGCCTCAGTTTTTACATTTTCACATGGCAACAGTATAAATTTTATCCTAAAATTTGTTGGGCAATTTCTCCTGAGTATACAGATACCTCATATGTGGTCATAAAGCACTGTTTGGGCGCACGGCACGCTCAGAAGGGAAGGAGCGCCATTTGACTTTTTGAATGGAAAATATGCTGGAATATTTAGCGGTTGCCATGTCGCATTTGGAGAGTCCCTGTGTGCCTAAACATTGGAGCTCCCCCACAAGTGACCCCATTTTGGAAACTAGACCCCCTAAGGAACTTATCTAGATGCATAGTGAGCACTTTGAACCCCCAGGTGCTTCACAAATTGATCCGTAAAAAAAAGAAAGTACTTTTTTTTCACAAAAATTTTCTTTTAGTCTCAGTTTTTTCATTTTCACATGGGCAACAGTATAAATTGGATCCTAAAATTTGTTGGGCAATTTCTCCTGAGTACACAGATACCTCATATGTGGTCATAAACCACTGTTTGGGCGCACGGCAGGGCTCAGAAGGGAAGGAGCGCCATTTGACTTTTTGAATGGAAAATATGCTCGAATATTTAGCGGTTGCCATGTCGCATTTGGAGAGTTCCTGTGTGCCTAAACATTGGAGCTCCCCCACAAATGACCCCATTTTGGAAACTAGACGCCCTAAGGAACTTATCTAGATGCATAGTGAGCACTTTGAATCCCCAGGTGCTTCACAGAAGTGTATAACGCAGAGCCATGAAAATAAAAAATCATTTTTTTTTTCTCAAAAAGTGATTTTTAGCCCACTATTTTTTATTTTCACAATGGTTACAGGAGAAATTGGACCCCAAAAGTTGTTGTCCAGTTTGTCCTGAGTATGCTAGTACCCCATATGTGGGGGGAACCACTGTTTGGGCACACGTCAGGGCTCGGAACGGATGTAGTGACGCTTTGAAATGCCGACTTGATGGAATGGTCTGCGGGCATCTTGTTACATTTGCAGACCCCCTGATGTGCCTAAACAGTAGAAACTCCCCACAAGTGACCCCATTTTGGAAACTAGACCCCGCAAAGAACTTATCTAGATGTGTGGTGAGCACTTTGAACCCACAAGGGATACACAGAAGGTTATAACGCCCGGGCATGAAAATAAAAAATTCATATTTTTTCCACAATCAGGATCTTTAAGTCCCCAATTTTTTTATTTTCCCAAGGGTAACATGAGAAATTAGACCCCAAAAGTTGTTGTCCAATTTGTCCTGAGTATGCTGATATCCCATATGTGGGGGAAAACTACTGTATGGGCACACGTCGGGGCTCGGATGGAAAGTAGTGACATTTTGAAATGCCCACTTGATGGAATGGTCTTCGGGCGTCATGTTACGTTTGCAGAGTCCCTGATGTGCCTAAACAGTAGAAACTCCCCACAAGTGACCCCATTTTGGAAACTAGATCCCCCAAGGAACTCCTATAGATGTGTGGTAAGCACTTTGAATCTCCAAGTCCTTCACAGAAGTTTATAACGCAGAGCCGTGAAAATATAAAATCATTTTTTTTTCCACAAAAATAATTTTTTAGTCCCCAATTTTTTTTCCCAATGTTAACAGGAGAAATTAGAACCCCCAAAGTTGTTGTGCAATTTTTCCCGAGTACGCTGATACCCCATATGTGGGGATAAACCACTGTTTGGGCATACGTCGGGGCTTGGAATAAAGGGAGCACTGTACTGTTTGACTTTTTGAACGCAAAATTTGCAGGACTCAATGGTGGCGCCATGTCGCGTATGGAGACCCCCTGATGTGCCTAAATAGTGGAAACCCCTCAATTCTAACTCCAACCCTAACCCCAACACACCCCTAACCCCTACACACACCTAACCCTAATACAAACCCTAACCATAACCCTAACCCCAACACACCCCTGACCCTAATCCCAACTCTAACCATAAACCTAACCACAAGCCTAACACTAATTCCAACCCTAACCCAAATTCCAACCCTAACCCAAATTCCAACCCTAACCCAAATTCCAACCCTAACCCTAATTCTAACCTTAACCCTAATTCTAACCCTAATGCTAACCCTAACCCTAGTTCTAACCCTAAGGCTGGGTTCATATTGCATTTTACCAGCCTGTTCAACATGTAGCGTTGACCGGCTGGTAACGGTATAGCATAACGCGATCGCGTTATGCTATACCCGCTACTGCAGATGAATCAGCAGATGATTCATCTGTGCTAGCGGTGACGGAGCCCAGACGCTGCAGCCCATGTCCGAGGCTCCGTCACTGAATGACGGCACATCGCGAACGCATGCCGCTTTACGGCATGCGTTGCGATGCGCACACAAATGGGGCGAATGGCAGCGTTAACGGACTGTGTTACACCGTGTTATACCGCGGTGAAACACAGTCCATCTAACAGACTGCCATAATGCAATATGAACCCAGCCTAACCCTAACCCTGAGGCCTCGTGCACACGTTGCGGATTCACTTGTGGATTTTTCTTAAATCCGCAGGTAAAATGACCTGCGTTTTACCTGCGAATTTAGCGTGGATTTGCTGCGGTTTTTCCCTGCGGTTTTACACCTATAATGGAATAGGTGTAAAACCGCTGCGGAATCCGCACAAAGAATTGACATGCTGCAGATTTAAAACCGCAACAAATCCGCATGTGCACAGCGTTTTTTTTAACCATTTATTTGCATTGTACTGTACATGGTTTCTGGATCTGCTGTGGATCCGCAGCGCCAAATCCGCTGCGGATCCGCAGCAAAATCTCCGCTGCAGATCCACAGCAAAATCCGCCGCGGATCAGCAGCAAAATCCGCCGCGGATCAGCAGCAAAATCCGCCGCGGATCCCCAGTAAAATCCGCCGCGGATCAGCAGCAAAATCCGCCGCGGATCCGCAGCAAAATCAGCCGCGGATCAGCAGCAAAATCCACCGCGGATCAGCAGCAAAATCCGCCGCGGATCAGCAGCAAAATCCGCTGCGGATCCGCAGCAATATCCGCCGTGGATCCGCAGCAAAATCAGCTGCGGATCAGCAGCAAAATCTGCTAGGAAAAAAAAAAAAAATCTTTATTTTTTTATTTGTCCCTACCTATGATAAAGGGGGGGTTCATTTACTTTTTTTATTTTGATCACTGTGACAGTTTATCACAGTGATCAAAATAAATTTTTGGACACTAGAGGGCGCACTGCGCATGCACCGGCCGGGGGGCGCACTGCGCATGCGCCCGCCATTTTCCAAGATGGCGGCGCCCATGAAGAATCCCGGGCAGCCGCCGGGACGGATCCAGGGACATCGGTGGACCGGGAGAGGTGAGTAGGGGGGGTCGGGAGGTGAAGGGGTGGAACGGAAGGTGGGGGCAGCGGATCGCAGGAGCAGGGGAGCAGATAGTGACGGCGGTGACCGATCACCGCCGTGACTCGATGCGGGGGGGGGGGCAGATCGCGGTGTCCAGCCATGACAGATGCTATTGCAGCATCAGCCATGGCTGGATTGTAATATTTCACCAGTTTCATTGGTGAAATATTACAAATCGCTCTGATTGGCTGTTTCACTTTTAACAGCCAATCAGAGCGATCGTAGCCACGTGGGGGTTAAGCCGACCCCCCTGTGGTGATGCAGTAAGGGTCCTGTTACTGCGGGTCGGGTGACCTTTCAGTGACCCCGGTCTCCCGGCCCGCAGGAACATGATTTATAGCATGACGCCAACGTTGGCGTCATGGGTCGGGATGGCACAGGTTTTCATGACGCCAACGTTGGCGTCATGGGTCGGGAAGGGGTTAAGAAAGTAAATATATAAAGTAAATATATAGTCTCCCAAGACTTTCTACTATCCTCCACACTTATTCGTTCCTCACACAACCGCCTCCAAGATTTCTACCGAATATCCCCCATCCTCTGGAATTCCACGCCTCAACATGTATGATTATCCACCACCCTTGGATCCTTCAGACAGAACCTGAAAACCCATCTCTTCAGGAAAGCCTACAGCCTGCAATAACCATTCTGCTGCCTCGCCACCACCTGAGCTTCTGCCTCTCCGCCACCACCCGAGCTTCCGCCTCGCCGCCACCACTCGACCTGCCGCCTCACCACCACCAGAGCTGCTGCCACCACCAGAGCTGCTGCCTCGCCGCCACCACCAGAGCTGCCGCCTCGCTGCCACCACCCGAGGTGCCGCCTCGCCGCCACCACCCTAGCTGCCGCCTCGTCGCCACCACCAGAGGTGCCGCCACGCCGCCACCACCAGAGCTGCCGCCTAGCCGCCACCACCAGAGCTGCCGCCTCGCTGCCACCACCACCAGAGCTGCTGCACCCCCGACCTTCTGTTTCTTCCCCATTGTACCGTAGAATGTAAGTCCGCAAAGACAGGGTCCTCTCCCCTCTGTACCAGTCTGTCATGGTAAATTTGTTTACTGTAAGCGATATGTATAACTTTGTATGTAACCCCTTCTCATGTACAGGACCATGGAATTAATGGCGCTATATAAATAAATAATAATAATAATAAAAAGAAAGGAAATTATGTATGAGACTTTATAGCACCTTTTTTGATTGGTATTTATAGTATATTGTCTATAGTAGACAATTTAATATAGATATACAAAAATTACACATGCCTTTACAAAATAGGATAGTAATATAAAGTACTTGGCACTCTAAGATTGGAGAAGAAATAAGCATCTTTTGTTTATAAGGCAATCCACAAAATATGACGTTTCAACCCTTTAACACATGGGTCTTTCTCAAACTCGGATTGCAAATGAAGATTGATACAGATAATAGCGCTTTGTCCTGCTTAAAAATAATAAATAAAAGATACATTTTTCTTCTTGAGTCTTAGAGTGCCGAGTACTTGATATTACTATTTGCATGGAGAGGAACCCTTACTCGAGCTCAACATTTTAAAGAGTGCCGTATATCCTTTCTCACCTTTACAAAATAGGATGTGGCTCAAATATCTAGCTAGAATCGTATCCCAAAAGCCAACATCTGTGACTGCTGTATTCAGGGGGTGTGTATAAAACATCCAACATTAGACTATTACAGCAGTGAAACCAGCAAAAAAATATTTTAACCAACACACAAACTTTGGTAGATAAACTGTTATGTTTATGGTTATTGACTATGAAGATTTCTCTTTAGAAAAACGCTTTCTTGAGTGTCACACTTTCAAGTGACGCACAAGCTTTTAAACCCTTCACCCCCAAAGGTAGTTTGCACGTTAATGACCGGGCCAATTTTTACAATTCTGACCACTGTCTCTTTATGAGGTTATAACTCTGGAACGCTTCAACGGGTGTTCGCGATTCTGAGATTGTTTTCTCGTGACATATTGTACTTCACGTAAGTGGTAAAATTTCTTTATTATAACTTGAGTTTATTTTTGAAAAACGCAAATATGGAGAAAATTTTGAAAATTTTGCAATTTTCAAACTTTGAATTTTTTTTCACTTAAAACAGAGAAATATGTCACACAAAATAGTTACGGTAATAAATAACATTTCCCACATGTCTACTTTACATCAGCACAATTTTGGAACCAAAATTTTTTTTGTTAGGAAATTATAAGGGTTAAAATTTGACCAGTGATTTCTCATTTTTATAACAAAATTTACAAAGCCATTTTTTTAGGGACCACATCACATTTGAAGTCACTTTGAGGAGTCTATATGGCAGAAAATACCCAAAAGTGACACCATTCTAAAAACTGCACCCCTCAAGGTACTCAAAACCACATTCAAGAAGTTTATTAACCCTTCAGGTGCTTCACAGGAGCTGAAGCAACGTGGAAGGAAAAAATGAATATTTAACTTTTTAGTCACAAAAATTATCTTTTACAAACTTTTTTTCATTTTCACAAAGGTAAAAGGAGAAAACGGACAGATAAAATGGTTGTGCAATTTCTCCTGAGTACGCCAATACACCATATGTGGGGGAAAACCACTGTTTGGGCACACGGCAGAGCTCGTAAGGGAAGGAGCGCCATTTGACTTTTTCAAACCAAAATTGGGTGGAATTGAGATTGGACGCCATGTCGCGTTTGGAGAGCCTCTGATGCGCCTAAACAGTGGAAACCCCCACAAGTGACCCCATTTTGGAAACTAGACCCCCTAAGGAAGTTATCTAGATCTGTGGTGAGCACTTTAAACCCCCAAGTGCTTCACACAAGTTTATAATGCCCGGGCATGAAAATAAAAAATCCTATTTTTTTCCCACAAAAATTATATTTTAGTCACCAATTTTTAATTTCCCCAAGCGTAACAGGAGAAATTGGACCACAAAAGTTGTTGTCTAATTTATCCTGCGTACGCTGATACCCCATATGTGGGGGGGAACCACTGTTTGGGCGCACGGAAGAGCTCGGAATGGAAGGAGCACCATTTGACTTTTTCCAACCAAAATTGGCTGGAATTGAGATTGAACCCCATGTTGCATTTGAAGAGCCCCTGATGTGCCTAAACAGTGGAAACCCCCACAAGTGACCCCATTTTGGAAACTAGACCCCCTAAGGAAGTTATCTAGATCTGTGGTGAGCAATTTGAACCCCCAAGTGCTTCACACAAGTTTATAACGTAGAGCCGTAAAATTAAAAAATCATATTTTTGCCACAAAAATGATCTTTTCACCCCAATTTTTATTTTCCCAAGGGTAACAAGTCCCCAAAAGTTATTGTGCAATTTGTCCTGAGTATGCTGATACCCCATATGCATGTGGGGGTAAACCACTGTTTGGGTGCATGGCAGAGGTCGGAAGGGAAGGAGCGCCGTTAGACTTTTTCAACGCAGAATTGGTCGGACGCCATGTCATGTTTGGAGAGCTCCTGATCTGCCTAAACAGTGGAAACCTTCCACAAATGACACCATTTTGGTAACTTGACCCCTCAAGGAACTTATCTAGATGTGTGATGAGAACTTTGAACCACCAGCTGTTTCACTAAAGTTTATAACGCCCAAGCATGAACATAAAAAAATCATATTTTTTCCACAAACATGATCTTTTAGTCTCCAACTTTTTATTTTCCCAAGGGTAACAGGAGAAATTGGACCCCAAAAGTTGTTGTACAATTTGTCCTGAGTATGCTCATACCCCATATGTGGGACAAAACTTCTGTATGGGCACAAGTCAGGGCTCGGAAGGGAAGTAGTGACGTTTGGGATTGCAGACTTTGATGGAATGGTCTGCGGGCATCATGACGCGTTTGGAGAGCCCCTGTTGTGCCTAAACAGTGGAAACCCCCCACAAGTGACCCCATTTTGGAAAATAGACCCCCCCAAGGAACTTATCTAGATGTGTGGTGAGCACTTTGAACCCCGAAGTGCTTCACAGAAGTTTATAACGTACAGCCATAAAAATAAAAAATCAAATTTTTTTTTTGCAAAAATGATTTTTTTACCTCCAATATTTTATTTTCACAAGGGTAACATGAGAAATTGGACCCCAAAAGTTGTTGTCCAATTTGTCCTGAGTACGCTGATACCCCATATGTGGGATAAAACTACTGTATGGGCACACGTCGGGGCTCAGAAGGGAAGTAGTGACGTTTTGGATTGCAGACTTTGATGGAATGGTCTGCGGGCATCATGTCGCATTTGGAGAGCCCCTGATGTGCCTAAACAGTGGAAACCCCACATGTGACCCCATTTTGGAAAATAGCCCCCACAAGGAACTTACCTAGATGTGTGGTGAGCGTTATTAAGCCCCAAGTGCTTCCCAGAAGTTTATAACGTACAGCCGTAAAAAAAACAAAAAAATCTTTTTTTTTTACAAAAATTATATTTTCACCCCCAATTTTTTATTTTCCCAAGGGTAACTGAAGAAATTGGACACCAAGAGTTATTGTGCAATTGTTCCTGAGTATGGTGATACCCCATATGTGGGGGTAAACTACTGTTTGGGCGCATGGCAGGGCTCAGAAGTGAAGGACAACCGCTTGACTTTTTCAACGCAGAATTGGCTGGAATTGAGATCAGACACCATGTCGTGTTTGGAGAGCCCCTGATGTGCCTAAACAGTGGAAACCCCTCAACCCTAACCCCAACACACCCCTAACCCTAGTCCCAATCCTAACCATAACCCTAACCGCAAACCTAACCCTAACACACCCCTAACCCTAATCCCAACCCTAACCCTAATCCTAACTTTAGTCCCAACCCTAACCCTAAAATTCTAATGGGAAAATGGAAATAAATACATTTATTTAATTTTATTATTTTTCTCTAACTAAGGGGTGATAAAGGGGGTTTGATTTTCTATTTATAGCGGGTTTTTATGATTGGCAGCTGTCACGCTAAAAGACGCTTTTCATTGCAAAAAATAGTTTTTGTATCACCACATTTTGAGAGCTATAATTTTTGCATATTTTGGCCCACAGAGTCATGTGAGGTCTTATTTTTTGCGGTACGAGTTGACGTTTTTATTGGTATCATTTTCGAGCACGTGACATTTTTTGATCGCTTTTTATTTTGATTTTTGGGAGGTTATAATGAACAAAAATCAGCAATTCATGAATTTCTTTTGGGGGGGCGTTTATACCGTTTCGCGTGTGGTAAAATTGATAAAGCAGTTTTATTCTTCGGATTAGTACGATTACAGCGATACCTCATTTATGTCATTTTTTTATGTTTTGGCGCTTTTATACAATAAAAACTATTTTATATAAAAAATAATTATTTTTGCATTGCTTTATTCTGCGAGCTATAACTTTTGTATTTTTTCGCTGATGATGCTGTTTCATGGCTCGTTTTTTGTGGGACAAGATGTCGTTTTCAGCGGTACCATGTTTATTTATATCGGTCTTTTTGTTCGCATCTTATTCCACTTTTTGTTCGGCAGTATGATGATAAAGCATTGATTTTTTGCTTTGTTTTTTTTTAAGGGGTTCACTAAAGGGGATAACTAGGGGGACAGTTCTATAGGGCGGTCGTTACAGACGCGGCGATACCAAATATGTGTACTTTTATTGTTTTTTTTTTATTTACAGGAAGAAATTAACCCCTTCATGACCCAGCCTATTTTGACCTTAAAGACCTTGCCATTTTTTGCAATTCTGACCAGTGTCCCTTTATGAGGTAATAACTCAGGAATGCTTCAACGGATCCTAGCGATTCTGAGATTGTTTTTTCGTGACATATTGGGCTTCATGATAGTGGTAAATTTAGGTCGATAATTTTTGGGTTTATTTGTGAAAAAAATGGAAATTTGGCGAAAATTTTGAAAATTTTGTAATTTTCAAATTTTTACTTTTTATTCTGTTAAACCAGAGACTTATGTGACACAAAATAGTTAATAAATAACATTTCCCATATGTCTACTTTACATCAGCAAATTTTGGTAACAACATTTTTTTTTGTTAGGAAGTTATAAGGGTTAAAATTTGACCAGCGATTTCTCATTTTTACAGCAAAATTTACAAAAACATTTTTTTTAGGGACCACCTCACATTTGAAGTCACTTTGAGGGGTCTATATGGCAGAAAATACCCAAAATTGACACCTTTATAAAAACTGCACCCCTCAAGCTACTCAAAACTACATTCAAGAAGATTATTAACCCTTCAGGTGCTTCACAGGAACTAAAGCAACGTGGAAGGAAAAAATGGACATTTTAATTTTTCCAACAAAAATTTTCTTTTAGCATCAATTTTTTCATTTTTACATGGGCAACAGGATAAAATGGATCCTAAAATTAGTTGAGCAATTTCTCCTGAGTACACAGATACCTCATATGTGGTCATAAACCACTGTATGGGCGCACGGCAGGGCTCAGAAGGGAAGGAGCGCCATTTGACTTTTTGAATGGAAAATATGCTGGAATATTTAGCGGGTGCCATGTTGCATTTGGAGAGTCCCTGTGTGCCTAAACATTGGAGCTCCCCCACAAGTGACCCCATTTTGGAAACTAGACCCCCTAAGCAACTTATCTAGATGCATAGTGATCACTTTGAACCCCCAGGTGCTTCACAAATTGATCTGTAAAAAAAATAAAGTACTTTTTTTTCACAAAAATTTTCTTTTAGCCTCAGTTTTTACATTTTCACATGGGCAACAGTATAAATTTTATCCTAAAATTTGTTGGGCAATTTCTCCTGAGTACACAGATACCTCATATGTGGTCATAAACCACTGTTTGGGCGCACGGCAGGGCTCAGAAGGGAAGGAGCGCCATTTGACTTTTTGAATGGAAAATATGCTGGAATATTTAGCGGTTGCCATGTTGCATTTGGAGAGTCCCTGTGTGCCTAAACATTGGAGCTCCCCCACAAGTGACCCCATTTTGGAAACTAGACCCCTAAGGAACTTATCTAGATGCATAGTGAGCACTTTGAACCCCCAGGTGCTTCACAAATTGATCTGTAAAAAAAAGAAGTACTTTTTTTTCACAAAAATTTTCTTTTAGCCTCAGTTTTTACATTTTCACATGGGCAACAGTATAAATTTTATCCTAAAATTTGTTGGGCAATTTCTCCTGAGTACACAGATACCTGATATGTGGTCATAAACCACTGTTTGGGCGCACGGCAGGGCTCAGAAGGGAAGGAGCGCCATTTGACTTTTTGAATGGAAAATATGCTGGAATATTTAGCGGTTGCCATGTCGCATTTGGAGAGTCCCTGTGTGCCTAAACATTGGAGCTCCCCCACAAGTGACCCCATTTTGGAAACTAGACCCCCTAAGGAACTTATCTAGATGCATAGTGAGCACTTTGAACCTCCAGGTGCTTCACAAATTGATCCGTAAAAAAAAGAAAGTACTTTTTTTTCACAAAAATTTTCTTTAGCCTCAGTTTTTTTCATTTTCACATGGGCAACAGTATAAATTGGATCCTAAAATTTGTTGGGCAATTTCTCCTGAGTACACAGATACCTCATATGTGGTCATAAACTACTGTTTTGGCGCACGGCAGGGCTCAGAAGGGAAGGAGCGCCATTTGACTTTTTGAATGGAAAATATGCTGGAATATTTAGCGGTTGCCATGTTGCATTTGGAGAGTCCCTGTGTGTCTAAACATTGGAGCTCCCCCACAAGTGACCCCATTTTGGAAACTAGACCCCCTAAGGAACTTATCAAGATGCATAGTGAGCACTTTGAACCCCCAGGTGCTTCACAAATTGATCCGTAAAAAAAGAAAGTACTTTTTTTTCACAAAAATTTTCTTTTAGCCTCAGTTTTTTTCATTTTCACATGGGCAACAGTATAAATTGGATCCTAAAATTTGTTGGGCAATTTCTCCTGAGTACACAGATACCTCATATGTGGTCATAAACCACTGTTTGGGCGCACGGCAGGGCTCAGAAGGGAAGGAGCTCCATTTGACTTTTTGAATGGAAAATATGCTGGAATATTTAGCGGGTGCCATGTCACATTTGGAGAGTCCCTGTGTGCCTAAACATTGGAGCTCCCCCACAAGTGACCCCATTTTGGAAACTAGACGCCCTAAGGAACTTATGTAGATGCATAGTGAGCACTTTGAACCCCCAGGTGCTTCACAGAAGTTTATAACGCAGAGCCGTGAAAATAAAAAATGATTTTTTAGCCCACTATTTTTTTTTCACAATGGTTACAGGAGAAATTGGACCCCAAAAGTTGTTGTCCAGTTTGTCCTGAGTACGCAAGTACTCCATATGTGGGGGAAACCACTGTTTGGGCACACGTCAGGGCTCGGAAGGGATGTAGTGACGCTTTGAAATGCCGACTTGATGGAATGGTCTGCGGGCATCTTGTTACGTCTACAGAGTCCCTGATGTGCCTAAACAGTAGAAACTCCCCACAAGTGACCCCATTTTGGAAACTAGATCCCCCAAGGAACTCCTATAGATGTGTGATAAGCACTTTGAATCTCCAAGTCCTTCACAGAAGTTTATAACGCAGAGCCGTGAAAATATAAAATCATTTTTTTTCCACAAAAAGAATTTTTTAGTCCCCAATTTTTTTTCCCAATGTTAACAGGAGAAATTAGAACCCCCAAAGTTGTTGTGAAATTTTTCCCGAGTACGCTGATACCCCATATGTGGGGATAAACCACTGTTTGGGCATACATCGGGGCTTGGAATAAAGGGAGCACTGTTTGACTTTTTGAACGCAAAATTTGCAGGAATCAATGGTGGCGCCATGTCGCGTATGGAGACCCCCTGATGTGCCTAAATAGTGGAAACCCCTCAATTCTAACTCCAACCCTAACCCCAACACACCCCTAACCCCAACCCTAACCCCTACACACCCCTAACCCTAATACAAACCCTAACCATAACCCTAACCCCAACACACCCCTAACCCTAATCCCAACTCTAACCATAAACCTAACCACAAGCCTAATTCCAACCCTAACCCTAATTCCAACCCTAACCCAATTTCCAACCCTAATTCTAACCTTAACCCTAATGCT
This sequence comes from Oophaga sylvatica, assembly GCA_033576555.1. Lineage (NCBI taxonomy): Eukaryota > Metazoa > Chordata > Amphibia > Anura > Dendrobatidae > Oophaga > Oophaga sylvatica. The sequence goes on from JARQOD010000005.1 coordinate 420,230,243, forward strand.
AACCCTAACCCTTGTTCTAACCTTAAGGCTGGGTTCATATTGCGTTTTACCAGCCCGTTCAACACGTAGCGTTGACCGGCTGGTAACAGGATAGCATAACGCGATCGCGTTATGCTATACCCGCTAGTGCAGAGGAATCAGCGATGATTCATCTGTGCTAGCGGTGACGGAGCCCAGACGCTGCAGCTCGTGTCCGAGGCTCCGTCACTGAATGACGGCACGTAGCAAATGCATGCCGCTTTACGGCATGCGTTGCGATGCGCACACAAATGGGGTGAATGGCAGCGTTAACGGACTGCGTTACACCGCGTTATACCGCGGTGAAACGCAGTCCATCTGACGGACTGCCATAATGCAATATGAACCCAGCCTAACCCTAACCCTGAGGCCCCGTGCACACGTTGCGGATTCACTTGCAGATTTTTCTTAAATCCGCAGGTAAAATGACCTGCATTTTATCTGCGAATTTAGCACGGATTTGCTGCGTTTTTTCCCTGCGGTTTTACACCTATAATGGAATAGGTGTGAAACCGCTGCGGAATCCGCACAAAGAATTGACATGCTGCGGATTTAAAACCGCAGCAAATCCGCATGTGCACATCGTTTTTTTTAACCATTTATTTGCATTGTACTGTACATGGTTTCTGGATCTGCTGTGGATCCGCAGCGCCAAATCCGCTGCGGATCCGCAGCAAAATCAGCCGCGGATCAGCAGCAAAATCCGCCGCGGATCAGCAGCAAAATGCACCGCGGATCAGCAGCAAAATCCGCAGCGGATCAGCAGCAATATCCTCCGCGGTCAGCAGCAAAATCCGCCTCGGATCCGCAGCAAAATCAGCCGCGGATCAGCAGCAAAATCAGCCGCGGATCAGCAGCAAAATCAGCCGCGGATCAGCAGCAAAATCCGCCGCGGATCAGCAGCAAAATCAGCTGCGGATCAGCAGCAAAATCCGCTAGGAAAAAAAAAAAAATCTTTATTTTATTATTTGTCCCTACCTATGACAGGGGGGGGGGTTCATTTACTTTTTTTTATTTTGATCACTGTGACAGTTTATCACAGTGATCAAAATACATTTTTGCACACTGGGGGGCGCACTGCGCATGCGCCGGCCGGCGGGCGCACTGCGCATGCGCCCGCCATTTTCCAAGATGGTGGCGCCCATGAAGAATCCCGGGCAGCCACCGGGACGGATCCAGGGACATCGGTGGACCGGGAGAGGTGAGTAGGGGGGGTCGGAAGGTGAGGGGGGGATCGGAAGGTGGGGAAGCGGATCGCAGGAGCAGGGGAGCAGGTAGTGACGGCGGTGACCAATCGCTGCCATCTTTTGGTGGCGGCGGCCGATCACCGCCGTGACTTGGTGTGGGGGGGTCAGATCTTGGTGTCCAGCCATGGCAGATGCTATTGCAGCATCGGCCATGGCTGGATTGTAATATTTCACCAGTTTCATTGGTGAAATATTACAAATCGCTCTGATTGGCTGTTTCACTTTTAACAGCCAATCAGAGCGATCGTGGCCACGTGGGGGTTAAGCCACCCCCACTGTGGTGATGCGCAAGGGGTCCTGTGCCTGCGGGTCGGGTGACCTTTCAGTGACCCCGGCCCCCCGGAACATGATTTATAGCATGACGCCGACGTCGGCGTCATGGGTCGGGATGGCACAGGTTTTCATGACGCCGACGTCGGCGTTATGGGTCGGGAAGGGGTTAATTTATTGGGGAATATTTTTTTTTTCCTTAATTTTGGAATTTTTTTTTTACACTTGTTATTTTTATTTTTTGAACTTTTTACTTTGGCCCAGGGTGGGACATTACAGTATAGGGTCAGATCCGCTCCTGGCACATAGTGCCGGGTGTCAGCTGTGATAATCAGCTGACACCCGGCCCGGGAGCGCGTCCGATCGCTGCGACGTACTATTTCGTCCATGTTCAGATTGTCCCACGTTTCATGGACGGGATAGTACGTCGCATGGCAGAAAGGGGTTAATTTAGAATTTAGCTTTAGTTGTACAAATAGTAATTAGAGGTTTAATACAAATATTTCTTGCAGTGTGTGAAAAAATATAAACAAAGATGCTATCAATATATTGTTACTGTAGTATATCAATCAATTCAGTTAAACTAAGTAACTGTACTCCTACAGCAGTTTCCTTGAATCTTTGGATCAGAATGCACAGACTGAGATTATACATTTTCAATCTGGTACATCAGCACTGAAGCAGTACACCACAATCGCATTAGGCCTTTTCCTATGCTGTGTGCTCTGAACTCCTATCCTTACGCATTACAGCTATAAAATGGCATTCCTTTGCCAACCCCTATTTTTTAAACTGACTGTGATAGCCCATTGATTGGTTGAGCTACATCATGTGAACTGATTAGGGGAAGCCACTGTGGTGGCATATGATACCATTAGTGTGTTGAATCTTCAGTAGTATGTGAAATTTCACTGGCAATTTTTTCCTTTTTATTACTGATGCTCACAAATTGCATCGCAGAGTGTGCACATTTATTGAGAACTACCAATTAAACAAAAACAATCAACTCTAACTTGATCCTCCTCAGGTACATCTGCTCATCTGTAATCACTATCTCTTGGTATAAGAGATCTCTTAAGGTCTGAAAAATACTCTGCATTTCATTTATGTAAATTATGCATTTTATTGATTAGGGAAATATTCCAGATAATCTTGATACACTGTAATATGTATGAAAGGGTACTACGTTTTGACCTATCCCTATCTTGTAACCAGAACAATGAAAGATTCATTTCTGTTAGACAGTTTTGAGGATGATGCCCCTGAAGCCAATAGGGCATATTTATTAAGACTGGCTTTGTGTACAGTACAGACCAAAAGTTTGGACACACCTTCTCATTTAAAGATTTTTCTGTATTTTTATGACTATGAAAATTGTAAATTAACGCTGAAGGCATCAAAACTATGAATTAACACATGTGGAATTATATACTTAACAAAAAAGTGTGTAACAACTGAAATTATGTCTTATATTCTAGGTTCTTCAAAGTAGCCACCTTTTTCTTTGATGACTGCTTTGCACACTCTTGGCATTCTCTTGATGAGCTTCAAGAGGTAGTCACCAGAAATGGTTTTCACTTCACAGGTGTGCCCTGTCAGGTTTAATAAGTGGGTTTTCTGGCCTTATAAATGGGGTTGGGACCATCATTTGTGTTGTGCAGAAGTCTGGTGGATACACAGCTGATAGTCCTACTGAATAGACTGTTAGAATTTGTATTTAGGCAAGAAAAATGCAGCTAAGTAAAGAAAAACAAGTGGCCATCATTACTTTAAGAAATGAAGGTCAGTCAGTCCGAAGAATTGGGAAAACTTTGAAAGTGTCCCCAAGTGCAGTTGCAAAAACCATCAAGCACTACAAATAAACTGGCTCACATGAGGACCGCCCCAGGAAAGGAAGACCAAGAGTCACCTCTGCTTCTGAGGATAAGTATATCCGAGTCACCAACCTCAGAAATTGCCGGCTTACAGCAGCTCAGATTAGAGACCAGGTCAATGCCACACAGAGTTCTAGCAGCAGACACATCTCTTCAACAGTTGTTAAGAGGAGACTTTGTGCAGCAGGCCTTCATGGTAAAATAGCTGCTAGGAAACCACTGCTAAGGACAGGCAACAAGCAGAAGAGACTTGTTTGGGCTAAAGAACACAAGGAATGGACATTAGACCAGTGGAAATCTGTGCTTTGGTCTGATGAATCCAATTTTGAGATCTTTGGTTCCAACCACCGTGTCTTTGTGCGACGCAGAAAAGGTGAACGGATGGACTCTACATGCCTGGTTCCCACCGTGAAGCATGGAGGAGGATGTGTGATGGTGTGGGGGTGCTTTGCTGGTGACACTGTTGGGGATTTATTCAAAATTGAAGGCATACTGAAACAGCATGGCTACCACAGCATCTTGCAGTGGCATGCTATTCCATCCGGTTTGCGTTTAGTTGGACCATCATTTATTTTTCAACAGGACAATGACCCCAAACATACCTCCAGGCTGTGTAAGGCCTATTTGACCAAGAAGGAGAGTGATGGGGTGCTACGCCAGATGACCTGGCCTCCAATGTCACCAGACCTGAACCCAATCAAGATGGTTTGGGGTGAGCTGGACTGCAGAGTGAAGGCAAAAGGGCCAACAAGTGCTAAGCATCTCTGGGAACTCCTTCAAGATTGTTGGAAGACCATTTCCGGTGACTACCTCTTGAAGCTCATCAAGAGAATGCCAAGAGTGTGCAAAGCACTCATCAAAGCAAAAGGTGGCTACTTTGAAGAACCTAGAATATAAGACATAATTACAGTTGTTACACACTTTTTTGTTAAGTATATAATTCCACATGTGTTAATTCATAGTTTTGATGCCTTCAGTGTGAATGTACAATTTTCATAGTCATGAAAATACAGAAAAATCTTTAAATGAGAAGGTGTGTCCAAACTTTTGGTCTGTACTGTATATACACTGGTTTTAATGGTCAGCATGCTGAAATAAGATGTATCTAAATTATTAAGAAACACATGCCCCACGCACATTTGCCCACTTTGGCGGAGCTGGCTGAGTCTGGCGTGAAAACACTAAAATTTGCATTTTGTGCAAATTTGTGGTTTACAAAAATTCTGTGATGTTTGATATAGGAAAGATATATATCTTAGTACCGTGTTAGCCAGTAGATAGAAAAATATTTAGAATTGAGAGTCCTCAGTGGTTGATACCTTTTAATGGCTAACTGAAAAGATGGTAACAAATTGCAAGCTTTCGAGACTACTCAGGTCTCTTCATCAGGCAAAGACTATTACAACATCTGAAGAATCACATATTTATACACAACACAGTACAGAAACAATGCAATAGATGAGACAAGTGATGTGAAGCAGAACTGTCATTATGGGAGAGGGATGAACAGTTGTGGCAATAAATATTGGACTAGTTCATAGATAAGGAGTGTGAAAGTTTTATTGCCCTCTGATTGGGGTCTGGTAAAGTTTTGTGATGTTCTCACAGGGTCTTTGAAGTAAATTCCTTAATTGATGTAAAACGTCATAAATCCATGTGATATGTTCATTCCAGCATTGAGAGTGTCAAAGGTCACCATCAATTTGTATTCGCAAACTGATGTTTGAAGGTGTTTTCTGCCAGAGAAATGTTGCAAACATCATCATAAATCAGGCCCTATGTGTAAAGATCAGTCCACACTTATATATTTACTTTGCAGCATTGCTTCATGTTACTTTTCAGGCTTGCCTTTTCATATCAGATTAGTAAATATTTAACAGGGAGTACAAAAAGTGTTTGCAGCTTTATGCGACTGTACAAAATCAATAAAAAATCTCTGCGAATATAAAATATAAATTATTTCTTATATTTATTACTACTATTATTATTACTATTATTACTAGTAAAGTTTATTAATATTATAGTAGAATTGCATACAGGAAAGATAAACATCTTTGTACCGTGTTATCCAGTAGATAGAAAAATATTTAGAATTGAGAGTCCTCAGCGCTTGATACCTTTTAGCGGCTAAATGAAAAGATGGTAACAAATTGCAAGCTTTCGAGACTACTCAGGTCTCTTCATCAGGCATAGAAAAACACAATCTGAAGAGTCACATATTTACACACAACACAGAAATAATGCAATAGAAAAGACAAGTGACAAGAAGCAGATCTATCATTATGGAAGAGGGATTAATAGTTGTGGCCGTAAATATGGGAACAGTTCATAAATAGAGTTGAGCTAAACAGGTCGTTCATTTTCAAAAATCGCCGATTTTCGCAAAAGTCGGGTTTCATGAAACAAAACCCGACCGTGGAGTGAGTTCGGTCACGTGTTCGGCGACCATTTTGCCGGAGTCGGTTTTCCTCTACACCTTAAGTGCCTTTTCTCGGCCAATTAGCAAGGACGCAGGCTGTGGGCAACATGATGACATAGCAGGCGGCCAGCACCATCTTAGAGAAGGGCATTGTAGCGATTGGCTGGCTTTCAATGGCGTCACAGTGCATATAAAATCCCTCAGCGCCGACCGCCATTTTACAGCTGCCTAACTCAGTGTAGGGGAAGGTTGCTGGCGGTGCGTCAGAGCAGGGAGAGCGTTAAGCAGGGCCTAAACAAAAAAAACTTCGTGCTGATAGCGATTAGCTGTACAGTGACTGTGCAGCGAGAGGGGAGGATTTTAGTGTGTGAAGCAACGCTGGTTCTTAGGCTGCAGGCCTGCCAGTGACGCTGTAGAAATTGCTTGTGTGAACCATAAGATTTGATTACAGGCTGCCTGCCTGTGATAAAGGGGCAATTAATTTGGTGGAGTAGCTGAGCTGCCTACCAGTGACAGTGTACAAATTGCTTGATTGGAGCATCACATCTGATTACTAGGCTGCCTGACTGTGATAAAGGGGCAATTAATTTGGTGGAGTAGTACAGCTGCCTGGCCCTGACAGTGTACAAATTGCTTTAGAGGAGCATCACATCTGAATAGTAGGCTGCCTGACTATGATAAGGGCAAATAATTTGGTGGAGTAGTACAGCTGCCTGGCACTCACAGTGTACAAATTGCTTTAGTGGAGCATCACATCTGATTAGTAGGCTGCCTGACTGTGATAAGGGGGCAATTAATTTGGTGGAGTAGTACAGCTGCCTGGCACTCACAGTGTACAAATTGCTTGATTGGAGCATCACATCTGATTACTAGTCTGCCTGACTGTTATAAAGGGGAAATAAATTTGGTGAAGTAGTACAGCTGCCTGGCACTCACAGTGTACAAATTGCTTTAGTGGAGCATCACATCTGAATAGTAGGCTGCCTGACAATGTTAAGGGGCAAATAATTTGGTGGAGTAGTACAGCTGCCTGGCACTCACAGTGTACAAATTGCTTTAGTGGAGCATCACATCTGAATAGTAGGCTGCCTGACAATGTTAAGGGGGCAATTAATTTGGTGGAGTAGTACAGCTGCCTGGCCCTGACAGTGTACAAATTGCTTTAGTGCAGCATCACATCTGATTAGTAGGCTGCCTGACTGTGTTAGGGGGGCAATTAATTTGGTGGAGTAGTACAGCTGCCTGGCACTCACAGTGTACAAATTGCTTGATTGGAGCATCACATCTGATTACTAGTCTGCCTGACTGTGATAAAGGGGAAATAAATTTGGTGGAGTAGTACAGCTGCCAGGCCCTGACAGTGTACAAATTGCTTTAGTGGAGCATCACATCTGAATATTAGGCTGCCTGACTGTGTTAAGGGGGCAATTAATTTGGTGGAGTAGTACAGCTGCCTGGCCCTGACAGTGTACAAATTGCTTTAGTGGAGCATCACATCTGAATAGTAGGCTGCCTGACTGTGTTAAGGGGGCAATTAATTTGGTGGCGTAGTACAGCTGCCTGGCACTCACAGTGTACAAATTGCTTGATTGGAGCATCACATCTGATTACTAGTCTGCCTGACTGTGATAAAGGGGCAATTAATTTGGTGGAGTAGTACAGCTGCCTGGCACTCACAGTGTACAAATTGCTTCATTGGAGCATCACATCTGATTACTAGTCTGACTGACTGTGATAAAGGGGCAATTAATTTGGTGGAGTAGTACAGCTGCCTGGCCCTGACAGTGTACAAATTGCTTTAGTGGAGCATCACATCTGAATAGTAGGCTGCCTGACTGTGTTAAGGGGCAATTAATTTGGTGGAGTAGTACAGCTGCCTGGCCCTGACAGTGTACAAATTGTTTTAGTGGAGCATCACATCTGAATAGTAGGCTGCCTGACTGTGTTAAGGGGGCAATTAATTTCGTGGAGTAGTACAGCTGCCTGGCCCCGACAGTGTACAAATTGCTTTACTGGAGCATCACATCTTAATAGTAGGCTGCCTGACTGTGTTAAGGGGGCAATTAATTTGGTGGAGTAGTACAGCTGCCTGGCACTCACAGTGTACAAATTGCTTGATTGGAGCATCACATCTGATTACTAGTCTGCCTGACTGTGATAAAGGGGCAATTACTCTTGTGGAGTTGTACAGCTGCCTGGCACTGACAGTGTACAAATTGCTTGATTGGAGCATCACATCTGATTACTAGTCTGCCTGACTGTGATAAAGGGGCAATTAATTTGGTGGAGTAGTACAGCTGCCTGGCACTCACAGTGTACAAATTGCTTGATTGGAGCATCACATCTGATTACTAGTCTGCCTGACTGTGATAAAGGGGCAATTACTCTTGTGGAGTTGTACAGCTGCCTGGCACTGACAGTGTACAAATTGCTTGATTGGAGCATCACATCTGATTACTAGTCTGCCTGACTGTGATAAAGGGGCAATTACTCTTGTGGAGTTGTACAGCTGCCTGGCACTGACAGTGTACAAATTGCTTTAGTGGAGCAGCACATCTGAATAGTAGGCTGCCTGACTGTGATAAGGGGACAATTATTTTGGTGGAGTAGTACAGCTGACTGGCCCTGACAGTGTACAAATTGCTTTAGTGGAGCATCACATCTGAAAAGTAGGCTGCCTGACTGTGTTAAGGGGCAATTAATTTGGTGGAGTAGTCCAGCTGCCTGGCACTCACAGTGTACAAATTGCTTGATTGGAGCATCACATCTGATTACTAGTTTGCCTGACTGTGATAAAGGGGCAATTAATTTGGTGGAGTAGTACAGCTGCCTGGCACTCACAGTGTACAAATTGCTTGATTGGAGCATCACATCTGATTTCTAGTCTGCCTGACTGTGATAAAGGGGCAATTAATTTGGTGGAGTAGAACAGCTGCCTGACACTCACAGTGTACAAATTGCTTGATTGGAGCATCACATCTGATTACTAGTCTGCCTGACTATGATAAAGGGGCAATTAATTTGGTGGAGTTGTACAGCTGCCTGGCACTCACAGTGTACAAATTGCTTTAGTGGAGCATCACATCTGAATAGTAGGCTGCCTGACTGTGATAAAGGGGCAATTAATTTGGTGTAGTAGCACAGCTGACTGCCGCTGACAGTGTACAAATTGCTTGTGTGGAGCATCACATCTGATTTCTGAATTATACTGTAATCCATAGTGAGCCTATGACAGTCTGTGTGCTACTCCACAAATATATACGGAGATGAAAATTTTTCACCTTCATCTTATACAGCTGTACGCTTCTCATACAGTAACATATATCTTCTGTGATTTTGGCAACATTTACACAAGCATGAGGAAGTATGGTGGAAGAGGTCGAGCACGTGGTGGTGGTGGGCCACCTGTTACTGATGGTGGTGGTGGTGCTGCATCTGCTGCTAGTGCCAAAAGCACAATAGCACCTAACGCAGGAGGTGTTGAGCCTGCGTCATCGTCTGGCTCCAGAAGGCCTGGAAGGCTTCCTTTTCTTGGAGTAGGTAAACCACTTTTAAAGCCTGAGCTTCAGGAAAAGGTTTTGGCTTACATTGCCGAAGCTGCGTAAAGCTCTATCGCCTCCTCTTCTGATATTTCAAAATCTGCAACCACTGACTCGTCATGCAGCCTTCTGGTCAGGACCAACCACTTTCCTTGGCTCCTTTACCCCACTACAAGTGAAGGATGCGTCAGTCCCACACTTCAGATTACTCCATGGAGCTCTTTTCACATACCATGACTGGGTTATTAAGTCAAAGCCTCATTCCCCAGTACAAGATGAATCTGACATTAGTGCACTGATGACAGCCACTGCTAGATGATTGTGCTGCCCCATGCATTGAAGCACAGAACTACATTGCCCTTGAAGTCTACTGCGCCACAATGTGACCCTGCTGAAACTCATGTGCCCCTTCCGCATACTGTACCACCTTAGATGATGACAGAGAGGATGGTCAGATGAAATTGAAGAGAGGTGATGGATGACCCAGTTGTTGACCCGGATTGGCATGTAGTGGTGGAAGAGGGTGCCACTGGCAGTCCTCAGGAGAGGAGAAGGATCTGCAGCAGGTATCGAGATCGCATCGGGGTTTATTTGGCAGGCCTGTACGAGTCCCAAAAGGTCTTAAAAAAATAAAGTTGCAGGGACGGTTGGCCTGACGGTCAAATTACCCAGAGCGTACAAGGCCTGAAAATGTATACCATAGTAGGAAGAGTGCAGGTGGCACTTTTTTGAACAAAATCCTACCGATGAGGCTAAGGTTGTCTGTAAAAAGTGCCTAAGAACCTTTAGCCGAGGGAAAAATCTAAAAAATTTGAACACCAGTTGCATGCTTAGACATTTAGTGAACATGCACATGCAAGCGTGGACGGAGTACAAAAACTCAGATAGCACATGTGCACCGGCTCCTACTCAAGTTAGCCAGCAACGCTCCATTGCTTCCCCCACTGTAAGGCCACCGTTGGCACATCCCAGCAACAAATGTAGAGGTGTCGTGCAAGGCAAAACAGTGAGGGAATCACTATGTTTATCCCACGAAAAACTTCATCTAAGCCATCACCACCACCACCACCAACCACCATCACCATCAACCACCCACTCTCAGTCCCTCGTGTCCACCGATAGTTCCAGCAGATGCAGCTCTCAAGTCCAGCTCAACCTAGCAGACGCTCTGAGTAGGAAAAGAAAGTACTCAGCCTCTCATCCTCGTACACAGGGTTTGAACGCCTGCATTGCAAAACTGATCTCATTAGAGATGATGCCCTTCCGTTTGGTTGAAAGCGCATCGTTCAGAGAACTTCATGCCCTACGCTGTCCCACGCTATGACATACCCAGTCGCCACTTTTTTTCGAGAAAAGCCATCCCTGCCCTCCACCAGCATGTGAAAGACTGCATTGTCCATGCACTGCAGCAATCAGTCAGTGGAAAGGTGCACCTCACAACAGATGCATGGGCCAGTAGGCATGGCCAGGGCATTACTGTCCATAACTGCGCACTGGGTTAATGTGGTGGATGCAGGGTCCACAGAGAGGCGGTGGTGGTGGGACAGTGCTGCCTAGCCCAGTTATAGGCAACAGTTGGCTGTAGGCGTTCGCCCCCCTCCTCCTCCTCCTCCTCCAGAAGGAAAGCTCGTCAGCAGAGCGCAGATGCACGAGCACTCCATCGCAACTTGAGTGTTGCAGACGAGGTGTCCCACTATCGAACAGCTAGTGGTAAGCTTCAGCAGCTGTTTTACAAATGATGTGTTTGGGTGACAAGAGACACACCGCTGATGTACTGTCCCAATACTTGCATCGAGAAACAGAGACATGGCTGGGCAGTATACATCTTGAGCCAGGCAAAGTAGTCAGTGATAACGGCAGTAATTTTGTGGTGGCCATATCCATGTCAAAACTCCGACACATACCTTGCCTTGGGTTCACACCTTGAACCTGGTGGTGTAGTGCTTTTAAATAATTATCCGGGTTAACAGCTCTGCTCCATAAAGGGGCGAAGACTGTGTTCGCACATCCGTCGCTCCCCCGTAGACTCCAGTCGCATGCAGAAGCTGCAGCAAGCGCTCAAGCTCCCCAAGCACCGCCTAATCATAGATGTTGCCACAAGGTGGAACTCCACCATGCACATGGTTGAGAGGCTGTGGAAACAGAGGCAGGCTGTAATGCATTTATGGGAGGATACACGGGCAGGTAGTTTGAGGGCAGACATGGAGTTGTGGGTGTGCAGTGGTCAAAGCTGAAAGACCTCTGTAAAGTCCTTCAGTGTTTTGAGGAATGCACACGGCTGGTAAGCGCAGACACGCCATCATAAGCATGAGCATCCCACTTATGCGTCTGCTCATGCAAACTTTTGACGCACATTAAGGATCATGGCGTGTGCAGTGGAGGATGACGACGAGGAAAGGGAAGTCTTGATGACATTCAGCCATTGTCTGCTCAGGGAACTGTCCTGGACGAGGTGGAGGAAGAAGAGGAAGAGGAGGGGGGGATGATTATTAGGGGAGGAGGATGCTTCTGAGGGTCCAAGACAAATGTTGGCTTGCCAAGTTCAGGTCCGGGTTTGTGCGTGACTGGAGGGATGTTGATTTGGCAGAAAGTGCTCCTACTACCTACCTGGCAGTGCATCACTGACACCTGGAACATTGGTCCACATGTCTGATTATGCCTTGCGGATCCTAAAAAGGGACCCCCACATTGTAAAAATGATGAAGGATGACGACTACTGGTTGGCCAACATCCTCGATCCATGCTATAAAGGCAAATTACATAATATCATGCCACAGGAGAACCTAGAGCTAATATTACCCAACAAACAAGAAACTCTGGTAAACCATTTGTTAGAGGCATTCCCATTTAACAGCAGCGTTGCAGGTTCTACCATGAGCCGTCATGGGCCAAATGGAAGAGGTGTTTGTGGTCGACACAGCCGAAGTGGCGTTGGAGACAGGGGTTTTATGACCATGTTGTGGACTGATTTCTCACGGACACCTCACACGCATGGTAATAATCTGCAATCGACAGCAACAGACAGGAGACAGCAGTTGACAACTATGGTTACAAATTACTTCTCCTCCCCTATCGATGTTCTCCCTCACCCGTCATTCCCCTTTGACTACTGGGCCTGTAAACTGGAAACCTGGCCTGAATTGGCACAATATGCTTCACAGGAGCTCGCTTGCCCTGCTGGTAGTGTGCTATCAGAAAGAGTCTTCAGTGCTGCTGGATCAATCCTGACAGAAAGAAGGACCTGGCTGTGGACAGAAAACGTTGATGATCTAACCTTTATTAAAATGAACCATGCATGGGTTTCAAAGGATTTTGTCCCACCTTCCCCTCAGGACACATAGGATGTCAGCAAAATGGCTCGTTTTGTCGTCGTCTTCCTCTGAATTCTCAAATTCCTCCATTTTCAGCTGCAGAATGTCCAGCATACACCTCAACCTATGTAACTTTTTGCCACCTCTCTATCTGGCCTGACCCCCCACCCCCCACAGGGCCAGGGTCACCTCCTGGCGCCCCCGGGCTAGTGCCGGTACCCTGAGTAGGTGGGGGCTCCCACTCTCGGGCGACGGCACTGGCACAGGGTCCCTCATAGTACCAAAAAGTGGCTCTGACGGTGGGATGGGCCCACTCGCCGTCAGACACATGGGCATACTATGAGGGGCCCTGTGCCAGTGCTGGCGCACATGACTGGGCCCCCCCGCTTGCTTATGGCCCCAGCACTCGCAATAGTTCCCTCTCCCTGCTCCACAGCTGTGGAGTCTTGGCACTGAAATCATTCACAGGAACAGCCACTACCAATTTTGGTAACTGATCCATGCTGGTTAAGACTTAGCTATGGCCTGTCCTGCTGGCCTCTACCTTACGATGCTCAATGCCATTGGCTACCATTTTCAATGGACGCCGACTCACAATTGGATGCATTGGCGGTTTATGGTGATCTTCTTTCACACTTTTCATAGTCACAGACGTCTGATATTCGTGGCACCCTTTTTAAATGTCTCCTCTCCTGCCAATCCAATAGTATTGCCATATATTTATATGCTTTGTGAACATGAACAATACAAACATTAAGTAACTGAAAAAGATGAAAAATATCTTTACAGACTGGTTTACTAGGTCTGTGTGTTAAGAATAAAATGTCGATTTTTTTAAACTGTACCCAGAAATGTTTTTGAAAACCTGACCACACTTTTGTAAATACGAGAACTAAAGAATTGTGTGAGAAACCTGTTGGCACGTTGTGTTTAGAAAGTCTAAGGGTTACCAGCCGATGGGCCATACTAGGTTGAAGGATCATACATGGCAGCTGGATCATTGCCAAAAGGAAACAGGAGACTGAAAAGTGGGGGCCATTGGGCACGATGGGCAAACACGGCCTGCTGCAGCTGTTATGTGGTTTGGTTGGTGAGGTGACTGCTAGGCCTAGCCTGAAAATAATCACTGTTCAATGCAATTTTTCAGGCAAAAGGTTTTAAAACATTTTAATTCAATTTTGGCTGCTGATTACGAATATGAACTCTGTGTTTGGCTATCACATCAGGATTTAGATTTAGAGATATTTTCCATTTTTGATGAAAATTACTACTGTCGAATGTTTTATGATAAAAACACATGATTTTCGGTACTACATTTTGTATATTTTTAATGAAGGAATAACAAAGATTACAAAGTCTATGTACAGCAAACAAAATATACTTACAGAATTCAAATACCAAATATAAAAACACATATATATGGCACACAGATGAATGACAAATGGCAGTTATTTGAACTTTCTTTTATTGGCTGATCTGTGATGTACAGCTTCTGGGTTGTCTCTCATCAAGCTCCTGCAATAATCAGTCATCATGTGTGAGTCCCAGTGGCCTTGATACCGTTCTTCCATTGTTTTAATGTCCTGATGAAAACGCTCCCCTTGCTCCTCGCTCACATCCCCAAGGTGCTCTGGAAAAAAGTAAAAATGGCTGTGTAAATACTGAATCTTGATACTCCTTCTGCATCCAAGATATTGCAGACTCATTAGTAGCTCTTCCACAATGTCTTCATGGTTGTCTGCTTTCTTATTCCCTAGAAAATTCTGCACCACATTTCAAAATGCATTCCAAGCTCTTTATTCTCTCATTCATTGATGTGATAAAATTTGGGTCTCTCCGAAGTGTTCTTAGTTGAGGTCCATCAAATATTCCAGCCTTTTTCTTCTCTTCACTAAGACCAGGAAAAGTTGAACATATATAGTTAAAGCATTCTCCACAGTGATTGAGAGGTTTGACGAACTGCTTCATCAATCCAAGTTTTATGTGCAAGGGAGGAAAGACAATGTTATTCCTATCCACTAGAGGATCATGGATCACATTCTTATCACCAGATTTTAAACTCTGTCGCTGATTCCATTCATTTTTCAAGCAATGCTCTGCTGTAGCTCAACTGTCCCAGTAGCACAGAAAACAAGGGTGTTTTTTGTACCCTCCTTGTAGACCCAAAAGAAAGGTAACCATTGTAAAATCAACACAAATTAACCACCCATGAACATTATATTGTAACCTCTGTAGAACAATCTGCATGTTTTTATATTCTTCTTTACGTTTTACAGAATGACCTATTGTTACAGAGCCATACTTATTTCCATTATGTAACAGAACACATTTTAAACTTATTTTGGAACTATCCATAAAAAGCCTCCAATCCCTTGAATCATATGCTGGAAGTCCCATAAAGAGAAGTAGCCCTTCAACATCAGTACAATAGACAAGCTGGCTATCTGAATGGAAGTACTTACGCAGTTCTGCTTCCCTGTTACGATAAAATGAGTCACTTGTACTGGGTTTGAACATTCGATTCTCTTGTAGTCTTCTTGAAGTCAATAGTTCAGCAGACTCTTTTGGTACATAAAGATCTCTAACCAGCTCATTCAAAGCAGACTGAGTAAACATAATTGCTTTGTCACTATCTTCATGACATGGCTGAAAAATATCTGAACTGTCTTCTTCATCAGTATAACAATGTGAGGAGAGATCTGTGTCAAAGTTTTCTGGAAGCGCAGTTCATTTTGGAACAGGTATGTCTTCACTATGGGCAACTGGTCGAATAGCTGAAGGGATACTCGGGTATTGCAAATATTTCTTTTTTTTCTTATTCTAACCTTTTACATCGACAAGGCAGAAATTGCAGTCTGGTAAATGATTGCTTGGTTCTCTCCAAATCATAGTAACTCCAAACTGAAGTTTAGCATTCTTTCCTTGAGACCATGATCTCAAGCTCTCAATACAGGTTTTGCACACTTTTGTGGGGAGAACAATGCTTGTCTTGTTCTCCAAGTTTAATTCTGAAGTACGCACAATACACCCTCTTAACAAAGTCAGTAATGTTGCACCTCTGAGTCTTTACAGTAAATTTTCCACAGATGTAGCCAAAAATATTAGGATCATTTGATCACTGTCTTCCGCGAGATGTAGAGGCCATTGTTAGATCAGAAAAACATCCTGCAGAGAAATACAAGCTAAAAGTTGCTAGCTACCTGAGTTGTTCATTGAATTTCTGTCCCCCCACACCTTAGGTATTGATTCACAACCCAAAAAATGAAAAACAGCAGGATAAAAACAATAAATATCAAAAGTCAGTGAAAATTCCAATAAATAAAACAGTACCTGCACACGACTGCATACGTTACAGTGGGAGCACACATGCTTAAATTTGCATGTATTGCCATATTTGCACTGGCCCTCATTAAACTGACAGCATGTTCAGGATTTTTCATTTGCTCCCTGCCCCCCCTGACTACCTCCTCCTTGTCCCGCCTGCTGGGAAATGCTCCCTCCGCTCCCATGAAAGGACTGCCCATACCTTGCGGGCGCCATCACTTAAAGCCACAGGCCTATATCCTTTTGATACTACAAGTGCGGTGAGCTTCCCCAATCGCGTCCAGATAACAAAACAGTCATGAACTATTTTCCGTGGACTTCTGAACTCTAACATTCGGTAATATAGGGAATGCTTGCATCGAGTTCAGGAAAGTTTGCTGGATAAGGCGCCAGTGCCAGCTTCGCTTCTCCTCCTTTTTCCTGTCATCCCTCTTTGCCCTATCCAAATTAAACTTCTCCAAGGGGTAAAGGGAAAATTTTCCACTTATTCAGCACGACAAATTTTCGCCTTCTATTCTTTTTTAAAATGCATCCCCAAGGGGCCCTCAAAGCAAATGTTAACTTGACCCTTTGCCCTATCGTGCAATTTTACCACATTCCCTTTATTCTTCTCCATTTGCAGTGACACGGATACACCAGAGCTGGGTACCTGTTCCCCCTCCATGGCCCTACAGGGGTCACCCACAATCTGATTCCCCAAACCGATGCCGCGACCCATAGCCCGACGGGTGACACCCCTGCCCCAGTCACAGTACCCCCTTCCATTCTTTTTAAAATGTAAGACATAGTCAACAGCACCTCCCTAATATCCGGGCCTACCATACCACCGCCACCCCTCGGACCCAGCTTCTCTAACTCCAACGCACTACCGCCACCGATTACACCTCAACCAGCCCCTGCGGGCGACAAACATGACAAAGACTCATACTCAACAAGCTGCACAGGTGCTGTGTCCCCGGCAACCGAACGTCACGCATCCTGTCGCTCTCCAGCCACATCCATGTCGCTGTCTGGATCATAAGATTCTGCGCCGCCTCGCTGCCCCTGGCATGCGCCCCTGGCCTCCTCATCACCAGGGGGACTGAGTGCGTGCAGCGCGACAAATTAACGACTTCTTTAAGGCCCAGGAACGCCCCTGCGATCCCGTAAACTGTAGCGATGGCCATCCTTGTGCCCCATCCGCCATTGCGACCACACTGCCCACCACTCTCCTCCTGGTTCGCCTGCTGTCAGGGCCAGGCAGCAGGGGGTCCAGCTGATGCAGCCTGCCCGCTGAACACCTCCTCTTCTTCCTCCCCGTTGCAGGCATACTACCGACGTCTTCCTCCAGGGCGCCTGCCGCACGCACAGCTCCCATGTCTGACTCCCTGCCTGCTCTGGCCTGTACCCCGGGCCTCCGCTACGATGCTTCTCCCGGCTCACTACGGGGTTCCACGCCACCCCCCGCAGCGCTGCTAGCCCCTGGTGCCGACTGCACTCTACGAGGAGGCAGCACATCCTGTGTGACCTGCACTTCTGTTGCGGCACTGGATCCAGGTCCGCTCGGCAGACCTGCGCCTGCCGCCTGGCTAGGCAGTTTCCTGGCGGAGGTGTGACAATGGGAGGGAGCCGCACCACTTCCTCCAGCCTCCTCAGGGTCCTTGGAGGGGTTCCGGAACATGCGCCGGCCACGTGATGACAGCTCCGGTGACAGCCTCTCTGGGGTCCTGGTCCTCCTGCCCTTGCTCTCTGCATCCTGGGTATCCGTTAGTGCCCATGAGGCCATCCCCTCTCCTGGAGCATGCAAGCTCCCGCAGCCGCTCCATAAGATTTTACACAGACACACCTGACTGTTTCTGCCTCCAGCCACGGGATGACCACCGCCGACATTACAACATAACAAGGTGTATGAACACCTCCTCTCGAAGTCAAAGGTGAAACCCGGATTACATTAAGCCAAATGAATTTCCTCAGATGCAGTGTTTTTAAAAAAAAAAAAAAATTTCTATTGACATATGAAGGATAAAATAACTATCAATTTATATAAAAAGGATGCAAGTTTACAAAAAGGGAAGTAGGACTGTCCCTTACATTTTCACCACATTGCTG
Organism: Oophaga sylvatica; assembly: GCA_033576555.1. Taxonomy (NCBI): domain Eukaryota; kingdom Metazoa; phylum Chordata; class Amphibia; order Anura; family Dendrobatidae; genus Oophaga; species Oophaga sylvatica. Next base: position 420,248,333 of record JARQOD010000005.1, read on the forward strand.
CATGGTAAAGAGTCAGACTACAGTTTTGTGACCACATCAATCGCAAGTTGTAATAAAACACCTGCAGTTCTCTATACATAATAGATTTATTACCATTATGTTCCAATGTCATGATCCTAGAATAAGGAACGTGGCTTAGTGAATAACATTCGCCATTTATAAATTTATCTTCAGCAAGTTACAAATATTAATAGAATTTGTTGCCTATCGATTATTCACTACAGTTGTGTAGAGAACAAATAATGAGTAAAGTCCCAGATACATGTGATATACAGAACAGTGGGGCGATATGCCCAAAAAAAAAGGTACTTTGTGTTAGGGTCTGCGGAACGCACCAAATATATGAGGTAGAGAGATGCGTTCGCAGCCCAGGGTCCACCGTGCAGGCGGAACCTGCTGCTAGTAAAATGGCGCAAGACGCGAACTCTGTTATCCCGCAGAGTCGCCAAAATAAACACCGCAATGCGCTGTGGCAATATGTGCAAACTCTGTTATTTCACAGAGCCGCTAGAAGGAGTGCCGCAGCGCTATATGGCGATGTGTGCGAACTCACTAAACACAACTGAGTCGCAAAATAAACACGCTAGGGCGCTGTCTAGCGATGAAAGCGAACCCTGTTACGTCACAGAGCCGCTGAGAAAAAGTTCTGTGTCCTGTCAGGCACCCAGGTACACAGTTAAGTGCTAAGCGAACATAGAACGTTATCATGTGCTAATGTCCTCGCGGGAGTCACTCGCAATCTATGGCGTCTGAACGCCAGGCCCTGAATACGGCAATCAAACTCCTCACCGGTTATGCCGGTGAGCCGCCCGCCAGAGCCGTGGGGTACTCGGCACCGAGCCCGTTGATTTCTATGGGGGATGTCACGGTAGCTGCAGCTCGGTCCGTGGCCCTGGGCGCTCACTGAAAAATGGGGATATTTACAGGGGATTAAATGTTCGTGTAGTTTGTCGTGACGCCACCTGTAGTACCTGGTCAGGGTGACCAGCGCTGCTGTGCAGGTCCTCTGGAAGGGATGGTGTTGTGCAGCTAGGTGATAAGTCTTCTACAGGTAAGACTGTATCCTTCCAGGGCAGGTAGATGTAAGGTAAAGCTATGGTGCAGGATTGATGTAGCAGAGTGGAGTGTGCGACGGAGTAATAATGCAGGAAACAGTTCTTGTGCAGTTTCAAAGGTTTACTCACAGTCTGTTGTGCACACAGATTCCAGCCGGGCACTGTGTCCTTCCAGTGAGTAGTCCAGCAACCCTCAGATAGATTGGTCACACTTCCAAAGACTCCCTTTTATGTTCCTTTCCGGCTTCTTAGAGCTACACTCCTTACTCCTTCTCTGCACCTCCCTACCACAGAGCCCTCAGACAAGGCAGTATTAGGTCCTTTCAGTTACCAGTCTGGACTGGTGGTTGCCTAAGCCACACGGCCAGAAGTCTTGGACGTACTTGACCTCTAGGCTGCCTCCGGATGAGATTATGGTAGCTAGTGGCTCTTGAAGAGTCCCACTAGACGCGGTGTTACTAGTGGCGATGAACTGACCCACTAGTCTAGGAACCGTTTCCCGATGTTTGCCTGGTCCTCCTGCTCCCAGGATCGGGCACAGCCTCAGTGCTGTATTGCCCTGAACCTCTTTCTTTCTCTTCAGCAAGGCTCCCTGAGGTAAACCCAGGAGAGCTGCAGGCCAGGCCAGTACCCACTTCACTGCCTGCCTGTCTCCAACTGAAACTCTAAACTAACATGCTGCTGCCTCATGCTGCAGCTAGCTCCACCCACCCAACTCTACACCCTTTACTAACCAGCCTGAAGCTCAGCACTGGCATGATGTGTGTGGATGCGGTGATGGAGTCAATGGGGTGCTTCCCTCTTACCTGAGAGTGAGGTGTCACACCGCTGGGTGCGATGCAACATCTCTGTGGCGACTGGACCCTCAGGGCGCCACACCGGTAATCTAGGGCATCTAGGACACCGACCCTGACCAGCTAGCATACCAAACTCCTCACCGATTAAGTCGGTATTCTAGGGGCTTATTTCAGCCGGGACCCTAACCACACACACGCATGACCACACTGGCGCAAAGCATATAATGGATGATACTAGCGCATGGCGGCTCAGCATTGCCACCCTTTTATAATAACAGCTACAGGACCTGCCAGAAACAAGGACTAATGAAACTTGTTCCAGAACACCAGTAGTCACAGGACCTTCCTGGCAGACCAATAGGAGCTGCTGAAGTACCTGAGCATGTGACCCCTGATCTCCAATGAGAGATCTCACCCTGGGCATGCTCAGAAGGGAAAAACAAGGACTTTGTCCTAAAGACGTCTGCTCGCCGCTAAACAGTACTGGCCACAATAGCAGAGTCTGGAGGAGCAGCAGTAATCCTCTGCACGCTGCCAGACTGGGCGAGACGCTGGGACCGACGTCTAAGCTGAGCAGAGTCCACTGCGGCCAGAGACGAATTGGAGACCGCAGCCGGAATGGCTCGAGATTCCCCTTGTGCAGAAGCGGGAACTCGACCCCTAACACTTTGATAGTCAAGAAAATATTTTCGTATCTGTTGGAAAGAGGTGTAACTGAGGGCTCCGTACAAAACAATGCATGGCAGTGAGAAACTCTCTCAATGTTGTTCCCCCTACCGGTGGAAACCATAAGCAGGCAATACTAAAAAAAAATTACAATATTATGCTGACTTTTTCCTATTTGTTGCCAAGAGGTGTAACTCAGGGCCCTGTGCAAAACAATGCATGTGAGTGATCCAATTTCTCCATACTGTTCCCCTTACTGGTGGAAACCATTAAAAGGCAATGCAATAAAGAGCTTTAATTATTATGCTGAGTTATTCACACAAGAGAACCGCTATGATGACTCAATGAATAATGCCATGTGGTAACAATTTTTTACCTTAATCCCAGCTGCTATATCTGTATGTGCGATGGGAGTCCCATCCCTCTGCCCCCCAGAATCAGTGCAGCGCCGTGAAAGGTTTGCATTGCACAACAGCTAAGATGCACTTACATCTGTCTATTCTGCTAAGAGAATCACTGCCTTGTAATATATGAATTTATGGAACCAGGCATCAGCCAGGGGCCGCTGCTGTGCCTGTGGGCCCTTGTCAGCTGCCTGGTCTGCCTGCCCATAACGCCGGCCAGGACCTGGTGCTGTGGAAGATTCTATAGCGGTAGCCAGCTCATTGATGTAAATGTTGAAGAGCGTTGGACTTCGGCTACTCCCTTTAGACATGTTCAAATATAGATGTGAATATGTCATCAGGAATATACAGCTGTACTGTACTTCACTTTCGTGCTTAGCAGAATTGAGTGGTAGCCAGAGTGGGCCTCTGGCTACCAGTTTTTCTCCGTTAATACATACGGAGCTGAACAATTAACACAGTAAGTGGCCACTGGCCAGCTTTCAAGGTCAGACGAAACTGAGATCTCATGGAGTCGTCAGACGAGGGGCCATAAACCCTTATAATGTTAAAGCCACAAGGATTTAGATAAAACCACACACAGACAGAGGTTAAGTAAACCGTAAAGTTTAACAATCACAAGCCGCAAACATATGGAACCGTTAAATTTTTTACCAGAAATGCAGCGATGTAATTGTCTTAATGCATTCTGTATTTTTGAATATGCATTCAAAAGAGCCATTTGTATATTCACACTACACTATTAACAGCAATCATATCTATATTCTTGATCAACGCAAGATTAACCCATAGACTACTATCTATAATCATGACAATCTTTTTTAGCAATATCTATAGTAAAGTTATGTCAAGTAATGTTAAAAGTAGCTGCTACTATGTATTGCGTAAATAACATAGGTGTTTGAACATCTGAACATTCTTGCATTTCTAAAACTGTGACCATGCTCAATATTCCACAACTGTTCCGTTCTGCTGTGTAGTAAATATTGGAGAGACAACATAGATGATCACAGAGGGTTTCAACAAAGTAATTTATAAATAATAACATAATTTTTTTTTTCCGTTCTATAAGCCAGTAAAGAAGGAACATGCAGTTTCAATCATACAAGTTATCGCTTACAAAATTTATTAAGTCCTCTGCAGCTACAAGCATTCAGCTGTCACTGTTTTGTATTAAACTCTTACCATTTGAGGCAGGCAAAGTTATGGCTCTGAAGGAGATAAACAAACATAGTTAACAAAGAATAATAATAAATAATCTTTATTTTTATATAGCGCTAACAGATTCCGCAGCGCTTTACAGTTTTGCACACATTATCATCACTGTCCCCGATAGGGCTCACAATCTAGATTCCCTATCAGTATGTTTTTGGAGTGTGGGAGGAAACCGGAGTACCCGGAGGAAACCCACGCAAACACGGGGAGAACATACAAACTCCTTGCAGATGTTGTCCTAGGTGGGATTCGAACCCAGGACTCCAGCGCTGCAAGGCTGTAGTGCTATCCACTGAGCCACCGTGCTGCCCCAAAGAAATATTTGTCATGAAATACTGAGCCAACATCACAGCATTGCTATATCCAATTTATATGAAGTGTATTGAGTCCAATGTGCGCAACCAGGCAACCAAAAAAGGAGCTTTTCAAATTAACCCTTTAAGGTACATAAATGTTATGAAGGAAAGCAACGAGACCGGCCTATGCCGAGGAGTGAACATGATGAAGGGGACGTTCATCCTGGCCCGGCGGCACTGTTGGGCTTCCTGTTCAAGTACATGGGCAGAGCACCATAAGCTCCTTTTACTGGCGGACCAAGACACAAATATACAACATGGATGCACGGCTTTGTGTGAACCCATCAGAGCCAGATGATTGTGATTGTTGGGTGGTAGCCAGACTGGGCCTCTGGCTACCAGTTTTTCTCGGTAAATAGATACGGAGCTGAACTATTAACACAGCAATATCTCCAGCTGGACTGTAGTTATACAGTTTACTTTCCTGCTTTGCAGAATTTGCTGTTAGCCAGACTGGGCCTCTGGCTAACGGTTTATCTTCGTAAATAGATACGGAGATGAACAATTCCAACAGCAATGTATACAGCTGTATTGTACTGATAGAGTAAACGTTCCTGTTTTTCAATTTTAGTGTTAGCCAAACTGGTGCTCTGAGTATGGGTGTTCCTGCGGAAATAGATACGGAGCAGAACAATTGACACAACCATATCTACAGCTGGACTGTAGCTGTCCAGTTCACTTTCCTGCTTTGCAGAATTGGGTGGTAGCCAGACGGGCCTCTGGCTACCACTTTTTCTTGTTAAATAGATAAGGAGCTGAACAATTAACACATTTATATCTCCAGCTCGACTGCAATTATACAGTTCATTTTCCTGCTTTGAAGAATTTGCTGTTAGCCAGACTGGGCCTCTGGCTAACATTTTACCTTCGTAAATAGATACGGAGATGAACAATTCCACCAGCAATGTATACAGCTGTATTGTACTGATAGAGTAAACGTCCCTGTTTTTCAATTTTGGTGTTAGCCAAACTGGAGCTCCGAGTATGGGTGTTCCTGCGGAAATAGATAAGGAGCAGAACAATTGACACAACCATATGTCCAGGTGGACTGTAGTTGTACAGTTCACTTTCCTGCTTTGCAGAATTGACTGGCAGCCAGACTGGGCCTCTGGCTACCAGTTTTTCTCAGAAAATAGATACGGATCTGAACAATTAACACATTTATATCTCCAGCTGGACTGTAGTTATACAGTTCATTTTCCTGCTAGACTGGGCCTCTGGCTAACATTTTTTCTTCGTAAATTGATACGGAGAAGAACAATTCCCCCAACAATGTATACAGCTGAATTCTACTGATACAATAAACTTTCTGCTTTTCAATTTGGGTGTTAGCCAAAGTGGGACTCTGAGTATGGGTGTTACTGCAGAAATGTAGACGGATATTTTTAATATTTTGAGTATACTATATATACCTTTTATCTGTAGATCCACTACCTGTTTTTTGTGCCGACTCTTCGTAGGACTTATCCAATTAATCCATTTGCAGCATCTTTACATCCATTAGACACCTAAACATATGGCATTTTGGCTACCTCCCTATGTGGCCTGCCCCACCACCCCTCCTCCACCAACAAAATTGTTCTTTTCTTGTGTCATACATACTGATGATGACCCTTTCAGCGTGAGTCTGCCTATAGGCTCCTGCAAGTGGATCGCTCACCAGGGCACTGGGGTACTCTGTACCCTGCCGGTGTGTTAAAGGGATGTCTCACGCCAGCAGTGACCCTGTCCGTGTCCCTGGCTGTTCAATGAAAAGGGGAATAATTTACAGGGGAAGATTAGATTTTCTATTACACTGTTGGTTACGCTACCTGTGGTTTATGGTGAAAGCTGAACTGCGCTCCAGTGCATATCCTATGAAACTGGTGGTGATGCAGCAGAGTTTGACTAGCTCGCCACAGGCACAGCTTCTTGACTCAGGGCTGAAGTATGTTTTGATGGATGAATGGTGCTGTTAAATGTAGCAGTATGTACAAGGTGCCGCAGGAACAAATTTAGATCACACGTTCTGGGGCAGTTTACAAGGCTTTACTCTGAGTTGATGTGTGCACATATGCCCCCTTGGTACAGTATCCTCCTGGTGAGGGGCTCAGCAAACTCCCAGGTACATTGTAAAGACAGCTTTACAGGACTACTTTCAATATGTTCCTTTCTGTGTCATCTCACGGTGTAGTATTACTCCCCTGTCCTTCCTGCCAACACCTCGCAATCACTGTCCCAAAGCAGTAGCCGCATGAAGGATTCCTAATGACTCAGAACTTCATAAGTATTATGTCCCTTTTCTGAGTGTACTTCTTTTCCTCCAGAATAGGTAGATGCTACCAAGGCCTTATTGAACATCTGTATCAGTTGGTGACATCTTTTGTCAAGGCAATATCATTTGCATTGCCAATAGTTGTAACATGCCTAAAACATGGCAGCTTCCATAAATTTTTACACAGTGGCACATTATAACCTTACGAAATTGAGGTTGATGGAGGTCACAGAAGCTCATTGAGAAATCGGAAGGTAATTTTGAAAATGTTTGACAAATGTAATGGCCTTATGAGTGCTGGTTCTATTAGTGCAGTGCACTGATGGTTACATACAAAGGCTTATTATTAGGTTGAGGTGCCGAGTCGACTGAAGGTTTTTGGTGCCAGAGGACAGCTTCATGTTTCAAGGCACAAAAAACCAAACCCCGATACAACAAAATCCAAGTTTGAATTTATTAAAAGTACAGAACTGTAACGCTCCTTTGTGACTCATCACCATGGCCCACTGCGAACTGAAATGTCAAAGTCAGTACACAAACGTCCAGCCTAAAATCACTATGGCATATGACTACTCACTTTGATTTTGGACTACCCATGTTAGTATTACTGTACAATTCCCATTGTAAATCCCTATCTGTTTAGTGCTGCAATGTAAGCCACCCAGTCACCCAGGAATATACTTGCATTTAAAATTCCCCAGTGTTGTCCAGGTAACCCAACTGCTATTCTATATTTTGGTCCACATTTCATGTGCGATGACGAGTCACCTGTGAATCTCAGTGAATGAAGGTGCAAAGAGTCATCAGGGATCTTAAAGGGATGTGCATTTTCCTAGGCTTTACTCTGAGTTCAGGTGTGCACACATGCACGCTTGGTACAGTGTCCTCCAGGTGAGGGGCTCAGCAAACTCACCGGTAAAGTGGTCTCTAGTGTTGAGCATTCCGATACTGCAAATATCGGGTATCGGCCGATATTCGCTGTATCGGAATTCCAATTTCGGTATCCGATATTTTCGTCATATCGGATACCGGAATCGGAATGTTCCTGTCACTGTCAGTGTCCGTCGGTCGGGTCTGTCAGGAGTCAGCGGCACTTACCTGGCAGAAGATCTCCGGCGGTCATGTCCTGGACTGCTTGATGGCCGCCATCTTCTTCTCCCTGGCGGTCACGTGCAGTTTCTCGCGATAACTGCACGTGCTGCCGGGTAATCGCGGCCGTAAAGCAGTCCGATGACGTCACCACCGGGGAAGCCGGTAAGCAGCTGTGCTGCGTCGGGATGACAGGCTCTGCCTGACATTCCGATGTAGCAGAGCTGGATCGTCGTGGGACACTCGTTACTATGGACTGCGTCGGACAGGTGGTATACTGTTTTTTTTGTTTTTTTTCTTTTTTTACAGGAGATCAATGGCGTCGTAGGAATGAGCGTGTAATAAAAGAAATGAAAACTGTGGTATTTTATTTCATTAAAATACTTTTCTCTTGCTGTGTCTTTTTTTTAAACATTTAAAAACTTTGGGATTAATAATGGATCGGTGTCTTATTGACACCTCTCCATTATTAACTGGGCTTATTGTCACCGTGCAATCAACGGTGACATTAACCCCTTATTACCCCGCTTGCCACCGCTACAGGGCAAGTGGGAAGAGCCGGGTAAAGTGCCACAATTGGCACATCTTTTGATGCGCCAAATGTGGGGCTGCTGATGTCTGGTATTTTTAGGCTGTTGAGGGCCAAAATCCATGGGCCTTGACAGTCTTTTAATACCAGGCCGCAGCAGTCTGCATTTTACTTGGCTGGTTAACAAAAATAGAGGGCATCCCCACGCCATTTTTTTGGAGGGGATCCCCTATTTTTGTTAACCAGCCAAGCTAAGCAGACTGCTGTGGCCTGGTATTATCAGTCTTGCAAGGTCCATGGATATTGGATCCTTACCAGCCTGAAAAACCAGGCCTCAGCAGTCTGCTTCATCTGGCTGGTTAACAAAAATAGGGGGGACCCCACGCCATTTTTTTTCGAGGAGATTCCCTATTTTTGTTAACCAGCCAAGATAAGCAGACTGCTGTGGCCTGGTATTATCAGGCTTGCAAGGTTCATGGATCTTGGCTCCTTAACAGCCTGAAAATCCAGGCCTCAGCAGTCTGCTTCATCTGGCTGGTTAACAAAAATAGGGGGGACCCCGCGCCATTTTTTTTCAAGGGGATCCCCAATTTTTGTTAACCAGCCAAGATAAGCAGACTGCTGTGGCCTGGTATTATCAGGCTGGCAAGGTTCATGGATCTTGGCTCCTTAACAGCCTGAAAATCCAGGCCTCAGTAGTCTGCTTCATCTGGCTGGTTAACTAAAATAGGGGGGACCCCACGCCATTTTTTTTTTGAGGGGATCCCCTATTTTTGTTAATCAGTTCCCTCTGACGTCACTGATGGTGTCCCTGGCTGACCTGAAGTGAAAGTGGAAAGCAATCAATTAAGCTTTCCACTTCCTCTCCTGTCAGCCAGGAGAGAAGATTCATTCGGGGGTTTACTGTGAGGCTGCAGCATTTGCTGCGGTCCCTGCAGTAAACATTAACCCTTTCTGATGGATTACACCGTGGGACCTGACTGTGCATGGGATAGGTAAGAATAATTTTGCTTTTTTATTTTATTTTTATTACAGGAAATGGTTTTTGCAGTAAAATAAAAGATGGTCAAAAACATGTGTCTTTATTTCATTAAAATGATTTTTAATTAAAGTGTGTGTGTTTTATTTTTATTTCATGCAATAGGATTAATAATTGATAGTTGTCTAATTGACAGCTCTCAATTATTAACCTGGCTTAAGGTCACCTTTCAATAGCAAGGTGGCTTTAACCCCTTATTAATCCATTCGCCACCGCTACAGGGCAACGGGAATAGACGGGCAAAGTGACAGAAAGGGTGAATCTAATTATAGATTTGTCTTTTCTGGGGTGTCTGGGGGCAGATGTTAGTAGCCAGGGGGGGGCCAAAAATAATGGTCCCTCTCTGGGCTATTATTATCTGCCCCCACTCGCTGGCTTTGTCTGTCTGGTTGAGAAAATAGGGCGGGAGCCCACGCATTTTTTTTCAACAATTTTACACCTCATATATATATATATACATGATCTTCGATGCTCTCCGTAGCCGATGCCGGGGGAGATAAGTTTTCTTGCTCACTGTATCCAACCACACTGCCACTGTAGTGAAACTGTGAGCCATGTTTCAGGTTGGGTTCTCTGGCCAAAGCTTACCTGACCTTTAACCTTGTTTAAAAAAATTACCCATCATGACCACAATGCCAGAAATACAGGGGGGTGGGGTTACTGAACAAAGTCTGAAAGGCCAGCTGCCGGGTTGCTACAGAGTCCAAGACTTTCCCAGGATGTGACTCAAAGCAAGCTCAGAATCCCACCAGGGCAACCAACTCCTGGGGCACATTGCAACCTAAGCGCTCACACTTACACAGCCTACTGACTTGGATCCTGGGGGGCCATGCTTTCCACCAGATGAATACATGAGCCACCTGGCGTGCTAGCAATTGCAACAGCCCACTCTGTATTGTGTAGGAATGTAGACGACTGGAAGGAGAAGGCCACCTTTTGGAAAGAGAATACACTTGATCTTAGCCAAAAGTCCTGGTTTATGAATTATACAGTGGCCTTTTTAATCTTTTTATATTCTTGTGAGTAGTATAGGAGGTATATCATTCGTCAAACTCAAATCTGACAGGTCGACACGCCCCCTATCATTTAATCCGTCTCCCTGTCAGATTGATCCAGGTCGTGATGTCCCCTGGCTGAACTTTGCTCAGGCTGGGAAATCTGGTCTGCTGGATTTGTGAATTTCAATCAAAGTGATTTATTCGTCTCTATTGATATTTTATGTAATAAGGATTTTATTGAAGTATCATCTTATAACACATTTGGAATTACGACGCTCATCTTATAGTTTTATTCAGTATGTATATTTTTAGCTTGGCAGTGTATCTACACTTATATCAGTACTGGGGAAGAGTTTTAGTGAAATACAGACTTTTGTTACAGATCGGTAATCTATTAGGAGCTGTGTATCTAAGGCTTGGGTTGTATTGAGAGGAGCATATTTTTCTATTTACTAACTAACATGGTACATAGATATACATCTTTACGTTATAGTTTTTATTCAGTGTTTATATATATATTTTTAGCCTGCCATTGTATCTACACTTATATCAGGACTGGGAAGAATGTAATGACATGGGGTTAGGAATCTCCAACCTAGTTTCTGGTGTGGGGAAAATAGGATTATAAGTATCTCAATGAAGCATGTATATCAATAAAGTAACTTCCCCATCACAGATGCTAATATAATGATGTTAGCATGCAACTGCAGGGCTCACAATACATACTGTGCGTGCATACGAAGTCAATTAGCACATCCATATGAGGAGCTATATCATCTTATAACACATTTGGAATTACGACGCTCATCTTATAGTTTTATTCAGTATATATATTTTTAGCTTGGCAATGTATCTACACTTATATCAGTACTGGGAAAGAGTTTTAGTGAAATACAGACTTTTGTTACAGATCGGTAATCTATTAGGAGCTGTGTATCTAAGGCTTGTGTTGTTTTGAGAGGAGCATATTTTTCTATTTACTAACTAACATGGTACATAGATATACATCTTTACGGGCACATAGAAATGTAGTACAACAGTGTTGACATGAATTGTCAGAATGAGTGAAGGTCGATGCTACGGTAATTCAGGCAAACAGTAAATAGTATTGCATTGTGTATAGTCAGTGGGATCTTTTAAAACCAACACATTTATGTGTATTCTGATAGCAGTGCCCATAGAATGAGTGAAGGTCGATGCTATTGTGACATGTTAGAAACCACATATACTAAATAGCCCTGTATTGTGTCATGACCTGTAAGTACAATGAGAGAAGGTTGCATGCATTCATGAATTCATTTGTCTCTATTTACCTGTAAATGTGTGTAAAGGGGAAAGTCATGGCGAGATTGAAATAAATTGAAAAAGGAAGCTTTTGTAGTATAAAATACAAATTTTATTAATGTCTAATATACATTATCATGGATAAAAATCCAAAAGAGTGGGATATACAGCATGCAGAAAAAATAACCAAAGTGTTGACATGAAGTTACAGCTCAAAGACACATACATTATCATGAATAAAAATCCAAAAGAGTGGGATATACAGCATGCAGAAAAATAGCCAAATGCAGACAGGTATGAACTACATTCAAATCAATATATAATAGTGCACATCTCCATATCTTATATGTTATAACGATAATAGACTAATCCGGGGCTAAACAATAATAACCTACATATATTTGTCCATATATATGCAGTCTATGTAACTCACAATATCCCCCAATAGGCAGACATATATGCACTATATATAGGATTATAAGTATCTCAATGAAGCATGTATATCAATAAAGTAACTTCCCCATCACAGATGCTAATATAATGATGTTAGCATGCAAGTGCAGGGCTCACAATACATACTGTGCGTGCATATGAAGTCAATTAGCACAACCATATGAGGTGCTATATTAAAAAAGCATTTGTGTATAGTTGGCCAATCAAATATTAGTTATGCGTTCGCTACCACTGTCAACCATAGCAGCTCTCATGATGCTAGCTATTCTGATCAGCTTATCATATCAACCATGAAGCCTCTTTTAACCCCTTCACAATAATGTACAGAGGAGTTTTTATGTTTTAATACTGATAGACATATCGTGAACTGACATATAGGGTCCATGTGAGACACCATATTTTTCAAATATTAGTTAAGCGTATATTTCAACATTTTTGCTCCTTCACAGATTTATTTTACATTATTTTTTTATTTTGCTTAAGGATCGTGTACAGAGGAGTTTTTATGTTTTAGTACTGATAGACATATCGTGAACTGACATATAGGGTCCATGTGAGACATGCCTGGACAAGTCCGGGCATGTCTGGGCATGCCTGGACAAGTACTGGTCACGGGACAGCCGTGGAAAAACAATACTGAAATTCAAAAACTATGTGCTGGCCGTTAACACGCGCACAGTCATCTAGAAAATATTGAGCGAGTTGCTTCACAAACCCTCTCAAGGCATGTTGAATGTTAACGTTCCCGCTATGAGCTACACACATGACCAACTGTATAGCCTGGGATGCGTAGCGTTCTTGCAGCGCAGGCCTATTTTTAAAGACGCTAAGCCCCATCAGATATAAAAGACAGGCATGTTGAGACGTGTCCCGGCCTATTTTGGCACAGAACCACAACTATGCAACGATTTTGACCAGCATTCAACAAAAAATCGGGTACAAATTTTTAACATAACCGTGTTTCGGACCCTCAGACCATGCCAGAAGCACTCTGTGCCATGTACTCTAACTCATAATATTCGATTTTGATCCGCATTCAACAAAAAATTGGGTGCTAACTTTTTAGCATACCTGTGTTTCTATAGCGAATACACGGACCCCTACAGCGCATCCCTATAGTGTAGTTTAATGTAGGGGGCAAACAGATTATCGCTGGTGCTTGGAAAATACCACATTTCATAGATGGTGGTGATCCGCTGAATCATTTTTAAACATTTCACGCCACTCATGCACCCACAGCACACTTATGCTGTACCAGCACCGCTGCAGCTAGTGCTTTTTAGCTAAAAAAAAAAAAGACCCTTATTTGCATCATTTTCATTATAGTACGACTGGTGCATACCCACTCCTATGCAGCGATATTGAGTACCGCTCAACAAAAATCAGGTACAAACTTTTTAACATACCTGTGTTTCGGGCGCTCATGCCATACCAGAAGCACTCTGTGCCATGTACCATAGCCCATAATAATCGATCTTGATCAGTATTCAACAAAAAATTGGGTGCAAACTTTTTTAGCATAGCTGTGTTTCTGACTCCCATGTCGTACCAGAAAGACCTATTTTGGCACAGGCCTACACCTATGCAACGGTTTTGACCACTACTCAACAAAAATGGCTACAAACTTTTTAACATATCTGTGTTTCGGACTATCATGTCATAGCAGAAGCACCCTGGGCCGTGTACTCTAGACCATAATATTCGTTTTTGATCAGCATACAACAAAAAATTGAGGCATGTTGAGACGTGTCCCGGCCTATTTTGGCACATGACAAATGTTTCTGACTCTCATGTCATACCAGAAGCACCTTGTGCCATGTACTTTAGACCATAATATTTCACATCGGGTATGAGAACTACATAGCTTTGTTTTCTCAGGTATTTAAAAAAGTGTGGAAAACTGAAAATCCCGCGGCCTGTGGTAATTTAGTGAGAACCATATAGACAAATCGGGTATCGTCACACACGAGACCACGACACCTCGGGCTATCACATTTACCACTAGTTTTCAAAAATCAGCTCCTTAACAATAAAGTAAGAATCGTAGCGTCCTGCATTGTGGTCTATAAATGTATAGTTTGAAAATTTACCGTTGCTAAAGAACAGTAAAAAGTCGTGCGTACAACTATCAGCCCCAAAACTCTCACCACTATCACAAACACTATTGCCTACAGAGGCGCCCCGCGAGAATTTCTGTATGTGTGTATCAAGATGATCCCTGCTATGACCGAATGTTTGCTCGTGGATGCTGGCATTTCCAGTGACATCATAGTTGTGTAAATGCACTGGGGCACGTGTATCGATCCCCTAGGTTGTAATGCGTGATCATTTTAATTATTTTTCAATTCATAACCATACGTTCTCAGGCAGACAGGTTTATTTCACAGAAGTTGACTGTACAGTTGCATAATCTTTGTTTAAAATCATACATTTGCATAATTTTGTTTAAAATCGCACAGTTCTGCGATAATGTCTGGTGTTGGACACGCACTTATCAGTCTTTCATACGTGTCGCAGAAAGATTTTAGTCTGTTCTGCGAGAGTTTATTATGCACGTACTGTGCAGACATGTCAAGAAACATTTTGGTGTGTTCACCAGTCCATACGGGTGTTGGTGTGTAAGGCGATCGACCATCATCCTTCTGCTTCTTACTTACACGACGGCGCGATACCGTGCGTTTCTTTGACGGTAATGCATCGGCTGAATTGGCAGCTGCTGCTTCCGCGTTGCTATTTGCAGATTCTGTAGCTTGACACAGACGTATATTCTTAAGCCGACTACTCTCAGTATTCCCGGGGTGCTCGGTTGGCGCGTCGTTTTCTTCACGATCTGCGACACACCCGTGTGAAAGAGGCTCCGTTCTCACTTCCGTTCTGTTCTCAAATCCATAATTGCGCTGCTGCAAAACTCGCGAATGACGATCCTCCGTAACTAAAGAAAAGATACATGGTGTAGTTAACCGCTAAGTGGGGGAGATTTAGGAAGAGCTACATGAGCCACTTGGCTCTGATTCAACGCGATATTTGTAAAGCTACTAGCACCGATTATCTGTGAAACCGATGCATGATTGTTTGTATAAGTACACTATAGAGCGGCCTAGACATATATACTTACAAGTATGCCCCGGGTGCTGATCTACAGAGAATGCTGAATTAACAGACATCTCGCTGCTCGGGTGCAGCCGTATGGGGCTGTTTTCTCCCTCAAACTGCAACCTCACGGGCAATACTTTAGCAGCTGTAAATAAAATATAACATACATGAATGCGCACAACACATTCACAAAGCTAACTTGACACAGGTAAATAAAACTAGTTACCGCAGAAATTTTTATCTGCGTGTATAAGTACACTATAGAACTGCGTAGACATATATGCTTACAAGTATGAGACGTGTAGTGTAGTTCAGAGATTGGTGAATTAAACGGTGTGGAGGTGCTCGGGCGTTTTCGTATGGGTGTGTTTTCTTTTTCAAGCTGCAGCCTCCTGCTCGTTAGTTTAACATCTGTAAATAAAATATAACTATTACTCGCCACAGAAATGATATCTACGCGGGCCACACGCACAAAGCTAAATTCGCAAAGCTATCGTAACGCGCGTAAATAAAATATATCCACTAGTTATTGGTGGCGTCACAGGGTACAGAGGGTACAAACACATATCACCCGGGTTTCAAGGACCCGCTACCTTTTCTATTCCAGAGCCGTGTGCTTAGCGAATCACCCCATCTTTTAGGAGCGTTGGGAGGATTATAGTCCAGTTCGACGAACTCGACATCTGAATCCTGGGGATCCTCCACGATCTCAACATCGGAATCGCGATGCTCGAGCGGCTCAGGCGCCACAGGGTTTCCAACCGCCCAGTCCGCTACAGCTGTATCTGTATGAGAAAATGTTTATATTATTAAAACATGTCTAGCTAACGACCCAGTCAGCTAAAATAAAATTAACTGTATGGATTTTAGCGGCAGTCTATATTAATTATTAATATTAATAGTAGGCGTTATAAATTTACAGCTAGAGGGTAATGATGGTGCCGCTTCGGGTGTGAAATATTGTTTCAAGGTGCTTAACCGGCATGATGGCCCTGTAAAACATTAATAGATTTTTTCTATCTAGCAGTTCATGGTATTGACAGAGGGCGTGTTCTCTCTGTTAGCCCCAATAAATACAACCAGCTTCCAAGCGATACACAGCTCACCTGTAAGGCTTCAAACCTCACAGACCACAACTCCGATCTGAACAGGACTATAGTGAGTATTTTTACGGATTTCGTTTCAATTATATTAAGTTAGTATAGTTTAATTGTTTATTTGCATGAATAGGTTACCCTTGTTTTCATAGTTTGTCTTTAGAGCTAAAGTGCGTATTTTTAGGTCTCGTGAATATCCACGTTTGTTTCAATTATATTTAAGTTTGTGTAGTATTTGCATGAACAGCTTAGTTGTGTTTTCATACTTGATTTTCATTTGCTTTAATTTAATAGCGGACCCTTTTTATTCAAGATGGAGTCCAGATATTCTCGCGTTCAATATTCTGCTTTGCTTTCACCAGAACAATCGGGTAAATTTTACACCGTATATAGTGTACGTCGTATTGTGTCGGGCTGTCTGAGTCTGCGCCTTGTATATATAAACGATATATTTCATTCTTTCTTATTTAAGAAGAGGGAGTCCATTCAGACTACTCCTACGAGAACCGGTTCATTACGCAGAACCTGTTAGAGGAAGGCAACTCTACTAGCGGGCGACGAGCCTCAAGCTCTCACCAGTCTGTCACAGGCAAGAAACCTATAGCTATATCATATGTTTTAAACCTATGTATCTAGACGTGTAAACGTGGTAGCTGTAAATTTATAACGCCTACTATTAATATTATAATAAATAGACTGCCGCTAAAATCCATACAGTTAATTTATTTTAGCTGACTGGGTCGTTAGCTAGACATGTTTTAATAATATAAACATTTTCTCATACAGATACAGCTGTAGCGGACTGGGCGGTTGGAAACCCTGTGGCGCCTGAGCCGCTCGAGCATCGCGATTCCGATGTTGAGATCGTGGAGGATCCCCAGGATTCAGATGTCGAGTTCGTCGAACTGGACTATAATCCTCCCAACGCTCCTAAAAGATGGGGTGATTCGCTAAGCACACGGCTCTGGAATAGAAAAGGTAGCGGGTCCTTGAAACCCGGGTGATATGTGTTTGTACCCTCTGTACCCTGTGACGCCACCAATAACTAGTGGATATATTTTATTTACGCGCGTTACGATAGCTTTGCGAATTTAGCTTTGTGCGTGTGGCCCGCGTAGATATCATTTCTGTGGCGAGTAATAGTTATATTTTATTTACAGATGTTAAACTAACGAGCAGGAGGCTGCAGCTTGAAAAAGAAAACACACCCATACGAAAACGCCCGAGCACCTCCACACCGTTTAATTCACCAATCTCTGAACTACACTACACGTCTCATACTTGTAAGCATATATGTCTACGCAGTTCTATAGTGTACTTATACACGCAGATAAAAATTTCTGCGGTAACTAGTTTTATTTACCTGTGTCAAGTTAGCTTTGTGAATGTGTTGTGCGCATTCATGTATGTTATATTTTATTTACAGCTGCTAAAGTATCGCCCGTGAGGTTGCAGTTTGAGGGAGAAAACAGCCCCATACGGCTGCGCCCGAGCAGCGAGATGTCTGTTAATTCAGCATTCTCTGTAGATCAGCACCCGGGCATACTTGTAAGTATATATGTCTAGGCCGCTCTATAGTGTACTTATACAAACAATCATGCATCGGTTTCACAGATAATCGGTGCTAGTAGCTTTACAAATATCGCGTTGAATCAGAGCCAAGTGGCTCATGTAGCTCTTCCTAAATCTCCCCCACTTAGCGGTTAACTACACCATGTATCTTTTCTTTAGTTACGGAGGATCGTCATTCGCGAGTTTTGCAGCAGCGCAATTATGGATTTGAGAACAGAACGGAAGTGAGAACGGAGCCTCTTTCACACAGGTGTGTCGCAGATCGTGAAGAAAACGACGCGCCAACCGAGCACCCCGGGAATACTGAGAGTAGTCGGCTTAAGAATATACGTCTGTGTCAAGCTACAGAATCTGCAAATAGCAACGCGGAAGCAGCAGCTGCCAATTCAGCCGATGCATTACCGTCAAAGAAACGCACGGTATCGCGCCGTCGTGTAAGTAAGAAGCAGAAGGATGATGGTCGATCGCCTTACACACCAACACCCGTATGGACTGGTGAACACACCAAAATGTTTCTTGACATGTCTGCACAGTACGTGCATAATAAACTCTCGCAGAACAGACTAAAATCTTTCTGCGACACGTATGAAAGACTGATAAGTGCGTGTCCAACACCAGACATTATCGCAGAACTGTGCGATTTTAAACAAAATTATGCAAATGTATGATTTTAAACAAAGATTATGCAACTGTACAGTCAACTTCTGTGAAATAAACCTGTCTGCCTGAGAACGTATGGTTATGAATTGAAAAATAATTAAAATGATCACGCATTACAACCTAGGGGATCGATACACGTGCCCCAGTGCATTTACACAACTATGATGTCACTGGAAATGCCAGCATCCACGAGCAAACATTCGGTCATAGCAGGGATCATCTTGATACACACATACAGAAATTCTCGCGGGGCGCCTCTGTAGGCAATAGTGTTTGTGATAGTGGTGAGAGTTTTGGGGCTGATAGTTGTACGCACGACTTTTTACTGTTCTTTAGCAACGGTAAATTTTCAAACTATACATTTATAGACCACAATGCAGGACGCTACGATTCTTACTTTATTGTTAAGGAGCTGATTTTTGAAAACTAGTGGTAAATGTGATAGCCCGAGGTGTCGTGGTCTTGTGTGTGACGATACCCGATTTGTCTATATGGTTCTCACTAAATTACCACAGGCCGCGGGATTTTCAGTTTTCCACACTTTTTTAAATACCTGAGAAAACAAAGCTATGTAGTTCTCATACCCGATGTGAAATATTATGGTCTAGAGTACATGGCACAAGGTGCTTCTGGTATGACATGAGAGTCAGAAACATTTGTCATGTGCCAAAATAGGCCGGGACACGTCTCAACATGCCTCAATTTTTTGTTGTATGCTGATCAAAAACGAATATTATGGTCTAGAGTACACGGCCCAGGGTGCTTCTGCTATGACATGATAGTCCGAAACACAGATATGTTAAAAAGTTTGTAGCCATTTTTGTTGAGTAGTGGTCAAAACCGTTGCATAGGTGTAGGCCTGTGCCAAAATAGGTCTTTCTGGTACGACATGGGAGTCAGAAACACAGCTATGCTAAAAAAGTTTGCACCCAATTTTTTGTTGAATACTGATCAAGATCGATTATTATGGCTATGGTACATGGCACAGAGTGCTTCTGGTATGGCATGAGCGCCCGAAACACAGGTATGTTAAAAAGTTTGTACCTGATTTTTGTTGAGCGGTACTCAATATCGCTGCATAGGAGTGGGTATGCACCAGTCGTACTATAATGAAAATGATGCAAATAAGGGTCTTTTTTTTTTTTAGCTAAAAAGCACTAGCTGCAGCGGTGCTGGTACAGCATAAGTGTGCTGTGGGTGCATGAGTGGCGTGAAATGTTTAAAAATGATTCAGCGGATCACCACCATCTATGAAATGTGGTATTTTCCAAGCACCAGCGATAATCTGTTTGCCCCCTACATTAAACTACACTATAGGGATGCGCTGTAGGGGTCCGTGTATTCGCTATAGAAACACAGGTATGCTAAAAAGTTAGCACCCAATTTTTTGTTGAATGCGGATCAAAATCGAATATTATGAGTTAGAGTACATGGCACAGAGTGCTTCTGGCATGGTCTGAGGGTCCGAAACACGGTTATGTTAAAAAATTTGTACCCGATTTTTTGTTGAATGCTGGTCAAAATCGTTGCATAGTTGTGGTTCTGTGCCAAAATAGGCCGGGACACGTCTCAACATGCCTGTCTTTTATATCTGATGGGGCTTAGCGTCTTTAAAAATAGGCCTGCGCTGCAAGAACGCTACGCATCCCAGGCTATACAGTTGGTCATGTGTGTAGCTCATAGCGGGAACGTTAACATTCAACATGCCTTGAGAGGGTTTGTGAAGCAACTCGCTCAATATTTTCTAGATGACTGTGCGCGTGTTAACGGCCAGCACATAGTTTTTGAATTTCAGTATTGTTTTTCCACGGCTGTCCCGTGACCAGTACTTGTCCAGGCATGCCCAGACATGCCCGGACTTGTCCAGGCATGTCTCACATGGACCCTATATGTCAGTTCACGATATGTCTATCAGTACTAAAACATAAAAACTCCTCTGTACACGATCCTTAAGCAAAATAAAAAAATAATGTAAAATAAATCTGTGAAGGAGCAAAAATGTTGAAATATACGCTTAACTAATATTTGAAAAATATGGTGTCTCACATGGACCCTATATGTCAGTTCACGATATGTCTATCAGTATTAAAACATAAAAACTCCTCTGTACATTATTGTGAAGGGGTTAAAAGAGGCTTCATGGTTGATATGATAAGCTGATCAGAATAGCTAGCATCATGAGAGCTGCTATGGTTGACAGTGGTAGCGAACGCATAACTAATATTTGATTGGCCAACTATACACAAATGCTTTTTTAATATAGCACCTCATATGGTTGTGCTAATTGACTTCATATGCACGCACAGTATGTATTGTGAGCCCTGCACTTGCATGCTAACATCATTATATTAGCATCTGTGATGGGGAAGTTACTTTATTGATATACATGCTTCATTGAGATACTTATAATCCTATATATAGTGCATATATGTCTGCCTATTGGGGGATATTGTGAGTTACATAGACTGCATATATATGGACAAATATATGTAGGTTATTATTGTTTAGCCCCGGATTAGTCTATTATCGTTATAACATATAAGATATGGAGATGTGCACTATTATATATTGATTTGAATGTAGTTCATACCTGTCTGCATTTGGCTATTTTTCTGCATGCTGTATATCCCACTCTTTTGGATTTTTATTCATGATAATGTATGTGTCTTTGAGCTGTAACTTCATGTCAACACTTTGGTTATTTTTTCTGCATGCTGTATATCCCACTCTTTTGGATTTTTATCCATGATAATGTATTTTAGACATTAATAAAATTTGTATTTTATACTACAAAAGCTTCCTTTTTCAATTTATTTCAATCTCGCCATGACTTTCCCCTTTACACACATTTACAGGTAAATAGAGACAAATGAATTCATGAATGCATGCGACCTTCTCTCATTGTACTTACAGGTCATGACACAATACAGGGCTATTTAGTATATGTGGTTTCTAACATGTCACAATAGCATCGACCTTCACTCATTCTATGGGCACTGCTATCAGAATACACATAAATGTGTTGGTTTTAAAAGATCCCACTGACTATACACAATGCAATACTATTTACTGTTTGCCTGAATTACCGTAGCATCGACCTTCACTCATTCTGACAATTCATGTCAACACTGTTGTACTACATTTCTATGTGCCCGTAAAGATGTATATCTATGTACCATGTTAGTTAGTAAATAGAAAAATATGCTCCTCTCAAAACAACACAAGCCTTAGATACACAGCTCCTAATAGATTACCGATCTGTAACAAAAGTCTGTATTTCACTAAAACTCTTTCCCAGTACTGATATAAGTGTAGATACACTGCCAAGCTAAAAATATATATACTGAATAAAACTATAAGATGAGCGTCGTAATTCCAAATGTGTTATAAGATGATATAGCTCCTCATATGGATGTGCTAATTGACTTCATATGCACGCACAGTATGTATTGTGAGCCCTGCACTTGCATGCTAACATCATTATATTAGCATCTGTGATGGGGAAGTTACTTTATTGATATACATGCTTCATTGAGATACTTATAATCCTATTTTCCCCACACCAGAAACTAGGTTGGAGATTCCTAACCCCATGTCATTACATTCTTCCCAGTCCTGATATAAGTGTAGATACAATGGCAGGCTAAAAATATATATATAAACACTGAATAAAAACTATAACGTAAAGATGTATATCTATGTACCATGTTAGTTAGTAAATAGAAAAATATGCTCCTCTCAAAACAACCCAAGCCTTAGATACACAGCTCCTAATAGATTACCGATCTGTAACAAAAGTCTGTATTTCACTAAAACTCTTCCCCAGTACTGATATAAGTGTAGATACACTGCCAAGCTAAAAATATACATACTGAATAAAACTATAAGATGAGCGTCGTAATTCCAAATGTGTTATAAGATGATACTTCAATAAAATCCTTATTACATAAAATATCAATAGAGACGAATAAATCACTTTGATTGAAATTCACAAATCCAGCAGACCAGATTTCCCAGCCTGAGCAAAGTTCAGCCAGGGGACATGACGACCTGGATCAATCTGACAGGGAGACGGATTAAATGATAGGGGGCGTGTCGACCTGTCAGATTTGAGTTTGACGAATGATATACCTCCTATACTACTCTTGTGTAATGGATACTGAGCCTTTGAGCTTCATTGTCTGCCTCCTTAAATATATACGGAGATGTTTTATTTTTTCATAATACCACATATATGCCTTTAACATGCTGCTAGAGTGCCCTTTTTTATTATTGGATTCTTATGTTATCCATACTCAGCCTGTGAGCGTGTCTGTGTGCCTCAGGAATTATATACGGAGTTTGAAAATTGTTTCATTAGACTCCATCTATTCCTTGAATATGATGACACACTACCCTTTTTTTCTTATTATATTATTGTGTTAGCCATACTGACACATTGATCATTTCTGTGTGCCTCCTAAAATATATACAGAGATTTACAATTACCCAGCCACTGTATACAGCTGTTGGGTTGTGATACAGTACCCTTTTTCTAATGTTTATCTAATGGATACTGAGCGTGTGAGCGTCGGTCTGTATGTTATTAATGCAATATAGACGTAGATTGACAATTAAAACTACACTGTCTAAAGCTGTATGCTTCACATACATTACACTTTTAATGCTTTTTATCTTATTGTGTCATCCATACGGACACTGGAAGCATGTGTGTGTGACTCCTGATATATATACGTAAAATGTTGTTGATCTCACCTTCATAAAAATGAAACATGCCTGTTGTCACGGAGTCCGTCTCCGGTATCACACAATCAACAGAGCAAGAGAATTGCGAACAATCCCAAGACCTTTATTATAGGCCAAATGAAAAGATCCATAAACAAACCACCACACTGAGGATACAATAGTATCAAACACGAATGCAGTTTTATTTGGATCGGCAGCCCGGGCAGTGGGATACTTGGTACAGGGCCGTTGTGTTACAGGGGATGTGTCACAGCGGCAGTGACCCTGTGTTAGGGTCTGCGGAACGCACCAAATATATGATGCAGAGAGGTGCGTTCGCAGCCCGGGGTCCACCGTGCAGGCGGAGCCTGCTGCTAATAAAATGGCGCAAGAAGCAAACTCTGTTATCCCGCAGAGTCGCCAAAATAAATGCCGTAACATGCTGTGGCAATATGTGCGAACTCTGTTATTCCACAGAGCTGCTAGAAGGAATGCCGCAGCGCTATATGGCGATGTGTGCAAACTCACTTAACACCACTGAGTCGCAAAATAAACACACTAGGGCGCTGTCTAGCGTTGAAAGCAAACCCTGTTACGTCACAGAGCCGCAGAGACAAACTTCTGTGTCCTGTCAGGCACCCAGGTACACAGTTGACTGCTAAGCGAACATAGAACGTGATCATGCGCTAATGTCCTCGCGGGAGTCACCCGCAATCTATGGCGTCTGAACGCCAGGCCCTGAATACGGCAATCAAACTCCTCACCGTTATGCCGGTAATTTAGGGCATCTAGGACACCGACCCTGACCAGCTAGCATACCAAGCTCCTCACCGATTAAGTCGGTATTTTAATGGCGTATTTCAGCCGCCCTAACCCCACACACGCATGACCACACTGGCACAAAGCATATAACGGTTGATATTAGCGCATGGCGGCCCAGCCATGCCACCCTTTTATAGTAACAGCTACAGGACCTGCCAGAAACAAGGACCAATGAGAAACTGTTCCAAAACACATGTAGTTTCAGGACCTTCCTAGTGGACCAATAGGAGCTGCTGCAGTACCTGAACATGTGACCCCTGATCTCCAATGAGAGATCTTACCCTGGGCATGCTCAGAAGGGGAAACGCAGGACTTCGTCCCAAAGACGTCTGCTCCAGCACTGGCTATAATAGCAGATCCAGGAGAGGCAGCAGCAAGTCTCTGTACAGTATTGGAATGGGCAAGACGCTGGGACCGACGTCTCTGCTGAGCAGGCTCCACTGCGGTCGGAGATGAATGGGGGACCGCAGCGGGACTGGTTCGAGACTCCCCTTGTGCAGCAGCGGGAACTCAAACCCTAACACCCTGTTCCTGGCCTTGGGGGCGAATAAAAGGGGAATATGTACAGGGGATGATAGAGTTTGGAGTAAGGTATTCGTGATGCCACCTGTGGTATCTGGTCAGAGGTGACCTGACCAGTGCTGCAGTGCAGATCCTCGGACGGAGACTGATGCTGTGATGCAGCAGAGTTGAAATAGCTTCCCACAAGTGAAGCTTGTCCTAGGGCAGAGAGATAGTATAGAATGGTGCGCGGAGCTCTAAATAACTGATATTTCCTGCAGAGACGAGCCCTGGTTGGAAGATGCGATAGAGGTCTGTGCTGGATGAAAGATGAAAAGCGAAGCTGAAGGACTTCTAGAGACGTCACTGGTAAGTCAGTCTGCTACCTGTACACTGACACTATACACTATATACAGTGTTCCTGTGTACAATGTCACCAGTGATCACTGTATTAATGGTACTCTGACACTCTTTACCTGTACGCAGACACTGCATACTAAGTACAGATCTTCTGTGTATAATGGCACTTATGGTGATAGTATTGTGTTTTTTTATTAATGATCAGTATTGTAGTATTCAGTCAGAATATGGTGGTAATATGTAGTCTGGTCATGTTGTGGCTGTATTTGTCCCTTGTATGTGCTATTATTCTGTCACTGTGGTGGTAATATGTGGTCTGGTCATGGTGTCGCTGTATTTGTACTTGTATGTGGTATTATTGGTCACCATGTGGTGGTAATATGTGGTCTGGACATGGTGCGGTGGTATTTGTTCTTTGTATGTGATATTATTCAGTCACTGTAGTGGTAATATGTGGTCTGGACATGGTGTGGCGGTATTTGTTCCTTGTATGTGCTATTATTTGATCACTATATGGTGGTAATATGGTGTCTGGTCATGGTGCGGTGGTATTTGTCCCTTGTATTTGATATTATTGGTCATTTTAAAACTTGAAAAATAAATAAAAATATACCTAAAATGTATTAGATAATTTAACAAATTAGTAATAGGATAGAGTAGAGTAGGGCACGGCCAAAAGAGTCTACCTTGTTGTGGTGGCAGATTTAAAAAATCTTTAGGCCTAAACAAAAGCTGCTGGCTATATGTGTGATAGGGTGATGGGAACTGTTAATGTGTGGTTTGTGAGAAGTGGAACTTTTCCAAGAGAGAGCAGTGGGTCTGTGGACAGTTCGAGGGGTGGAGCCTGTGTGGAGACTCAAGGAGGTCCCGAAAATTTTGCCAGTATGGGGTCCCGAAATTCCTAGTGGTAGCCCTGCTGTCTCCCCTACATATAGACTCCCAGCTGGACATTTAGTACAAATAATTAAGTACACCACATTATATGTGATGCAGCTAAAAGTGCCTGGGATCTTGTAGTCCTGATGTGAGTTGGGGATCTTTATCTTGTCCGTGGTTATTATAAATAGGTTTTACATTTGTTCTGGTTGCAGTAGAATTGCAGGCATGTTAAAGACCTCTTAAACCTAAACATTTCAACTATGAATCACGTTTTCCACCATGACGTCCCTAAAAAGAGAAGGATTACCTCCCCAGCTCAGTAAAACCTGATAACTCTTCAACTTTTTCAAACAATACTGTCTTGGAATTCTACCTTTCAGGTCTAAAAGAATAATCTAGCTAAATAAAAAGAAACAAAGAATCCATAATACATGCTGACAAATTAAAATGAACATGTAGGTCGTATAAAAATAACATATCATCTCTTTGTTTATAGCATAACATACGGTACATATTAACTTTTTTCCGACGTTGGGAGTAATAGTACGCCCACGTCGGAATCCGTCCTTTGGATGTGGGCTCTGGCGGTGAGCCCACATCTTTCTCAACATATGTCAGCTGTTTTGAACAGCTGACATGGCCTCTAAGGCCTCTTTCACACATCCGTTTTGCGCCTGATGGCGCGATCCGGCCTTTTTTTGTAAAACCGGATCCGGCGAAATGTAATGCCTGATCCGTTTTTTTTCCCATTGACTTGCATTAGCACCGGATCACGCCGCATGGCCTTGCGGTTCGTCCGGTTTTTGCCGGATCCGGTGTCTGGTCTCATTCCGGCGTCTGGAAAAAATGGCAACTGTAACGTTTTTTGTCTCCGGCGAAAAAGCCGTAAGCGCTTTTTGTAACAATGAAAGTCTATGAGCCCCGGAATGCACCGGATCCGGCAAAAGCCGGATCCGGTCGCCGGATCCGTTTTTTTTGTTTTTGTAGCCTAGCCCACAGCAAAAATATATAAAGCAGGTCAGTGGGACCCTCAGCCATAACATGCAGCCAGGAGCAGAGAAGCCAGGAGAAGAGCACCACCAGCACCAGCAAGAGAAGAAATGGAGGACGAAGGGGAGGAGAGGTCATCTGACATCAGACGGTAAATATCACATCCCCCATTCCCAAAAAATTTAACCAATTTTTCTTTTTCAGCCAGGGCCATGGAATATACATATATTCACTGGCCCTTTTTGTGTCTTTATTCCACAGCAGACAACGCCAAACTGAAGCAGCAAGGGAGCAGCAGCAGCACCAAGGGGAGGAGAGGTCATCTGACACCAGATGGTAAATATC
Source organism: Oophaga sylvatica (assembly GCA_033576555.1). Lineage (NCBI taxonomy): Eukaryota > Metazoa > Chordata > Amphibia > Anura > Dendrobatidae > Oophaga > Oophaga sylvatica. The sequence continues at coordinate 420,275,516 of JARQOD010000005.1, forward strand.
ACATCCGCCATTCCCAAAAAAATCTAACCAATTTTTTCTTTTTCAGCCAGGGCCATGGAATATCCATATATTCACTGGCCTTTTTTGTGTCTTTATTCCACAGCAGACGCCGCCAAACGGAAGAAGCAGCAGCAGCGACACCAGAACCAGCAATCCTGGTGTCTGGGGACCTGCGGCATCCGCAGGATGACACGTCTTCTTCTGGGAGCCCTCCCTCTCATCGTCAGCATTTAGCGGTAAAAAATTATTATATATATTTTGTTTTCACAATCCATCTGTGGGATATATCTAATCATTGTCTTTTTTTAATTACAGGAATCACAAGCTGAAGAGGAGCTCCCAGAAGAAGAATGACGGGGTGGACTGATACCTGGAGTGGGCTCACAATTCGTAAGTATCCTGCATCAATCGCAGAAACACAACATCACACTACACACAACACATAGAAAACCATTTAGTACAGACATCACACAGCACACAACACATATGCCTACATCCCAATTTTTTTTTTTTTTGTTTTAGTCTCCCGAATCTGGTGCTCGTGCAAGAGGTCCTCGCAGTGCCTCCCAGAGTCGTCGGCGTGAGAGACGCGGCGGTCACCATCGTGTAAGTATATACATTTTTTTTTTTTTTTTTTTTAAACTTGGTAGTGTGGAGGCTAATGTACTTTTTTTTCTCTTTTTCTTTAACAGGCTTCACAGCGTACTCCCGACTCGGACGGTGAGGAGGAGGAGGGGTTAGATGTGGAACTCCTCATCGATCTGGTCCGAGAAAGGGAGCCGCTGTGGAACATGGGGGACCGCCGCCATGCTGATCTTATCGTGACCCGACATCTCTGGGAGGAAGTCTGTTCGCTACTGGTGGACAACTGGGAGGACCTCGATGTTCGGGCCCAGACTGAACACCGTAAGTATATACAGTTCAGGTTGCTGGATGTAAAGCAGTGTTTCCCAAACTTCAGTCCTTGTGGCCCCCACGGGTCATGTTTTCAGGATTTCCTTTTGTGCAACACTTTGGAAATCCTGAAAACATGACCCGTGGGGGCCACAAGGACTGAAGTTTGGGAAACACTGATGTTGTATACTAACCAATTTGTGCTTTCTCGTTTCAGGGGAGAGAATTGTGAAGCGGTGGTGGTCTGTGAGGGATCGCTTCAAGAAGGAGTTCAACAAAGAGATGCGGGCCCCGAGTGGATCTGCAGGACGCCGGAGCAAATACAAATATGCAAGAGCCCTGGCGTTCCTGCGGGCAACAATGGTCACCAGAAGGTAAATATTCAAAAGGAAATGTTAACATGTCTAACTACATTTATTTTTCAGCCAGGGCCAATCCATATCTCTATATTAATTGTATTTTTTTCTCTTTATTCCACTGCACGGTGACCAGCACTCGGGCGCCCGCAGAGTTGGACCCTTCTGGGGCGATCCCTTAGGAGACCGGCACCGAGGGACACTTCGACCGCCCCGGCCCATCTGCACCTTCCCAGCCTTCCCTGACACATGAGCCCTCTGTCCCCTCCACCAGCACTGGAGCATCGTGGCCGCCTGCATTACATGAATCTGCTGGTGAGGAGATAGCATTCCCTTTACCCCACCCTTCTGCCACTGCCACCTCTAGTACACCTGCGGCTACTGGGCGGCTATGGCAGAGGGGTCAGGAAAGGAGCTATGCGCCCGAGTTCTTGCATCTCAATGCATCTTTCCAGAACTGTCTAAAAGTATTATCTGAACAAATTGCCGCAGGCATTAATCAGATAAACACCAACATTTTGGAGGTGAAGACACTTCTGCAAACCATGCATTCAGAAGCAAGAACTTCTCCAAATCACAGCTTTTTCAGGTCTGTAGCTGAGCACATGGATACGCTATCTACTGACCAGCAGATGTATGTAATGCATACTTGCCACGCTGCTCTAGTGCAGGCTACCTCCCAACCTCCTCTACCCACCCCAGTCATTCCTCCACCTGCCCCCCCTCCAGCCACCGTCCCTCCTCCCCCTCCTATTCAATACCAGCCACCTCCCCAGTTCCAGCAACCTCCCCAGTACCAGCCACCTCCCCAGTTCCAGCCACCTCCCCAATTCCAGTCACCTCCCCAGTACCAGCAACCTCCCCAGTACCAGCAACCTGCCCCGTACCACACTCCTGCCTCTTACCAACCTCCTTCCCAGTTCCAATTCCCAACCATATCACCTGCTCTTCCAGTCCCTGCCCCACCCTCCTCTCCACCACCCATCACCTGTTATGCCTCCAACTTGTCCACCCATTCTCTTACTTTTTACACCACTTCACCTCTTACTGTTCCTTCCCCACCACCATCCCAGTCCGCTCTCCACACTCCCAATGTCGAACTGTCCCGCAGCCCCTCCAGCAGTATTTCCACCCCACACTATACAAATTTATGAATTTGTTGACAAATAAAGAAATTATTTTTTCAAACCAGAAAAAGTTTATTACACAATTACAAATTTACAAACATTATATTAAAATTATTTTTTAATAAAAGTTACATTGCTTGATTAAAATTGTTGTCTGTTGTTTATTTCTAGGATGTAAAGTAAAAAATAAGGTTGTGAACAAAGTTTGAAATTTTTGGGTACACTAAAACACCTACATAACTTTGGTTAAAAGGTAACTAAATTTAACCTTTTTGCCAAAGTTGTGTCCCGGGTTGTGTAGTATCCAAAGTATTTCACCTTTTCCCCAAACTTGTGTACATTGTTAGGTAATCCCCAACAAGGTACACAATCTTGGAAAAAATGTGAAATACTGTGGGTAAAAAAAAACAACCAGGGACACAACTGTGGCCAAAAGTTTAAATACAGTAGAAAACCCACAAGAAGGTAGACAAGTTTTGTTTTAAAAGGATTACTGTGGGTACACAAGGTACATGAGTTTTAAGGTAACAAAGCAGTTTCTCAAACTCTGTCATCCTGCCAGTCTAGTCTTCCTTGAGGTGACATAAAGTATTGGGCAAAATTGTCCCTCATTCGTGAAACAGCCAGTGAACTTCGATTGGTAATGTTCTGGTAGTCCTGCAAGGTTGTTTCTTCATAGTGTTCCTCAATAGAAATTGGTTCATTGCTGATCACAAAATTGTGTAGGACCACGCACGCTTTTATAACCTCGTCCACAGTCTCAGTCTTTAGGTTTATTGCAGTTAATAGGACTCGCCACTTGGCTGTCAGAATACCAAAAGCACATTCCACCATCTGTCTGGCTCTTGTGAGGCGGTAATTGAAAATTCGTTTGGTTTGTGTCAATCCTCTGCTACTGTAAGGTTTCAAAAGGTGTTCCGACAGCAGGAAGGCTTCATCACCTACGCATACAAAAGGCATAGGTGGCCCAGAGGTTTGAGGCAGCAGCCTAGGGGGTGGGAACTGGAAAGTGTTTCCATACAGTCGCCGACCCATAGCAGAAAGTTTGAAAACTTGGGAGTCATTGGACCATCCATAAGCCCCAATGTCCACAGCAATGAATTTATATTCCGCTTCAGCAATGGCCATCAGGACGACTGAAAAATATTTTTTTATAATTAAAGAATTCCGATCCCGATCCTGCTGGCTTTACAATGCGGATATGTTTCCCGTCAACAGCGCCTAGGCAATTGGGAAACTGGCAGATCTGGAGAAACTTGTCCACAATTTGAATCCACCTCTCTGTTGTGGGCTGTGGAACAAATTCTCCGACCAAAGAGTCCCACAGTGCACGGCAGGTATGCTTGATAATTCCAGATATCGTTGAAATACCTAGTCGATACTGGAAATGTAGCGAGGAGTGCGATTCTCCACTTGCAAGGAATCTGTAAAACACAAAAAAAAAATTAGTTCACAATCACAACATTACATACCAGAACTCAGCTATAACAATTGGAGATACTATAAATAAATTGTTAAAAACTATCAGCAACAGCATTCCAGTTACAAGTGTGCTCTCAAGCGAGCAGATCCAATACATATAGCTTACCTTATAGTGACTATCAGATGTGCCGCCAGAGAAATGGAGAAGTGGCAATAGGTGTCGGATCTTTGGATTTGATCTCCAATATGCTCCACCAAGATATCAAAATTTTCTTTCTTCATCTGAAGGTATGCAAAAAATTTCTCCGGGTTTTGTCTAAGCTCCATGCAGAGTCTAGAATACACCGCACAAGTTAGTCTCTGGGCTGTGATGGGGTGGATCCACATATGGCGTCGTCGTTGGCGCTGACGCATAATGCGCTGACGTCTCGCTCTCTCCTACTCCAGAACTATCACCTTCAAACGATTAGCCTCCACTGTAAAATCCACCAAATTCTTCAAAATATTTCCAATAACAACATCCATCTTCGCCAGTCACTTGCTCTTCTCTCCAACCTGCACTTGCTCCTCTTCAACCTGTCAAAGATGGCCTGTAGGAATAGTGTATTTATAGGATTACAGTAGCCAATCACGTTTGGAAGGCCACAAAGGGGCGTTTTTAAGAAACCGGATCCGTCGTAATCCGGCGAAAAAAGGATAAAAAAACGGATGAAACGGATAAAATGGATCCAGTTTTTGGTCGGATGCGCGAGACGGATTCGGCGAAAAACCGGATCCGTCTCATCCGGTTTTCATAATATTTTCCGGATCCGGCGTTCCGGCGCAATGCCGGAACGCGCCGTCAGGAGCAAAACGGATGTGTGAAAGTTGCCTAACAGCCGCAGGTGGAATTGCAATCCACCCCCGGTTGTTAATCCATTAAATGCTGCTGTCAGTCTCTGGCAGTAGCAATTAACTCGCACTTCCGGCAAGTGTGCTGGAAATCCCGCGTCAAGTGATCGTGGGTCACCGATGGGTTGGCATGACAAACAGAAGTCTCCAGTAGACCTGTATGATTGTCATAGCCAGATTGCTATGAGCGTCCGCCTGGTAATAGCAAGTAAGCATTTCTGCTACATACAGGCGATTCTGCTACATACAGGCGATGACAACTGCAGCTTCTAGTCTCACATGGAAACTATGGAAGCATGCAAAAAGTAAAAAAAAGTTTTTAAAATATTTTAAAAATATAAACGTTCAAATCATCCCCCTTTCGCCCCATTCAAAATAAAACAATAAAAAAATCAAACATACATTTATTTAGTATCGCCGCATTCAGAATCGTTCTACCTATCAATATAAAAAAAAATTACGGTAACCTAATCACTAAACAGCGTAACGAGAAAAAAAATTATAAAGGCCAGAATTACGTTTTTTTGGTCGCTGCTACATTACAATAAAATGCAATAACTGGCGATCAAAAGATCGTATATACACAAAAATGGTATAAATAAAAACAACAGCTCGGTGCGCAAAAAATAAGCCCTCACCCAGCCCCAAATCACAAAAATTGGAGATGCTACGGGTCTTGGAAAATTGCGCCATTTATTTATTTATTTTTTTTGCCAAAGTTTGGATTTTTTTCACCACTTAAATAAAAAAGAACCTAGACATGTTTGGTATCTATGAACTCATAATGATCTGAAGAATAATAGTAACAGGTCAGTTTTAGCATTTAGTGAACATGGTAAAAAAAGTAAATAAATAAGTGTGGGATTGCATTTTTTTTGCAATTTCACCACACTTGGAATTTGTTCCTGCTTACCAGTACATGATATGTTAAAACCCATTGTGTCATTCAAAAGTACAACTTGTCACGCAAAAAACAAGCCCTCACATTGCCATTTTGAGGAAAAAATAAAAAAGTTATGGCTCTGGGAAGAAGGGGAGCAAAAAATGAAAACGCAAAAATGGAAAGTGACCCAGGGGTTAAGGGGTTAACACCCCCCAATCATGAAGTCCATAGCTCTATTCAAAATTCCCATACAAATATGCCATATTACAGCATAAAACACCCACCAAGCCATATTAAGCCATTTGTTTCCGTGGTAGGTGGAAGTACATCAGATGCCACAAAGTATTTTGCCTTTGGATTTCATGCATATTTGAAACCAAAAAAATGATGGCGTGTTCCATACATATTATAACTAAGTTCTTGTGGCTCTCTACTACAGCTCTGGATGTGAATAAGACCTTAAAAGGAATCTGGCAACAGGATTTACCACCCCAAACTATGTGCATGTCTCTGAAATAAACAATGCCAGCAATACCTTTACATGGCCAGTCCTTTCCTCCGTTACTGAGAAATCAGACTCTGCACTCGTAGTGTTGAGCAAAAGGTAACAATGTTCTCAACTTTTAACTTTCAGGCTCCATATCTCACCAACCACTATGGCTTCGAATGTGAAGCTACCATCATTTTATAGACAATCATCTTGGCTGTGTCATACATAAATTTGACTTGCAACTATTTTGCATATGATTAGTTATGCAGATTTTGTCATGCCACTGCATTGCAACTGTTTTGCTCCTGGTGCTGGAAAAATCTTTTTGTTCCTGTATACTTGAAAATACAACCTATTCTCCCATTCCCTAATAGCTACTGTATATACTCATGTATAAGCCGACCTGTGTATAAGCCGACCCCCCTAATTTTGCCACAAAAAACTGAGAAAACGTATTGACTCGCGTATAAGTCTAGGATAAAAAATGATTATGCCCCCATATGCTCCATAGATTAGGCCCCCATAAACTGCACAGATTATGCCCCGTATGATCCACAGATTATGCCCCCATATGCTGCACAGATTATGCCCCCATATGCTGCACAGATTATGCCCATATGCTCCCCTGATTATGCCCCCATATGCTCCCCTGAATATGCCCCCATATGCTCCAGATTATGCCCCCATATGCTCCAAATTATGCCCCAATATGCTCCAAATTATGCCTCCATATGCTCCAGATTATGCCCATATGCTCCCCTGATTATGCCCCCATATGCTCCAGATTATGCCCATATGCTCCCCTGATTATGCCCCCATATGCTCCAGATTATGCCCCATATGCTCCAGATTATGCCCCCATATGCTCCAGATTATGCCCCATATGCTGCAGATTATGCCCCCATATGTTCCACAGATTATGCCCCATATGCTCCAGATTATGCCCCATATGCTGCAGATTATGCCCCATATGCTGCAGATTATGCCCCATATGCTCCAGATTATGCCCCATATGCTCCTCCAGATTATGCCCCATATGCTCCAGATTATGCCCCATAGTATATACGTCCCTTATGCTGCTGCTGCTGCAAAAAAAAATGACATACTCACCTCTCGTCGCTGGGGGCCAGGTGCCAGTGTCCTGAGCAGGCGGTGACACCGGCGCGCTATGGGGGACAGGTGCCGGTGTCACCGCTCGCTCAGGACCCCGGCACCTGAGATATTTACTGATCCCCGGTCCACCGCTGCGCACTGGTCCTCCCCCCGTGTCCTCGGCAGTGAATGATCAGACAGAGGGCGCGGCGCTCACTAATGACGTCATCACGCCCTCTGCCTGATCATAACAACAAGAGGACGCGAGGACACAGAGGGGAGCAGCGGTGGAACTTGACAGGTAAATATCACTATACTCACCCCTCCGCCGGCGTGGTCTCTGCAGCCTTTCCTCTTCTCCCGGCGGTCTCTGGCAGCTCTCCCTACAGCGGTCACGTGAGACCGCTCATTAAAGTCATGAAAATGTGCATATTCATGACTTTAATGAGCGGTACTACGTGACCGCTGCAGGAAGGAGCCGGAGATCGTGGGAGAAGCAGGGGGCTGCAGAGACCGCGCTGGCGGAGGGGTGAGTATGATCTGACACCCCCGCTCCCTCTCCCCCGCCGACCCCCGTATATGACCCGCGTATAAGCAGAGAGGGGGACTTTCAGCCCTAAAAATTGGGCTGAAAATCTCGGCTTATACACGAATATATATGGTAAGTGCATTATTAGGTTGATGCCTAAGTGAAAGGTCACTTATTGAATCAATGAGCAGCCATGAAGAAGATTTCACAAGAAAAGAGAAACAACATCATCCAGCTCATTGATAGCGGTTTCTCGGCAAATAAATTTGCCAAACTGCATCATGTGAGTGCCATGACAGCTGGAAGAATATGAAATGAAGTCCGTCCATCCATTCAAAAGTCAAGAGATGGACGTCCAGGCAGAATATCGGAGTCAACAAGTCGGCTCATCACAAGGTCTATCCGTTCTGGCAGGACAAACATGACACTGGATAGTGAGAGGAAAAAATCTCCAACGTGTAATCCAATAAAATCAGTTATTTTATTCAAGACATATTAAAAAGTATGTATCAAAAATAGAAATGAACAAAGGAAAGGAAGGATGGGGTCCCCATAACAACCAACGCGTTTCAACCTCTTGCAGTCTTAGTCATGGTATGAAATAAGATTTTTGATGCATACTTTTTAATATGTCTTGAATAAACCGGATTACTTACCGGTAATGCTCTTTTATAGAGTCCACGACAGCACCCACTGAGAGAGGGGATCCGCCCCTAGGAACAGGAAACCTACAGAGAGATAAAAGGGGCGGCCCCCCTCGCTCCTCAGTTGGATTACAGAGAATGAGAGGAACTGCCACACAGATTTCAGTTAATTTGCTCCATAATACATTTAAAGTATATAAATATATTTACACTCTTAAGCTATGTACAGCCATCTATATACAATTAACCCCTCACCCACCGGAATGCACCGTGTGTAACAATAACTAAGGGAAGGGAAGTGAGTGGGTGCTGTCGTGGACTCTATAAAAGAGCATTACCGGTAAGTAATCCGGTTTTTTCTCTTCGCCACAACAGCAGCCACTGAGAGATTTTCAGGGGCAATCACCTGGGAGGGACCACAGTGTCAAGAACTGATCTACCAAAGACTAAGTCCGCCGAAGAAGATAAGTCTAGCCCTATAGTGGCTATAGAAGGTAGAAGGTGAAGAACAGGTTGCGGCCTTACATATAAGGTTAATCGGGACATCTGCTCTTTCAGCCCATGAGGACGATATGGCCCGTGCGGAATGTGCCTTCACGCCCTGTTATGGGTCTTTCTCTTTTGCCAAATATGCCAGTGTTATCGCGTCTCTGATCCATCGAGACAGCGTGCCTCTTGTGACTTTTGACCCCTTCTTGTTACCCTAAAAAAAACACAAATAGAGCCCTGCTCTGCCTCCAGGGTCTAGTCCTGTCCAAATATGCTAAGACGGCCCTCTTTACGTCTAAGGCGTGAAATCTTTTTTCCTGTGGTGATGTGGGGTTATCATAAAAGGAGGGAAGGTAGATTTCTTGAGATCTATGAAATTTGGTAGCCACTTTAGGGAGATAGGACGGGTCTGTTTTCAACACTATTCTGTCAGGGAATACTGACAAGAAATGAGGATCTACTGATAGGGCCTGGAGATTATTATTATTATTTATTATTATGGCGCCATTTAATCCATGGCGCTTTACATGTGAGGTGAGGTATACATAATAAATACAAGTACAGTAATCTTAGACAATACAAGTTACGACTGGTACAGTAGGAGAGAGTACCCTGCCCGTGAGGGCTCACAATCTACAAGGGATGGGTGAGGATACAGTAGGCGAGGGTAGAGCTGGTCGTGCAGCGGTTTGGTGGATCTGTGGTTACTGCAGGTTGTATGCTTGTCGGAAGAGGTAGGTCTTCAGGTTCTTTTTGAAGGTTTCCATGGTAGGCGAGAGTCTGATATGTTGTGGTAGAGAGTTCCAGAGTAGGGGGGATGCGCGGGAGGAATCTTGTATGCGATTGTGGGAAGAGGAGATAAGAGGGGAGTAGAGAAGGAGATCTTGTGAGGATCGGAGGTTGCGTGCAGGTAGGTACCAGGAGACGAGGTCACAGATGTATGGAGGACACAGGTTGTGGATGGCTTTGTATGTCATGATTAGGGTTTTGAACTGGAGTCTTTGTGTAATGGGGAGCCAGTGCAGGGATTGACAGAGGGGAGAGGCCGGGGAATAGCGGGGGGACAGGTGGATTTATTCGGGCAGCAGAGTTTAGAATAGATTGGAGGGGTGCAAGAGTGTTAGAGGGGAGGCCACAGAGCAGGAGGTTGCAGTAGTCGAGGCGGGAGATGATGAGGGCATGGACTAGGGTTTTAGCAGATTCTTGGTTGAGGAATGTACAGATACGTGAGATATTTTTGAGTTGAAGTCGGCAGGAGATGGAGAGGGCTTGGATATGTGGTTTAAAAGAGAGATCAATGTCAAAGATAACCCCGAGGCAGTGAGCTTGTGGGACTGGAGAGAGTGGGCAGTCGTTTACATTAATTGTTAGGTCCATTGGAGAGGCTCACTCTTCTTGCCGATACCAAGGCCACTAGTAAAGAGGTCTTTAATGAGGCATATTTGATTTAGACTGAATGGAAGGGTTCGAATGTGGCTTCCATTAACGCATCTAAGACTAAGTTGAGGTCCCAAGGTGGCACCTGCGGTATATGGACTGGGTCTGCTCGCTGGCAGGCTGAGATAAACCGAGCTACCCATCTATTGCCCACCACATCATGACTATACAAGGCTCCTAGAGATGAAACTTGAACTTTCAGTGTATTAACTGACAGCTCTAACTCACGCCCTTTCTGCTGGAATTCTAAGATAGCCGGGATAGGTACTTCACTGGATAGGCCTGCTGAATGAAAAGTTAGAAATTTTTTCCAGACTCTGGTATATATTTTAGCTATGTAAGAGGGTATCAATTAAACTGTCTGAAAATCCTCTTAGCTTTAATAGCTGCCTCTCAAATTCCATGCCGTGAGGTGTAAGCCTTTGACCTGTGGGTGATAGAAGGGTCCTTGCGAGAGAAGGTCCTGGTCCCAAGGGAGGATCCATGGGTCGGAGACCGACATGGCCCTCAGCCATGAGGACCACGGCCTCTTGGGCCAGAACGGGGCTATTACGACTACTCTTGCTCCTTCCTCCCTTATCTTACGGATGACAATCGGTAACAGTATCATTGGAGGAAAGGCGTAGGCCTGGTGAAACGTCCACGGGGTCTGCAAAGCGTCGAGTATGTCTGGATTGTCCGTCTTGTATAATGAAGCGAACCTTTTGACATGCCTGTTGTCTCTTGTGGCGAACAATTCTATGTCCAGCCGGCCCCACATGACCGTTATCATCTTGAAGATTCGACGGCTGAGCACCCACTCCCCTTGATGTAGGGTATGGCGACTGAGAAAATCTGCTTTGACGTTGTCTATCCCTCTGACGTGCAGAGCTGACAGGGACAGGAGATGTCTTTCTGCCAAATTTAAAATCTTTTCAGCGATAGACATGAGAGTCACTGATCGTGTACCTCCTTGGTGGTTTAGGTATGCCACGGAGGTGGTGTTGTCCGACTGAATCCTTGTATGAGTCCCTTGCAGCTGCGGAAGAAAGTTACATACGGCGTGATATATAGCTTTTAGCTCCCTCACGTTTGACGAGTCATCCGCTTCTGATCTAGACCATCGTCCCTGAATCATATTTTCCTCTAAATGTGCTCCCCACCCTATGTCATGGAAATATATATGTATTCCACATATTCAATGTATATGTATATATATTCTCAGTCAGGTAGACCTCACTTGCTAAAACTCTGTCCTTAACACATATCTATGCAAAGCTGATACAAGCTATAATCAATTGCTTAAGACTTCACCCCTGACCTACGTAAGTCAGGTGGGTACGAGTGATAGACAGCGCAAGGACTTTTTCTGCTTAGAAAAGGGAACTCATGGCAGATGTTCTGAGGAGATGACTATTTTTTGCTTGTCACTAGGGCAAAATTAGTAAACCTGCCATTTCAGCCTTTTTTGATATACTTATACTCAAACAGCCAATAATCTAGCAGCTTCTCATTGTATGTTAATTGACTAACCAGCCCCTTTTTGTAAAAGTATAAAACCTCGAATGAATAATAAACTGTGGGTCTTGACGAACTGTTATACTGACACTTCTGTGTGGACAGTCCTCATTTCGTTTGAGCGCTCAAAAAGACACTTAGTCTAAGATAGGGAACAGCAGCAGCAAACACTGCAGGATAGATTCATCCTAACCAAATTTCCATAACACCTAAGGGGCTAGCATTTGTAGTTACTATATTTGAGGGGACCACTACCCAAGGGAGTCCTCCCGAGAGATTATTTGGATTCAGCCACCAGGTCAAGGAACTAATTACTTCCGACGGTAGGGACATTATGCCCTCTATCTGTCCCTGTAGTCTCTCTTCTTCCTGTAGGATGGTTCTCTGCAACCTCCTAGTATGAAGCTGGGCCCATTGAACTGCAGGGATACATGAGGTCAAAGAGCCCAGAAAAGACATACCTTCTCTCAAGGATATTATAGGACTATCTATTACGAGACATACTTTATTAATTATGGTTAATTTTTTCGCCTCCGGCAGCAGACATCTCTGACTTACTGAGTCCAGATGAAGGCCTAGGAACGTCTGACAGGTGACCGGGCATAGCCTGGATTTTTCCCAGTTGATCAGCCAACCTAAAGTCTGTAAGGATGAGATTACATCAGACAGCCTGCGTTCACATTGGAGGAAAGAATTCCCCACTACTAGAAGATCGTCCAGGTACGGGACTACCAGGGTATCTTTTACTCGTAAATGTGACATCACCTCCAGCATCAGTTTGGTGAAGACGCGGGATGCCATAGATAGCGCGAAGGGCATCACCACGAACTGAAGATGACAGATCTGGCCCTCTAATATGACCGCCACTCGGAGGAAGTGTTGATGCGAGATATGTATCGGCAGATGGTAATACGCATCCTCGAGATCCACGACCGCCATGTAGCATCTGGGAAATAAAAGTTTTATGGCCAATCGTATAGATTCCATTTTGAAGGTTCGAGATCTCAAAAAGGTATTCAGCTTTTTTAAATGAACTATGGTTCCAAATGAGCCATCAGGCTTGGATACCAGAAACAAGGGGGAGTAAAAGCCTTATCCTTTTTGATCTGCTGGAACCTCCACTAGCACTTTTTTGGACAACATGCCTCTAATTTCTAACTCTAACGCCTCTTGCTGAGCCTGGGACTTTAGAGAAGTCAATAGAAAGGAGTCTGGAGGACTTGGGACAAATTCTAGTGTTAGGCCCCATGTTATGATGTTAATGGCCCAGGAGTTAGCTGTGATCGCTCTCCAGTGATAGCAGACGTGTAATAATCTGCCACCCACCGGTAGGTTGGAGCTACCGGAATCTATCTCCCGACTTGAAGGGATGTCTACCGAACAGGTTTCCCTTCTGCTTGAAATCTTTATTATTCCAGCGGTCCTGACTCTTATAGTCTTTTTTCCTGCCAAACGACGGCTTTCTGAATGCCCTCCTGTATGATGGAATGTATGGATTAGGGAACCCTTTCTTTCTTTCCCCTGCTTTGGTCAGGATTTCATCTAATACTGCGCCAAACAGGTACTCACCCTGACAGGGCATAGCGCAGTTTAGACTTGGTTTGTGCGTCCCCCTTTCATCCTTTCAACCATAACGCCCTTCGGGCTGCATTGGTTAGTCCCGCCGTTCTAGCCGCTAGGCGGAGAGAGTCAACTGAGGCGTCTGATAGAAAGGCTGCCGTGCCTCTGATTAGAGGGATGGAGGAACGCATTTTGTCTCTAGACAAGCCATCTTTTATATTCTCCTCCAGCTGATCTAACCATATCATCATGGACCTGCCGGTACACGTGGCCGATATTGCTGGTTTGAATGCCCCTATGCATGTCTCCCAGGACCTTTTGAAAGGCGCATCTGCCTTCCGATCCAGGGGATCTGATAGAATTCCAGTGTCTTCCACTTGAAAGGAGGACCGGCGGGAAGTTGAGGCAACAGCGCATCTACCTTGGGCACTTTAGCCCAGGAGGACAGATCTTCATCATTGAAAGGATACCGCCGTTTGGATGCTGCGGGCATAAAGCCTCTCTGCCCCTGCTTTTCCCACTCTTTTTTCACCAAATCCTTTATGGCCGGGATTATTGGAAATGCTCGACCCTTCCCCTGGGAGAGACCCGCAAACATAATCTCCTGAGGAGTTTTGGGGTCTTTAGCCTCTGATAACCCCATTGTGTTCCGCACCGATTTGACCAAATTATTAATAGTGTCGGTTGGAAAACACGTGTGTTCTTCTTCCTCTGAGGAAAAAGATTCTTGTGATGCCTCTGAATTAAGTTCTCCACTGTCCAAAGAGGATCCGGCCCTGGGTGGGGTGACCTCTTTGAAGGGCTTTCTTCCCGTGATACTAATAGCACCCCCTAGGGCCTGTAGTTCTTCCCTAATCATTAGGTGGATGTCCTCAGTTCTTACTGAACTCTCCTCCTGAAGGGTATGCCCAATACAAGTTTGACACAATCTTTTAGGATAAGTGTCCGGAAGGGACTGGGAGCATAGGGCACATTCCTTATGTTTGGATTTGTCCGTCTTTTTAGCCTAAGGATACACAGAAAAAAAGGGGGCCATCAGCTTGACAGGTGTGATAAATAACACTCACCCAGTGAAGCTTTGTGAGCGTGGTACCGGCTGCAGAGACAAAGGCCCCAGCTGCGGCGTGGAGCAAGTTGACTTTCCTCCAGTCCTGTTCGTGGAACCACTCTGCTTAGAGTGTCCACTACCACTTTTTCTGCTGCTGCGACATGGCACCACCAGCTCCTCAGGTGGGCGCGAAACAGGGTCACTTGGGGATGACATTGCTGCGCACCGGTATGCAATGTGGCCGGTACTTTTATGCAGCTTCCCCATTTTTTTTTTTGTGACCGCCGACCCGGAAGTGCTGACCTTCACTTCCGGGTTCCGTGCCTCCATGCGCCTGTGCGGCTGCTCTATACCGCGGCGCTTCTCTCTGGTATCCCTGGAAGTCTAACTACTACTTCCGGGGACCGCTCTGGTGTCTGACTGCACGCGCCGGCACTGCACTCTCGGCTGCGCGCCTCCCATGCCCGGGAATCTCCGATCCCGCCCCTACATTGCCGGAGAGAGAGGCGGCGGGCTCCTGACTACCACATCTGGGCCGGAATACATCATGGCTCCCAGCTCCTCTGCCAGGTAGGGCAGCAGCGGTGCTGCACTTCTTCTCCAGCCCCAGTGGTATCGCACCGCATTCTGTATGCGAGCCAGAGCAGCACTGCTCCTGGCCTCGCACTGCCATGGGGATCTGTGCCTCATACTGCCTCATGCCATCCCCGTAAGCCAGGGCGGTCATCTCAGGTCATTTTCTCAGACGAGGGGGGAGCTGAACCCGAACTCCCCCAACGCTGCGTCTGGCACTGGAGCCCCTGCCGCTCTCATAGAAACTGCACAGGCGGCAATCCAGCCCAGGAATCCTCTTCTCTCGATAGGTTCCTCTCTAGGAACAGGAAACCAACTGAGGAGCGAGGGGGGCCACCCCTTTTATCTCTCTGTAGGTTTCCTGTTCCTAGGGGCGGATTCCCTCTCTCAGTGGGTGCTGTCGTGGCGAAGAGAAAAAAATAATTGATTTTATTGGATTACACGCTGGAGATACTTTTCCTCTTCCATTTTTCATTGTGAACCACGCCTCTGATCAAGGCAGCTCCATGCATGCTCAATCACAGAAACCTGCAGAAGACTAGTGAGCTGACTATTTTCCTTTTCCCTTTTACCTATGTTATTGAACTGGATAGTGAGATCACAAACGTCCATGCAAGCACTGTGTGACACATGTTACACAAGATTGGGATGGTGGCACGAAAAAAGGTGACAAAGCCTCAGCCTCAACATAGTCATAAGAAGAGTCTTCTCAAGTTTTCAGAAAAGTGGACAGTAGAAGACTGGAAACGGATGATTTGGAACGATGAGATAGATAGTCAATAGACTAGGTTCTAATGAGTACAAATGATGGGTACAAATGGGTCTGGAACAAACAAGGAAAAAAAGGGCTAATGGGTGGAGAAATTTAAGGAATTGTTAAGTTTGATGGAGGAAGCCTGACGAAATGGGGTTGTTTCACAGCCAAAGGTGTTGGATACTTGACCAGTATCGATGGTGGTCTCAATGAAGGTCTATATATGAGTATTTTATAAGACAAATTACTTTGTACAATACTATGGGTATGAAAAGGATGACATAGTGTTCGAGCTTTACGACGTCCCGAAGCATATGTCAAGATTAGTGAAGAAATGGTTAAATGGCAATGAAATAGAGGAGGTGGATTGGCCCCCACAGTCTCCAGAGCTCAACCCAATCGAACACTTGTGGGTAGAGTTGAAGAAAAAACTGTGTACATGCCCAAGTGAGTTGACTAGTTTGCACCAACTTTGGGAACATGTAGAAAAGATCTGGGATCAGATTCGGTCAAAGCATATTTGAATCTGAGTGAGAGCATCCCCAGAAGGGTTCAGGCAGTGTTGGAAGCCAAAGGTGGATTTATAAAATACTAACAAAATAATAAAAATTAAAATTGAAATTTGTATGAGCAGAACAGTAACAATGCAGTGACATGACAAGAGTCTGTATAACTAGACATTTGCTAAATAGTTGCAAGTCAAATTTATGTATGAGATAACCAAGATGATTGTCTATAAAATGATGGTAGTCCCACTTTCGAAGCAGTAGTGGATGGTGAGATATGGAGCCGGAAAGTCAAAAGTTTAAAACATTGTTACCCTTTTGCTCATCACGGTATATGCAAATGAGGCTGATGGACAATTGTAGATCTGAAGCCTCTGTCACTGCAGCTTTATTACCTGCCCAGTATCACTGCCTCCCACCTGATGGACAGCCTCTACTATGTGTGGCTTCAGGCAAAGGAGTCATCAGCAAGCAAGAGGAGGTAATACTAGGTGGGGAATAGAGCTGGAGTGACATAGATTTCAGATCTACAAATAGCTCACCAGCCTCATTTGCGTTTCAATTCAAACCCTGATTTCTCAGTAACGGTGGAACGGACTGGCCATGTAAAAGTATTGCTGGCTTGTCTTGACATGCATATAAAAAAAGTTTGAGGTGTCACATCTTGCTGACAGATTCCCTGCAATGAAAATGAAAGAGGGCTGCAATTTCATTACTGATACTATTTCAACACCTAAATGTTGGATGAATACAAGTTATTACAATTATTTATAAGTTTTATTATTTATAAATTCAATTACAAATATTAGTATTTTAGTAATGTTACATTGGGAAGGTTTTTTGTAATAATTTTGGAATAATAGTGTCTTTCAACACTTAAAGCTTCCCCTCCTTATAAGAGGGTGCTTGGTAGCTTCAAAATCAATATTAATGCAACGTAAATGGATGATTTGTCTCTTCAACTCTCCCTGTTTTCAATTTAAGCTATTAAAGAAGTGTTTCATAAGATTTCCTTCCAAGTAATCGCAGAAATGAATGAACAGAAAGGACACATACTGCTACTACTACATGATGTTTACTGCTTCATTAGTATACAACACAGTTAATCCTTCAGGGGATACACCAATATTTGCTATACAACTGGCAAGCATTCAGAATTTTTTTTTCCTTGACATACTAGTTAACTGAAACCATTAATATAACTTACATTTCCTAGGTTGACAACTTTATATTTAGTAGATTTCTCTCTCACCTCTACACTGACTGCCATTTTTGAATAACAAGCCAGCTGGCCTGCACATGTTTTCTACCTTGACACATAAGCACTCGCTCTTGAGAGGCTTGATAGAATGATTCTGTGTCTAGCTGGATAGAAAAGCCTTCTGGCACTAAGTCTGTATTTTTCCATTCTGTCAGGATTACTCTTAAGATAGATTTCCCAAGCCAAACGCTTTCGTCTTGTTTATCTGTGCGTCTTAGTGAGGTGCTACAGGTTTACTTTTGCACCAGCACATTACTTATGACAGTGTATGGAATTGTTAAAATATTTACTTAATAAACCAACACTTCGAATGAGAGCTTTATTTGTCCATGTTTATAACACTCAGTATTTTTAACACACTATTTTAGTCACTTATAGTATGGAGAAAAACAAGAAAATGTTGACATTCTTTTAACCCTACTGCAGCTAATGTTATTATTTATTTATTTGTGGTCCCCAGAATTAAAGGGAATCTGTCACCCTAAATTGGCGGGATATTTAAATGATGGCAGTCAGGTCAGATGGGCGGTGTTTTGGGTACTTGCCTTAACATGTTGTTCGCCGCTGTCTCCATTATTTCTGGGAATTGTAGTCGTTGCCCTCCATATAACGCGCCTGCGCATTGCAATCTTGAATTGCGTGCGTGCAGTATGCTTTGCCCGCAGATTGCAATGCGCAGGCGCGTTATATGGAGGGCAACGACTACAATTCCCAGAAATAATGGAGACAGCGGCGAACAACATGTTAAGGCAAGTACCCAAAACACCGCCCATCTGACCTGACTGCCATCATTTAAATATCCCGCCAATTTAGGGTGACAGATTCCCTTTAAAGAGCATATTCTGTAAGGTAAGATTGGATAAAAGGTTTTAGAATCTCCTATTAATGAAGATGAAACTTACCTGCTGGAAGAGGATGTTAAGTCAGAAACCGCATGTACCATGTCAGTGGTTAATGCATCCAATACACTTGTAAGGAATTCAATTTTTTTTGGACCAGGACAACCTAGAAAAATATGATCAAATATTGCATTAAGACTGGAGTAATTGTACTGTTATGGCATCTATGACATTACTAACTGTGTATTCTTGAACATAAAAAATAAAGCTTATTCGATCTTATGGCTCGATAGCCATTCCTCAAATGGTCTTAATTTAAAAAATGTCATATACATGTCAACACTAAACAATTGCTACAAATCATGAATAAGCCTAAATGGTCAGCTGATATTTGGGTTATTTGTGATGTTACATCTTTATATTCCTGCATTACTCACAATTAATCTTATAGCCTTTGCCATACTGTCAGCAAAATTAATACCAAACTTCATCACAAAGCCGAATAATGGCAATTCATTGTATATGCTACCAGTTGTGACCTACATCATATAATAAAAAATCTCCCCATAGAGAAATTCATCAGACGACACAAAGCTAGATATTTCATTTACTAAGTAATGTGGATGTTATCATAGACTCAAGTTATGTGTGTACAATGACTCTATACTTAATCCACCCAGTGTATTCCCAAAGCTAGAGCACGCTATTATTTGCTGTCTTTATCTATCACAGTCAGAAATTCTAATGTCACCACGTTCAATAAAATGCCATTTTATACCACCTATAGCACTGACTATTAGGGTGCGTGCAGACGACCGTTTAAATCAGACGCGTGCTATCCGTGGTTTTGATAGATGGCACTTGTACCCATGTTATTCTATGGTAATGTGCACATGTCCGATTTTTTCCACTGACCGAGTGCTCTGAGAAAGAAAATCATAGCATGAATAAATTGCCTCTGAAAATCAGATGGCACTCACCCATTACAGTGTATGGGTTTGCAAAAAAAAAATTGGAATGACACATGATTTTCACAGACTGACATAATAGAAAATCTTTTTTTTTAGAGGAGAAACTTTTTTCTCTCCACCTCCAACTCACTGTGATCAAACTTTGGCAGAGAAACTTCCCCCTATTACATCAAGATGAAACTTTGGCCAAAGACTTGTCTCCTGCCAGATGCACTGCCCATGGGGCCATGACTCTGGGCAACCAAGCAGGTTATTGGCCATGGAAGGTACATTTTTCAACGTAGCAATCCATGAAAACGTGTTAAAAATGTATTAAATTTGAAATATCAAAGTGTAATCTTTGTAATCACATCCAAAAAACATCCACTGTAATTTTTCATATATAGAAAATGGTTGTATCTACAATATTAAATCTTTGATCAACTGTAACACGACCCATGTCGTATATGTTGTGAAATGTGAAACCTGTTTATTACGATAGGTGAGTTGTACTGCATACTACATGAAAATGTAAAACTAGTATTGCAGAACATATCTGTGATGCAATATCTAACCCTCTAAAAATAAAGTCTATTTCAGATGTTTCTTGACATTTCCTTGAAAAGCCCCGGGGTGATACATGATTGTTAATTACATACAGCATTGAAAGGAGTAAATGTCCTGTGAGAGGTGAAAACTGGGCCCAATTACTTTGAGCTCCAAAACCTTATTGGATCTTATGCCTTAATTTCCATTCCCCAAAAGGTCTTAGTTTAAAAGAATGATCTCATGTATCTCTATTGAAACACTAGACAAGATACATTAAGTCGTATCAAGTTCTTATTCATTTTAATTATTTCATTACACTGTGCACTATATGACTTATCATGTGGGATTCTATGTTGGGGGGCAGGTCTCCATATCCCCTACCCATATTCAGGGTGTTTTTTCCCCTTGAGTTTGTGTTTTTATTTGATACATTATCATAATGTATAGCCCAATATATACAATCATGTTTCACTTTCATTTTACTTTTATTTTTTCCTTAAATGTTCAGCTTTAATTTTGAAATTGTGGATGCGGGATTGCCTTGCTATTTCTACTGCATTTGATTGCCCAAATTTCTCATAAAAAATGTACATTGGTATGGGCTTTTAAAGGGATTGACTGAGATTTGAAGTGTGGGAAGTCAGGTGAAACAGTAAAATATCAAATAAGCATTTTTCTTGGCTGTTGAATTGGCTGATTACGTTTCGCATCTTCATAATTCCTTCCTGTCTTTGTTGAACACAACAGATGACTATGGCATACAATCACTCTGTCCTCAGCAGCATCATTCAATATGTCTTGGCATCATCAGGCCAGCGACTCATTGAAGCAGTCATGTGCTGTTGACAGCAAATCACCACTACAGCAATGTAACTGGATCGCCCGCCAGGGCAGTGGGATACTCGGTACCGGGCCGATGTATTAAAGGGATGTGTCATGGCAGCAGTGACCCGGTCCGTGGCCCTGGGCGTCCAATAAAAAGGGGAATATTTACAGGGGATGATAGAGTTTGTAGTATAATGTTCATGACGCCACCTGTGGTATCTGGTCAGAGGTGACCAGCGCTGCAGTGCAGATCCTCTGAGACTGGTGGTGTGATGCAGCAGAGTTGGAATAACTTTCTACAAGTGAAGCTTGGCTCAGGGCAGAGAGAGATGTTGTAGAAAGTAATGTTGCTGGGAGATGTAGCAGAGTGGAGTGTGTTTTGCAGGAAGGACTTGAGAAGAAACAGTCAGATGTCCAGTGCATTGAATACAGATGGTGCTGGAGTCGGTCGGCCTGAAAGCAATTTGGAATCCCCTTATTTCAGGTGGGATGTGAGGTCTCCTTTCTAGTGCTGTTCTCTGAGGCACTGGCTGCTATAAGCTCCGTCCAAGTTCCTCTCTCTCTGTCTCTTGTCTAGGTAGAACTTCACTCTCATAACAGGGAGCTCTAGCCTTCTTCAGGAATCAGTTATATATGGAGTTTCTGGTTCACATGTGCTGCTGCTGTATAGTAGAGTATTAGTTGGGGCAGACAACCTGTTGTCTCCTGCCCTCCGGATTCTGCTGCTGGGACTTTAATTCACCCACTCAGCCTCGGACTCCGGGGGTCCGGTTTCTGGCGCTCAGACCTGGGGTGAGCTCTCTATAGCCCCTCTTTTCCCCAGCTTGTCTCCACATGTCTTTCCTCTCTCGTCCCTCCAGCCAGACTCACTCAAACTAAGAATATTCTAGAGGAGCTCTCCTGAAATCAGGTGTTAGAGCTCCCCCTTCTGGTCTGGAGTAGAAGAGGTGTTGTATGCTGTGTTACCTGTTAAAGGGATCCTTCCTTGCTTTCAGGCATGACATCACCTCCCATGGAGGGAGGCGAGGTCACTGTGGCAACCAAACTCCTGGGGTGCCACATAACCGCATACAAGTAGGAAACCGCAAAAATCAATATTTTACAGCATTACCTTACATTGCTTTTGTTTATAACATCAATTTAACGTAATACGGAAAACAATCGTATACAGGGTCTCATGCAAAAATGTGAAACAAATAATCCACTAAATAAAGCATGACTATGACCAAATATCGCCATTAAACATAATACGTTTTATCAGCACACAGTGATAAAAACATAGAGAAAAATATATTAAAAAACATGACAAATAATCCACATAAGAAAAAGAGCTGAGGTGGCAGGGCAAATCAAGAACCCCAGAGTAAAACAAGGTTAAAAGTGACTTTTGTTACAGTTAAGTGGGAAGTCGAGATGCCCAGCCAGCCCAACATGGATTTCTCACAAGGTACTTCACCTGGGGTTATTTTTGTCCCAAGGTGTCATATACAGTATATGTATTATATATAAATATATAAATATATATATATATATATATATATTTATATATATACACATATACACACACACACTGTTAGGGTTGGCGGATTGCACTAAATAAAATATAATAATAAAGTGCAATCGCAACCCGGGGTCCACCGTGCAGAGGTGTAACCTGCAGCTAGTGTGAATAATGACAGAACGAAACAGCGAACGTACCTTAAGCACAATGTGTTAATGCCACACAGTGTGAATGGAAAGCAGAGTACCGAGCTCTGTTACTTCACGGAGGGATACACTCTAAGGGGCTGAGCACTATGCCCTGTTAACATCACAGGGAAGTTAGCACGTGAAATGAGCTAGCTCTGCCACAAAACTGTGCTAACCGCACACCGAATGAAGCAGATGCTGAGCCGATTGAAATAACTATTATGACTAGGGATGAGCGATATTGCCCGAAATCGTATCGGAATTCTGATTTCCGATATTGGAAAAATGCTGTGAAAGTGGCAGTCACGGAAATGGGCACTAGCTGGCGGTACTAGAGCCCAGAAACACGGCATGCTGTGAAAGTTGCAGTCACAGAAATGGGCACTAGCTGGCAGAACTAGAGCCAATGGAAAACAGTATGAGGTGAAAGAGTCAGTCACAGAACCAGGTGCTACCAAGAAGAGGCCAGAGCACGGGCATAACAGATTATGCTGTGTGTAACATAGGCACATGACAGAGTATGCATACTGCTACCAACCATGCATGTAACCTGTGTACTGTGGTCCAGGGCAGCTAAAGTCACCAGAAATCCAGGCCTGGTTCATTTTTAGGAATGTAAGCCGGTCCACATTTGCAGCGGATAGTCTGGTACGTTGGTCTGTTAGTACATTGCCAGCTGCACTAAAGACACGTTCAGAAATCACACTGGCACCAGGACAAACCAGGACCTCCAAGGCATACTGGCTAAGCTCGGGCCATGTATCCAACTTGGAGACCCAAAACTTGAAGGGGGCAGATCCATCCTGAAGCCCACTGACAGGGGTGAAGAGGTATTGTGCCACCATATCACGGTAACGTTGCCTCCTAGTGCGTTGCACTGTCTGTGCTGATGGTGCCCGAACTGTTTGCGGGTTCAGAAACCATTGGAACAGGTTGGGTATACTGAACCTGTCAGTAGCAGATGTACTGCTTCTGCTACCGGCTTCTGAACGGATTCCGCTGGGCCCAGGACGCACTGAGGTGCCTGCTAGTGCACGCGCATCACTGCTATGCGGTGGAAAAGAGTACATGAGTGAATTAACCAGTGCTTCTTGGTACTCCTGCATTTTACGTGACCGGTTCAATGTTGTAATTAGACTTTCAAGGCTGTCCCGGTAACGTGGATCTAAGAGGGTGGCCACCCAGTAGTCATTTGTGTGGAGAATACGAGCCACGCGTGGGTCTTTTCACAGACACTGCAGCATGAAGTCACTCATGTGCTGAAGGCTGCCAACTGGCCATGCATTGCTGTCACCAGCTGGAGGAATGTGCTCTGGCTGATCTGCATCACCCCATCCACGCTCTATCTGGTGACTACTAGTAGAGCGCTGTGTACTTTCCTCCTCTAGCTCATCCTCATAGTCCTCTTCATCCTCCTCGCTTGCTGTGTCCTGCCTGGACCTTTGTGAGGCACCCACAGAGCTTTGTACCAACCGGGCCGATGAAGATTGCCTGGTTGGTGCAAGTGTCTCATCATACTCCTCCTCCTCCTGAGAAACCTCATCCCTTATTCCTTTAAGTGATGATTCTATAAGGCATATAAGGGGAATAGTCAGGCTGAGTAGGGCAGCATCCACGCTCACCATCAAAGTGGAGTCCTCGAAGCACTTCAAAATGGTGCATATGTCCTTCATGGTTGCCCACTCTGTGGTTGTAAAGTGGGAGGGCTGAGATGTGTGTCGCCTACTTTGCACCTGCTGCAGCTGCAACTCCGTAATTGCAGGTTAATGCTCACACAACCTCCGCAGCATATGCAAAGTCGAATTCCACCTGGTGCGGAGGTCAACAATGATGCGGTGCTCGGGCAGGCCCAATCTGCGCTGCATGGCTGAAAGGCGCGATGCAGCCATGCTTGAACGCCGCAAATGAGAGCACTGGTATCTGACTTTGTGCAGCAGCTCCTCAAGGTCAGGATAGTTCCTAAGGAAACTCTGCACCACCAAGTTTAGTACATGGGCAAGGCATGGAATGTGAGTCAGACCACCTAGGCTCAGAGCCGCGACCAGGTTTCGGCCGTTGTCACACACATACCTGGCTGGAGGTTGAGCGGCGCAAGCCATATGTTGCTCTGCTCCTTGAGCGTGTTCCACTGCTCGGTTGCGGTGTGGCTAACATTACCCAGATAAACCAATTTCAACAAGGCCTGTTGATGTTTGGCCGATGCAGTGCTGAAATCGGTTGTTGTGGTACGTCTGGGTGCAGGCGAGTCTGACGAGGAGTATGAGGAGGAGTCAATTTGTATGGAGGAGAGGCCTGCAATCCGTGGAGTTGGCAGGACCCGCGCACTTGCATTGTCTACTTCTGTTCCAGGCTCAACTACATTTACCCAATGGGCGGTGATGGAAATGTAGCGTGCCTGGCCATGAAGACTGGTCCACACGTCGGTGGTCAGGTGGACCTTGCTACTAACTGCATTTTGTAGCGCATGCTTAATTTTATGTTCCACATGCTGTTGCAGGGCAGGGACGGCTTGTCTGCTGAAGTAGAAGCGGCTGGGAACGCTGTATTGTGGGATTGCAAACCCCAACATATCGATAAAGGCTGGCTTGCTCACCAGCCAGAATGGTAGCATTTCCACTGCAAGCAGTTTGGCAATGTGAGAATTCATGCCCTGTGCTCGTGGGTGGTTTGCCGAGTACGGGCGCCTTTTTCTCCCACACCTGTGTGACAGATGGCTGCACACTTGATTGGGAGTGTGAGGATGCCAGTGATTGGGATGCTGATGCTAACGAAGTACAGACAGTGTGCGGCCATACAACACTGCCTGCAGATGCACCCTGGTATTCTGGCAAGGAAGAGGAAGCAGCTGTTTGGAGCTGGAGGAAGAGGTGGCTGAAGAGATGGAAGGTGGGGGACCAGCTGCAGGTGGCAAATCATCTTGGGTGTGATGCTACCACTCCACAGGGTGCCTCTTCCTGACATGCGTCAACATATTGGTGGTATTAAGGTTGCTGACGTTCTTCCTTCTCCGCACAGTTTGTCGACAAAGCTTGCATCTGACTACTGTAACGTCATCTGCAACTTGGTAGAAAAAGGCCCATGCACCACAACTCTTGGGCGCACCCCTTGTGCTCTTTAAAAGAGCCCTGCTTCTAACGGGTGCTGAAGTTGAGGGAGCAGACAACAAATTTTTCCCTCTTCCTCTCCCACGTGGACGGCCACGCTGCGCCACACCTGCAAGCTCTTTGTCACGCTGTCTAATGATATGTGTACGATGTCAGTAAACTATTCTTACAGAAACAACACTCTATACAACATATAGTTTAGCAACATCAGCATGTAAATATAGAATAGATTTACCTGACACGATATCCGTTGAACTCAGGGTTAATCTTGAGGACTTGATACGCTGTCACAGGAAAGAGGAGGACCGGGGTCTAACCTGACCCTAAAACTGGGGTCCTAACTAATCCCTCACCTTGGAGGTACTGATAATGGTTCAGAGGTCCAAGTCTCCAGCCTAACCTAGTCTCCTATCAGTCCCTGAACCCTGTAATCAGTCCTAAGAAGGACCCTGACTACCACCAAAGGGATATGGGCTGATCTCTGCTAAATACACAGATTAGACATATAGGACAGACTGGAGAAAACACAGACTCGCATACACACTCAAACACAGAAGGAACATAAATGGTCTGGGATATAAAACTCTAAGCAAGTTGAGCTTAAAACAACTAAGGAGCTCTTTAACTTAAGTCTATACAGATTCAATCCTATCTGTGGTCTGCATGAAGAATTTCACTGGCAACTCCCAAAACAGACAACCATGGATTTAAAGGAAACCAATCAACAAATAATCAATTGCAGCCGGGAGAAACTGAACCCAGTCCCAGAACCGAGCACAGACAGAATTAACTCCCTCACTGCCAAACACAAAGAAACAGCAACTCAGCTGTGAGAAGTCAGAATGTGCAACCGCGACGATCTTCGTGGCGATGCACACATGACAATACCCCCCCTTCTACGAGGGGCCTCCGGACCCTCAGGGCCAGGTCTGCCCGGGTGAGTTCTGTGGAAGGTCCGAACCAAACGATCTGCGTTAATGTCAGACGCAGGAACCCACGTCCTCTCCTCTGGACCATACCCCTTCCAATGCACCAAGTACTGAAGGGACCGGCGATTCAGACGTGAGTCAATGATCTTTGACACTTGAAACTCCAAGTTACCATTGACCACCACTGGAGGAGGAGGTAGAGGTGACGGTATGACTGGTGCCACGTACCTCTTAAGTAATGACTTGTGGAACACATTGTGGATTTTAAAACGTAGGAGGGAGGTCCAGACGAAATGCCACAGGATTAATTATGGAACTGATCCTGTACGGCCCGATGAATCTGGGACCCAGTTTCCAGGAGGGAACTTTAAGTTTTATATTCCTGGTAGACAACCATACCAGATCGTTCACATTCAGATCTGGACCAGAAACTCTCCTCCTATCAGCCATACGTTTATAACGGTTCCCCATAGCACTCAGATTATTCAATACACCTCTCCACACTGAAGCAAGTGCCGACGAGAAACGCTCCTCCTCAGGAACCCCAGAAGGGCCCCCCCCATTGAAAGTACAAAACTGGGGATGAAAACCATGTGCCCCAAAAAACGGGGATTTACCAGTGGACTCGCTCCGCCTGTTGTTAAGAGAGAACTCTGCCAGAGGCAAGAAAGAAGACCAGTCCTCCTTGTTCTCTGAGACAAAACACCGAAGATAAGTCTCAAGGCTTTGATTCAGACGCTCTGTCTGACCATTGGTCTGCGGATGAAAAGCCGAGGAAAATGACAATTGCATCCCCCGACGTAAACAAAATGCCCTCCAAAATTTAGACACAAACTGAGACCCCCTATCTGACACCACATCAGAAGGCAACCCATGAAGTCTCACAATCTCCCCAATGAACACCTGCGCCAGAGTTTTAGCATTAGGGAGGGCAGGAAGAGCAATGAAATGTGCCATCTTACTGAACCTGTCAACAACCACCAGTATGATAGTTTTCCCTGACGACGGAGGAAGATCCGTAATGAAGTCCATAGACAAATGAGTCCATGGACGCTCCGGAAGTTTCAAGGGTAAGAGGGTCCCAGACGGACGGGTATGCGGGGTCTTAGAGCGAGCACAAACCCCACAGGACGCGACAAAAGTTATAACATCTTTATTAACGTTAGGCCACCAAAACCGGCGAGAAAGGAGATCTAAAGTAGCCTTACTCCCTGGATGTCCTGCTAAAGCAGAATTATGATGTGCCTCAATAACCTTTTGTCTCAACTGATTTGGGACAAACAGTCTCCCTGAAGGTCCTGCAGGGGCGTCCCCCTGAGCCTCTAATACCTCCTCCTCAAGCTCAGAACATACAGCCGACACTACCACCCCCTCCTGAAGGATAGGAATCGGGTCATCCGTTTTCCCGGCCCCTGGGAAACTGCGAGACAAGGCATCAGCCTTAACATTCTTAGACCCAGGGCGATATGTGACGACAAAATTAAACCTGGTAAAAAACAACGACCATCGAGCTTGTCTGGAATTCAGACGCTTAGCAGATTCCAAATACAGCAGGTTTTTGTGATCAGTAATGACGGTGACCGGGTGGACTGCCCCCTCCAAAAAGTGACGCCATTCTTCAAAAGCCAACTTAATGGCCAAAAGTTCCCTATTGCCGATATCATAATTCCTTTCGGCGGACGACAACTTCTTAGAAAAGAAAGCGCACGGATGCCATTTACCAGGGGACGGACCCTGGGACAATATTGCACCCACCCCTACGTCAGACGCGTCCACCTCCACAATGAACGGCTGTGATGCATCTGGTTGGATGAGAACGGGTGCCGAAGCAAAACATTTTTTCAAAGAGGAAAAAGCTTGGCAAGCTTTGTCCGACCATTTAGAAAAATCCGTCCCTTTTCTTGTCATGTCAGTGAGAGGTTTGACAACAGATGAGAAATTACAAATAAATTTCCGGTAGTAGTTAGCAAACCCCAGAAAACGCTGCAGAGCCTTAAGATCCTCTGGCTGATCCCATTCAAGCACTGCTCTCACTTTTTCAGGGTCCATACGGAAAACGGAGGCTGACACCAAGAAACCCAAAAACTGAAGTTCCTGTACAGCAAATACACACTTTTCCAGTTTGGCGTATAGTTTATTGTCTCGCAAGATCTGCAACACCTGTCTCACATGCTCCTGGTGAGACACAAGATCTGGCGAGTAAATTAAAATGTCATCCAAATATACGACCACAAACAGCCCCACAAGGTGACGAAAAATGTCATTAACAAAATGTTGGAATACTGCTGGTGCAGTAGTCAGACCAAAAGGCATGACAAGGTTCTCATAATGTCCCTCCGGCGTGTTAAACGCCGTTTTCCACTCATCCCCCTCTTTATCCTAATCAAATTATACGCCCCCCTGAGATCCAATTTAGAGAACCATTTGGCGCCCACAATTTGATTGAAGAGATCAGGAATAAGAGGGAGAGGATACGGATCTCGAACAGTAATCCGATTAAGTTCGCGGAAATCCAAGCAAGGGCGTAGGCCTCCATCTTTTTTCTTCACAAAGAAGAACCCCGCGGCCACTGGGGAAGATGAAGGTCTAATATGCCCTTTGGCCAGACTTTCCGAAATATAGTCTTTCATAGCCTGCCTCTCAGGACCAGAAAGGTTATATAACCTAGCTTTAGGTAACTTAGCATCAGGAAGTAAATTAATAGAGCAGTCATACACGCGATGAGGATGCAACTCCTGACACCCCTCCTCAGAGAACACATCCCCAAAGTCCTCCAAAAAAGGAGGCAATGTACTAGGCACGACCGCACTGATGACTGTGTTCATGCAGTTACTTTTGCAAAACTCACCCCATTGGCTTATCTCTCTGGACTGCCAATTAATCACAGGGTTATGTTTAACCAACCAAGGAAGTCCCAACACAATAGGAGTAGGTAGACCCTCCAACACATAACAAGATAATTGTTCCCTATGTATCGCCCCTACCCGAATATCAATGTTATGGACCTCATGAACAAAGCTACCTTGGCCGAGAGGCCTGGCGTCAATGGAGAATATAGGGATCGGTTTGGCCAATACACTCAGAGGCATACCTTGAGCCTGAGCAAACTGAGCGTCAACCAGATTAGCCCCGGTCCCACTATCAAGAAGAACAGAAAATCTCTCCACTCTCGTACCAACCACCATCTCCACTGGTACAAGGAACTGAGAAGAACTAGCGGACGAAATACATACTCCCAGGTTGTCGTCCACCACACAACCTGGGATTAACAGTTTTCCGGCAACTTTTTGCTCAACAAGGCACGGGATGGACATCCCTGTTGTGAATGGGTTTGAGATGAGTTCTGAGCAGAGGCTCTCTCTGGTGGTTACAAGCGGTACTAGTGAGGATTGGGAATCAGGTGTTACTGATTGGTCTTATTTAAGGGAATCATTTTCCCATCAGGGTTGCCGGTGATCAATTGTTCTGGTCTGAATCCTTCTTTCCAGTTTCCCTTGTAGCCTGCTGTGTCGTGTCTGCATCTCCTGCTATCAGATAAGACAATTTCTTATTGTGTGTTTTTGCTATATTTTTGTATTTTGTCCTGCACTTCTGTGGGGGCCTTCTGGGTCCCCTCCGGGGGCTTTTGCCCTCTCAGTTTGGTCCAGCCACTGTGTTTTGTACTTTTGCTTTTTGCAGTTTTTTCAGTGGCTGCTGTTTTTGTTACACCAGAGAACTAATTTAGGTGGTAGAGGTCGTGTGATCTCAGGTGATTTTGAAATTAGTAAGTTGGTGTTTTTCAGGGTTTTCTGGGATTGCAGTAAGTACCCTTCCTATCCTTTTCTATTTAGATAGTTTGGGCCCCAGCGTTTGCTCATACTATTTTCTTTCTGTGTCAGTATTTCCTCTTGTCTAACCGCCATTACATGTTTGGGGGCTTTCTATTATCTTTGGGGTTCTGCTCCGGGGCAGATAGCTTTCCTGTTTCTGTCTTTAGGTGTAGTTAGTTTCTCAGGCTGTGACGAGGCGTCTAGGACCATCGTAGGAACGCTCCACGGCTGCCTCTAGTTGCGGTGGTTAGTCAGGGTACTGCAATCTCATAGATTCCAACTGCTCTGGTGTATTTCCTTTTTTACCTGCACTCCTCAGCTACCGTAACATAACAGTATCACCGGCCATAAAAATTGTATGGTACTCACAGAAGGGAAAAAATATTTTGAAGGAAGAAAAGTTGTCAGAGATATTTTTCTGTTTGTTGCATTTTTTTTTTTTTTTTTTTCCCTCTGTATCTCTGGGTGCTGGGGAGGATCTTTTCTCCCAATGGAGTTTGCACAGTTGTCTGGCCGTGTGGATCAGCTTGCCACTGAGGTTCAGAGTATTGCTGCATATCTTGCTAGGTTGCCTGTTGTGGAACCTAGGATTCCCATGCCAGATTTGTTTTCAGGGGATCGAGCTAAGTTTCAGAATTTCAAAAATAATTGTAAATTGTTTTTTGCCTTAAAATCTAAGTCCTCAGGAAACGCAGCGCAGCAGGTTCAAATTATCATCTCTCTCCTGCGCGGCGATCCTCAGGATTGGGCTTTTTCCCTCACACCTGGGGATCCTGTTTTGAGTGATGTTGATGCATTTTTTCAGGCTTTGGGGTTATTGTACGATGAGCCTAATGTCACTGATCAAGCTGAAAAAGCCTTGTTGGCATTAAATCAGGGGCTTGATGACGCTGAGTTATACTGTCAGAGATTCCGTAGGTGGGCAGTCCTGACCAAATGGAATGACGACGCTTTGGCGGCCCTTTTCCGGAAGGGTCTGTCGGATAATGTAAAGGATGTTATGGTGGGATTCCCTGTCCCCTCTGGTCTCAATGATTCTATGTCATTAGCGATTCAAATTGACAGACGTTTGCGTGAGCGGAGAAGTATGCGTGGAGTGGTGTTGCCTTGTGAGCCAGCTGCTGAGCCCATGCAGTGTGATGGAGTGGTGTCTGGGGCACAGCGTCATGAGTTTCGAAAGCGCAATGGGTTATGTTTCTACTGTGGTGATGCCTCTCATGCTATTTCAGTCTGCCCTAAGCGGGGAAGACGTTTTGCACGCTCACTTGTCTTGGGTAGTGTTCAGACTAAGTTTTTATTAACTGTCACTCTGATATGCTCTCTGTCCTCATTTTCTGCTCAGGCTTTCGTTGATTCTGGAGCAGCTATTAACCTGATGGATTATGATTTTGCTAAACGTTGTGGATTTCCCTTGATACCCCTACAGAAGTCTATTCCCCTACTGGGGATCGATTCTACCCCTTTGGCTGAGAATAAACCCCAGTTTTCTACTCAGGTGATAATGAGGGTTGAACCTGATCACCAGGAGTGCTGCAAATTTTTGGTTCTATATAATCTGCATGACATTATCGTGCTGGGTTTCCCTTGGTTACAGTCTCATAATCCTGTTTTGGATTGGAAATCTGTGTCTGTAACCAGTTGGGGCTGCCAATGTGTTAATACCAACACTCCTGTTTTTTCTGCCTCCCCCCAGGCTGAGGATGTTCCTGACTTTTTGTTTGATTTTTCTGATGTGTTTAGCGAAAGTAAATCTGCATCCTTACCTCCCCATAGGAGCTATGACTGCGCTATTGAATTAGTGCCAGGTAGTAAATTCCCTAAGGGTCGCCTTTTTAACTTGTCTGTACCTGAACATGACGCTATGCGGTCTTATATCAAGGAATCATTGGAGAAGGGTCATATCAGACCATCCTCTTCACCCTTAGGTGCCGGTTTTTTCTTTGTGGCCAAAAAAGATGGTTCATTAAGGCCGTGTATTGATTATCGTCTCTTGAACAATATTACTGTGAAATATCAATACCCGTTACCCTTGATTTCTGACCTGTTTTCCAGGGTGAAAAACGCTACTTGGTTTACCAAGCTTGACCTCAGGGGGGCGTATAACCTTATTCGCATTAAGCACGGGGATGAATGGAAGACGGCATTTAACACCCCTGAAGGGCATTTTGAGTACCTTGTGATGCCCTTTGGGCTCACTAATGCTCCTTCCGTCTTCCAGTCCTTCATGAATGACATTTTCAGGGATTTTGTGGACAAGTTTCTGATTGTTTATTTGGATGATATCTTGATTTTTTCTAATGACTGGGACTCTCATGTGAAACATGTTCGAACTGTATTCCAGATTTTGAGAGAGAATGCTCTGTATGTGAAGGGATCAAAGTGTCTTTTTGGCGTACAGAAGATCTCATTTCTGGGATTCATTTTGTCCCCATCTGTTATTGAAATGGACCCGGTCAAGGTTCAGGCCATCTGTGATTGGGTCCAACCTACTTCATTAAAGGCTCTTCAGAGATTTTTGGGTTTTGCCAATTTTTATCGTAAATTTATTGGTAATTTCTCTGTTATTGTTAAACCATTAACTGATTTGACCAGAAAGGGTTCTGATGTGGTGAATTGGCCTCCTGAGGCAGTCTCTGCGTTTCAGGAACTTAAGCAGAGATTCACTTCTGCTCCTGTTCTACGGCAGCCTGATGTTTCTCTGCCATTTCAGGTGGAGGTTGATGCCTCTGAAATTGGGGCAGGTGCCGTTTTGTCCCAAAAAGATCCAGAGACCTCTAAAAGTAACCCTTGTGCCTTTTTCTCTCGAAAATTTTCTCCTACTGAACGTAATTATGACGTGGGTAATCGGGAGTTATTGGCCATGAAGTGGGCTTTTGAAGAGTGGAGACATTGGCTGGAGGGAGCCAAACATCAGGTGGTGGTCCTTACGGACCATAAGAATCTGGTCTATCTGGAATCTGCCAAGCGACTCAATCCTAGACAGGCCAGGTGGGCCTTGTTTTTCACACGTTTTAATTTTGTGGTTTCCTTTCTTCCTGGCACTAAGAATGTTAAGGCGGATGCCCTCTCGAGGAGTTTCCTTGCGGACTCTCCTGAGCTATCTGATCCCTCTGTTATTTTGAAGGAGGGTGTAGTTCTTTCCGCCATCTCGCCTAATTTGAGACTTGCTCTGGAGGGGTGTCAGGAGGATAGGCCCGAGCGCTGCCCTGTTGGAAAATTGTTTGTCCCGGACCAATGGAAAAAGAGTGTGATGTCTGAGATTCATTGTTCCGCATTGGCTGGGCATCCCGGAATTTTTGGTACCAGAGACTTGGTTAGTCGGTCCTTTTGGTGGCCTACCTTGTCTCGCGATGTCAGGGAATTTGTGCAGTCCTGCGGGACTTGCTCTCGCTCCAAGCCTTGCTCTCGCTCTAGTGGTTTGTTGATGCCATTGCCTGTGCCCAAGAGACCATGGACCCATATCTCTATGGATTTCATTTCCGATCTTCCTGTTTCTCAGAGAATGACCACCATCTGGGTAATTTGTGATAGGTTTTCCAAAATGATACATCTTGTGCCATTACCTAAGTTGCCTTCCTCCTCTGAATTGGTGCCGTTGTTCCTTCAGCACGTGGTTCGTTTACACGGCATTCCTGAGAACATTGTGTCTGACAGAGGAGTCCAGTTTGTTTCCAGATTTTGGAGGACTTTTTGTTCTAAACTGGGTGTTCAATTGTCTTTCTCCTCGGCATTTCATCCTCAGACCAATGGTCAAACTGAGAGAACAAACCAGACATTGGAGACTTATCTAAGATGCTTTGTGTCTGCTGATCAGGATGACTGGGTCTCTTTTTTGCCTTTGGCTGAGTTTGCTCTTAATAATAGGGCTAGCTCTGCCACTTTGATGTCTCCGTTTTTCTGTAATTCTGGGTTTCACCCTCGATTTTCTTCAGGACAGACGGAGGCTTCTGTCTGTCCAGGTGTTGACTCTGTTGTTGAGCGTATGCAGCAGATTTGGGACCAGGTAGTGGAGAGGTTGTCCCTCTCTCAGGAGAAGGCCCAGCGGTTTGCTAACCGGCATAGGACTTGTGGTCCTCGGTTTAAAGTGGGGGACTTGGTCTGGTTGTCCTCAAAGAATATTCCTATGAGAGTAGCATCTCCTAAATTTAAGCCTAGGTTCATTGGACCTTATAAGATCATGGAGATTATTAATTCTGTTTCTTTTCGTTTGCTTCTTCCAGGGACATTTAAGATCCATAACGTGTTCCACAAGTCCTTGTTGAAGAGGTTTGTTGAGCCAGTGGTTCCTGCTGCTGTGCCTCCTGACCCTGTTTTGGTTGAGGGCAATCTGGAGTATGTGGTTGAGAAAATATTGGATTCTCGTTTTTCTAGACGAAGACTCCAGTATTTGGTTAAATGGAGAGGTTATGGTCAGGAAGATAATTCTTGGGTGTTTGCTTCGGACATCCATGCTAGGAGACTTATCCGTGCGTATCATAGAACTCATCCTGACCGACCTGGTTGCTCAAATGAGGGTTCGGTGACCCCTCCTCAAGGGGGGGGTACTGTTGTGAATGGGTTTGAGATGAGTTCTGAGCAGAGGCTCCTCTGGTGGTTACAAGCGGTACTAGTGAGGATTGGGAATCAGGTGTTACTGATTGGTCTTATTTAAGGGAATCATTTTCCCATCAGGGTTGCCGGTGATCAATTGTTCTGGTCTGAATCCTTCTTTCCAGTTTCCCTTGTAGCCTGCTGTGTCGTGTCTGCATCTCCTGCTATCAGATAAGACAATTTCTTATTGTGTGTTTTTGCTATATTTTTGTATTTTGTCCTGCACTTCTGTGGGGGCCTTCTGGGTCCCCTCCGGGGGCTTTTGCCCTCTCAGTTTGGTCCAGCCACTGTGTTTTGTACTTTTGCTTTTTGCAGTTTTTTCAGTGGCTGCTGTTTTTGTTACACCAGAGAACTAATTTAGGTGGTAGAGGTCGTGTGATCTCAGGTGATTTTGAAATTAGTAAGTTGGTGTTTTTCAGGGTTTTCTGGGATTGCAGTAAGTACCCTTCCTATCCTTTTCTATTTAGATAGTTTGGGCCCCAGCGTTTGCTCATACTATTTTCTTTCTGTGTCAGTATTTCCTCTTGTCTAACCGCCATTACATGTTTGGGGGCTTTCTATTATCTTTGGGGTTCTGCTCCGGGGCAGATAGCTTTCCTGTTTCTGTCTTTAGGTGTAGTTAGTTTCTCAGGCTGTGACGAGGCGTCTAGGACCATCGTAGGAACGCTCCACGGCTGCCTCTAGTTGCGGTGGTTAGTCAGGGTACTGCAATCTCATAGATTCCAACTGCTCTGGTGTATTTCCTTTTTTACCTGCACTCCTCAGCTACCGTAACATAACACATCCCCCAACAAAATGTCCCTCTTTCCCGCAGAAGAAACACCTTCTAGTCCTGCTGCGTACCACCAAATCCCTCCTACGAAATGATGTCCCTCCCAACTGCATAGGCTCCTCTGAACAGACAAGGGGAACCTCAACATAAGGGACTTTTGTAGTAGGTGGAGCAACTACCGTGGGCGGAGTTACCTCACCCCTCTCCCGAAGCCGTCTATCAGTACGGATAGCTAGGGCCATAGCAGCCTCCAGTGATGGAGGAGAATCATACTGAGCCAAAACGTCCTTTAATTTGTCAGAAAGCCCATGACAAAACTGACTCCTAAGAGCTGGGTCATTCCACTGAGTATCTGTGGCCCATCTACGGAACTCAGAAGCAAATTCCTCCGCCGGACGATCTCCCTGCTGTATCTTACGTAATTTTGTCTCAGCAAGAGAGACCCGATCTGGGTCATCATATACCAAACCCAGGGCAGTAAAAAATCGATCTACAGACTGTAGAGCCGGGGATCCCGGAGGAAGGGAGAATGCCCAGGATTGAGGGTCCCCTTGTAGGAGCGAGATAACAATTCCCACTCTCTGCTCTTCACTCCCTGATGATCGAGGCCGAAGCCGAAAATACAATTTACATGCTTCCCGGAATGTGAAAAATTTGTCTCGCCCACCAGTGAACCTGTCCGGGAGAGCTACTTTAGGTTCAAATCTGGTTTGCTCCAGGGGAGACAAAACTTTGGACTTAATGTCCGTCAGCTCCATGGATAATCCCTGCAACTGCAGAGCCAGCTGGGCTACTGGATCCATGGCAACTGGGGATAATTTTATTGGCCAGTGAAAATGTCACGCTGTCTAATGATATGTGTACGATGTCAGTAAACTATTCTTACAGAAACAACACTCTATACAACATATAGTTTAGCAACATCAGCATGTAAATATAGAATAGATTTACCTGACACGATATCCGTTGAACTCAGGGTTAATCTTGAGGACTTGATACGCTGTCACAGGAAAGAGGAGGACCGGGGTCTAACCTGACCCTAAAACTGGGGTCCTAACTAATCCCTCACCTTGGAGGTACTGATAATGGTTCAGAGGTCCAAGTCTCCAGCCTAACCTAGTCTCCTATCAGTCCCTGAACCCTGTAATCAGTCCTAAGAAGGACCCTGACTACCACCAAAGGGATATGGGCTGATCTCTGCTAAATACACAGATTAGACATATAGGACAGACTGGAGAAAACACAGACTCGCATACACACTCAAACACAGAAGGAACATAAATGGTCTGGGATATAAAACTCTAAGCAAGTTGAGCTTAAAACAACTAAGGAGCTCTTTAACTTAAGTCTATACAGATTCAATCCTATCTGTGGTCTGCATGAAGAATTTCACTGGCAACTCCCAAAACAGACAACCATGGATTTAAAGGAAACCAATCAACAAATAATCAATTGCAGCCGGGAGAAACTGAACCCAGTCCCAGAACCGAGCACAGACAGAATTAACTCCCTCACTGCCAAACACAAAGAAACAGCAACTCAGCTGTGAGAAGTCAGAATGTGCAACCCGACGATCTTCGTGGCGATGCACACATGACACTCTTCCTCTGAGCTATCCCTACTTGCTTGCTGCCCCTCAGCATGCCATGATAGGTCAAGGACCTCATCATCCAATACACTTTCATCAGCAGAAGCTGGCAGCTGAGTTTCATCATCTGCTGACTGGGGTCTGGTCACTGTGGGCACTGGCCCACCCTCCACTTCTTCCTCAGACGCACACAGTGGTTGCGCATCTGTGCACACTACCTCTTCTTCAACTGCAGGAATGCTGTCTGGCTGGCACACAGATTCCAAGCCAACGGATTCTGAGAAGAGGATTAAGGTTGGCTCCTGGCCTTCTGAATGTCTGGGCAATTTAGTGGGCGATGAAGAAGCAGATGGGTGCTGCTCTTCAGTGGCCTGACTCGATGTGGTGGAGAGGTCCTGAGAGGATGCTGCGCTCATTGAGGTGGATGCCTCAGCTGCCATCCAACCAACAATGGTTTCTACTTGATCCTCTTTTATCAGCCTATGGCCCTGTGCTCCTAACAAGCTGTGCATAAATGACTGCTGCCGGGTGAAAGTAGGTGCTGAGTGACTTGGGCCTGCTGCTTTCTCCGGATGTGCACCGTGTCTAGCTGCTGATGCACCTCTTCCGCGGCCACCACGGGGACGTCCCTTACTCCCTGCCTTCATCTCTATTGATGGATTCAGAATGGCAATTTCACTATTCGATTCGAGATCTCTCCCTATCTCCAACAGCAACCCATCCCTATCTGCTTCAGTAGAGTGAGGCTAAAATGGCACGCGCAGCCTTTTATACTGCCTGATCACACCATCCAGCCAATCGCAGCGCAGCCCCTAGCTAGCAAGTTTGGGCGCCTCCTACCAAGCTTAGGGGAGTTACACAATGTTGTCAGCAATTCTTCAGCTCCTGATTGGCTCCACGGAGAGCTCAGAGGCTGAAGGATTATGGGATTTCCGATTTCCGATGTGAAAAAAATATCAGAATCGGAAATCGGAATTCCGATATAGCAAATATCGGGCCGATTTCCGATATTGCAATATCGGAAAGCTCATCCCTAATTATGACGCTAGGTACATTACCCTGTTGCGATCATAGAGGAATATAGCATAAGGGTTGAGCTTGCTCTGTGACTGAACTGTGCTAACCTCACACACAAATGACACAGATGCAAAGCCAAGCGGCTAGTTACCCCAGTCCTAACGCTACCGAACCCGTGCTGACCGGCACCCTAAGCATGTAGCAAACTAGAGACTCAGGCGTTGAGCAGTGGGTACAGAACCGCATAAGTGTACTACCTGCCCACATGTACAGTCTTTGAGCATAGACCGACACACAAACGAGCAGACAGAGTGATAGCGTAACCACCATCCAAACACACCAAACATAAATGACACTAGCGCGCCCACGTGCGCCGCTGAGAGCCTTTTATACACTAGGCTCCACCCCAAACACTCACGCCCAGTCAGTTGGGGCATGGCCCGCCGGCCAATCAGGAGCTTCCACATCACCAGAGCAGCTAACGTCCGACCACCAATGGGAAGATGCCACATCACGGACATGCTCAGTAAGGTGATCTCTGGACTTAAACTCCAGAACGCAAGGCTGCCCCTGTAAATCACTGGTTACCAAAGACTTGGCTGGAGAGCCAGCAGCAACCAAACGTATGCCATGAGCCTGAGCAAGACGCTGGGACCGACGTCTATGCTGAGCAGCGGCCGGACCTGAATGGGGGACCACAGCAGCAGATAATGCTTGGGATCTATCGCGTCCAGCGGGAGAATCCCGACACCTAACACACACAGGTGCTTCTCCTAAAATTAGAATATCATCAAAAAGTTAATTTATTTCAGTTCTTGTTGTGAATGTGTTAGAAATGAGATCTGAGCAGAAGCTCCCTCTGGTGGTTGCAGACAGTGCTGAACCATTTAGTGAAGATTGGCAATCAGGAGTTACAGACTGGTCCTATATAAGGGAGGCTCCCTC
Organism: Oophaga sylvatica; assembly: GCA_033576555.1. Classification (NCBI taxonomy): domain Eukaryota; kingdom Metazoa; phylum Chordata; class Amphibia; order Anura; family Dendrobatidae; genus Oophaga; species Oophaga sylvatica. The sequence continues at coordinate 420,314,575 of JARQOD010000005.1, forward strand.
CCATCAGGGTTGCCGGTGATCAATTGTTCTTGTCTCAAACTGTGGTTCCTGGTTCACTTGGAAGCTTGCTGAATCTTGCCTCTTCTCCTGCTCTCAGATAAGACATTTTCTGTTTTTATTTTTGTGCTTGCTTTTTGCATTGTTTCCTGCTCTTTTGTGGAGGTCAGCCAGGTCCCCTCCGGGGACTTGTGCTCCTCTCAGTTTGTCTGAGCCACTGTTGTTTGTTCATTTGCCTTTTCCAGTTTTTCTTCAGTGGCTGCGGCATAGTTTTGTTACACCAGAGAACTGATTTAGGTGGTAGAGGTCGCGTGATCTCAGGTGTTTTTGCAATTAGTAGAGTTGGTACTTTTTAGGGTTTTTTGGGATTGCAGTGTGTCCTTCCTATCCTTTTCTGTCTAGGAAGATTGGGCCCCAACGTTTGCTCATACTATTTTCTGTCTGTGTCTGTATTTCCTCTTGTCTAACCGCCATTACATGTTTGGGGGCTTCCTATGTTCTTTGGGGATCTGCTCCGGGGCAGATAGCTTTTCCTCTTTCTATCTTTAGGTGTAGTTAACCTCTCAGGCTGTGACGAGGCGTCTAGGACCAACGTAGGTACGCTCCACGGCTGCCTTTAGTTGTGGTGGTTAGTCAGGGTACTGCAATCCAGTAGATTCCAACCTCTCTGGTGTATTGCCATTTTTGCTTGCTCTCCTCAGCTATCAAATCATAACAGTATCACCGGCCAAACTGAAAATTATATGGTACTCAACAGAAGGGAAAAATAGTAAAAGGAAAAAGAAAAAGGAAAGTTGTCAGAAATTTTTTTTTTTGTTGTTGCATTTCCCTCTTTTTCTCTGGGTGCTGAGGAGGATTTTTTTTTTCTCTCAATGGAGTTTGCACAGTTGTCTGGCCGTGTGGATCAGCTTGCCACTGAAGTTCGGAGTATTGCTACCTATCTTGCTAGGTTGCCGGTTGTGGAACCTAGGATCCCCATGCTAGATTTATTTTTGGGGGATCGAGCTAAATTTCTGAATTTCAAATATAACTGTAAGTTGTTTTTTTGCCTTAAAACCTAAGTCCTCAGGGAACGCAGCACAGCAGGTTCAAATTGTCATCTCTCTCCTTCGCGGCGATCCTCAGGATTGGGCTTTTTCCCTGACACCTGGGGACCCTGTTTTGAGTGATGTTGATGCATTTTTTCTGGCTCTGTGGTTATTGTACGATGAGCCTAATGTCACTGATCAAGCTGAAAGAACCTTGTTGACATTAAATCAGGGGCTTGAGGACGCTGAGTTGTACTGTCAGAAATTCCGAAAATGGGCAGTCCTAACCAAATGGAATGATGATGCTTTGGCAGCCCTTTTTCGGAGGGGGCTGTCAGAGAATGTAAAAGATGTTATGTTGGGTTTCCCTGCTCCCTCTGGTCTCAATGATTCTATCTCATTAGCAATTCAAATTGACAGATGTTTGCGTGAGCGTAGAGGTATGCGTGGAATAGTGTTGCCTTGTGAGCCAGCTTCTGAACCCATGCAGTGTGATAGAGTGGCTTCTGGGGCACAGCGTCATGAGTTTCGAAAACGCAATGGGTTATGTTTCTATTGAGGTGACGCCTCTCATGCTATTTCTGTCCACATTTTCTGCTCAGGCTTTTGTTGATTCGGGAGCAGCTATTAACCTGATGGATTTTGATTTTGCCAAACGTTGTGGGATTCCCTTGATACCCCTATGGAAGTCTATTCCCCTACTGGGGATTGATTCTACCCCTTTGGCGGAGAATAAACCCCAGTTTTCTACTCAGGTAATAAAAATTAAAAAAGCATATACAAAATGGGAGAATAGGGCTAAGTAACAGCTCATGTGAAAAAAGACTTGGGTATACTAATTGATCACAGACTGAACATGAGTCAACAGTGTGATGCAGCAGCAAAAAAGGCAAATGCAATTCTAGGATGTATCAACAGAAGCATACAGTCTAGATCACGTGAGGTCATTATTGCCCTCTACTCCTCTTTGGTCAGACCTCATCTGGAATACTGTGTCCAGTTTTGGGCACCACATTTTAAAAAAGACATCAACAAACTGGAGCAAGTTCAGAGAAGAGCCACCAGAATGGTGACCGGTCTGCAAACCATGTCCTATGAGGAACGGTTGCAGGATTTGGGAATGATTAGCTTGCAAAAAAGAAGACTGAGAGGAGACTTAATAGCTGTCTACAAATATCCCAAGGGCTGTCACATTGTAGAAGGATCATTTTTATTCTCATTTGCACAAGGAAAGACTAGAAGCAATGGATGAAACTGAATGGGAGGAGACACAGATTAGATATTAGAAAAAACTTTTTGACAGTTAGGGTGATCAATGAGTGGAACAGGCTGCCACGAGAGGTGGTGAGTTCTCCTTCAATGGAAGTATTCAAACAGAGGCTGGACAGACATCTGTCTGGGATGATTTAGAGTATCCTGCTTTGAGCAGGGGGTTGGACCAGATGGCCCAGGGGGTCCCTTCCAAATCTACTATTCTATGATTCTATGATTCTATAATGAGGGTTGAACCTGATCATCAGGAGAGTTGCAAATTTCTGGTGCTGTATAATCTGCATGACATTATTGTACTAGGTTTCCCTTGGTTGCAGTCTCATAATCCTGTTTTGGATTGGAAATCTGTGTCTGTAACCAGTTGGGGCTGCCAATGTGTTAATGCCAACACTCCTGTTTTTTCTGCCTCTCCCCAGTCTCAGGATGTTCCTGACTTTTTGACTGATTTTTCTGATGTGTTTAGCGAAAGTAAATCTGCATCCTTGCCCCCCATAGGAGCTATGACTACGCTATTGAATTAGTGCCTGGTAGTAAATTCCCTAAAGGTCGCCTTTTTAACTTGTCTGTACCTGAACATGACGCTATGCGGTCTTATATCAAGGAGTCATTGGAGAAGGGTCATATCAGACCATCCTCTTCACCCTTGGGTGCCAGTTTTTTCTTGTGGCGAAAAAAGATGGTTCATTAAGGCCGTGTATTAATTATCGTCTCTTGAACAAGATCACTGTGAAATATCAATATCCGTTACCCTTGATTTCTGACCTGTTTTCCAGGGTGAAAAGTGCTACTTGGTTTACCAAACTTGACCTCAGGGGGGCGTATAACCTTATTCGCACGGGGATGAATGGAAGACGGCGTTTAATACCCCAGAGGGGCATTTTGAGTACCTAGTGATGCCCTTTGGGCTCACTAATGCTCCTTCCATCTTCCAGTCCTTCATGAATGACATTTTCAGGGATTTTGTGGATAAATTTCTGATTGTTTATTTGGATGATATCTTGATTTTTTCCAATGACTGGGACTCTCATGTGAAACATGTTCGAACTGTGTTCCAGATTTTGTGAGAGAATGCTCTGTATGTGAAGGGATCAAAGTGTCTTTTTGGCGTACAGAGGATCTCATTTCTGGGATTCATTTTGTCTCCATCTGTTACTGAAATGGACCCGGTCAAGGTTCAGGCCATCTGTGATTGGGTCCAACCTACTTCATTAAAGGCTCTTCAGAGATTCTTGGGTTTTGCCAATGTTTATCGTAAATTTATTGGTAATTTCTCTGTTATTGTTAAACCATTGACTGATTTGACCAAAAAGGGTTCTGCTGTGGTGAATTGGCCTCCTGAGGCAGTCTCTGCGTTTCTGGAACTTAAGCAGAGATTCACTTCTGCTCCTGTTCTACGGCAGCCTGATGTTTCTCTGCCATTTCAGGTGGAGGTTGATGCCTCTGAAATTGGGGCAGGGGCCGTTTTGTCCCAAAGAGATCCTGAGACCTCTAAAAGTAACCCTTGTGCCTTTTTCTCTCAAAAATTTTCTCCAACTGAACGTAATTATGACGTGGGTAATCGGGAGTTATTGGCCATGAAGTGGGCTTTTGAAGAGTGGAGACATTGGCTGGAGGGAGCCAAACATCAGGTGGTGGTCCTCACGGACCATAAGAATCTGGTTTATCTCGAATCAGCCAAGCGACTTAATCCTAGACAGGCCAGGTGGGCCTTGTTTTTCACACGTTTTAATTTTGTGGTTTCCTTTCTTCCTGGCACTAAGAATGTTAAGGCAGATGCCCTCTCGAGGAGTTTCCTTGCAGACTCTCCTGAGTTATCTGATCCTACTGTTATTTTGACAGAGGGTGTAGTTCTTTCCGCCATCTCGCCCAATTTGAGACTGGCCTTGGAAGGGTGTCAGGTGGATAAACTGGAGCGCTGCCCTATTGGGAAATTGTTTGTCCCAGACCAGTGGAAAAAGAGTGTGATGTCTTAGATTCATTGTTCCGCGTTGGCTGGTCATCCCGGTATTTTTGGTACCAGAGGCTTGGTGAGTCGGTTCTTTTGGTGGCCTACTTTGTCTCGTGACGTCAGGGACTTTGTGCAGTCCTGTGGGACTTGCTCTCGTTCCAAGCCTTGCTCTCGCTCTAGTGCTTTGTTGATGCCATTGCCTATACCCAAGAGGCCATGTACCCATATTTCTTTGGATTTTATTTCGGACCTTCCTGTCTCTCAGAGAATGACCGTTATCTGGGTAATCTGTGATAGGTTTTCCAAGATGATACATCTTGTGCCATTACCTAAGTTGCCTTCCTCCTCCGAATTGGTGCCTTTGTTCTTTCAGCATGTGGTTCGGTTACATGGCATTCCGGAGAACATTGTTTCTGACACAGGAGTCCAGTTTGTTTCCAGATTTTGGAGAACATTTTGTTCTAAACTTGGTGTTCAGATTTCTTTCTCCTCTGCATTTCACCCTCAGACCAATGGACAAACTGAGAGAACAAACCAGACCTTGGAGACTTATTTGAGATGTTTTGTGTCTGCTGATCAAGATGACTGGGTCTCTTTTTTGCCTTTGGCTGAGTTTGCTCTTAATAATAGGGCTAGCTCTGCCACTTTGATGTCTCCATTTTTCTGCAATTTTGGGTTTCACCCTCGATTTTCTTTGGGACAGAAGTAGGCTTCTGTCTGTCCGGGTGTTGACTCTGTTGTGGAGCGTATGCAGCAGATTTGGGACCAGGTTGTGGAGAGGTTGTCTCTCTCTCAGGAGAAGGCCCAGCGGTTTGCCAACCGGCATAGGACTGATGGTACTCGGTTTAAAGTGGGGGACTTGGTCTGGTTGTCCTCAAGAAATATCCCTATGAGAGTTGCATCTCCTAAGTTTAAGCCTAGGTTCTTTGGACCTTATAAGATCATGGAAATTCTTAATCCGGTTTCTTTCTGTTTGCTTCTTCCAGGGACATTTAAGATCCATAACGTGTTCCACAAGTCCTTATTGAAGAGGTTTGTTGAGCCAGTGGTTCCTATGGCTGCGCCTCCTGACCCTGTTTTGGTTGAGGGCAATTTGGAGTATGTGGTTGACAAAATATTGGATTCTCGTTTTGCTAGACGGAAACTCCAGTATTTGGTTAAGTGGAGAGGTTATGGTCAAGAGGACAATTCTTGGGTCTTTGCTTCGGACATCCATGCTAGGAGACTGATCCGTGCCTATCATCGAGCTCATCCTGATCGGCCTGGTTGCGTAAGTGAGGGTTCGGTGACCCCTCCTCAAGGGGGGGTACTGTTGTGAACACATTGGAGGTGACTTCGGAGCTGGGGCTCCCTCCGGTGGTTGCTGAGGGTAATGAAGCAATTGCTGAATGGCTTTCAGCTGGGTCCGAATGGTCTGATAAAAGTGACCTGAACTCCCATCGGCCTTGCCCGTAATCAATTGTTCTTCCAGGTCTTGGTTGGAGCTCAGCTTGCATTCCTGCTTTCATTCAGATAAGTAAATTGCTGTTTTTTTTCCTCTGGTTGGATTTTCCTTGCTGGTTTGCTGCCTTGCAGTGGACTTCAGCCTGTCCCTGTTGGGGCCTGGCGCTTCATTTGTGCTCAGTTGTGTTTTCACTTTTGCTCTGTTCCTGTGTCACTTTTTATTTGCTGAATTGCTGTGTGTTACACCAGAGATCTGATTTAGGTGGTAGAGATCGTGTGATCTCAGGTTTTTTGTTAATCAGAAGTGTTGGTATTTTTGTCAGGGTTTTTTTGGGTTGTAGTCAGAATACTTTCCTATACTTTTCTATCTAGACAGAATTGGGCCCCAGCGTTTGCTCATTCTATTTTCTGTCTGTGTTCGTATTTTCTTCTTGTCTAACCGCCATTACTTGTTTGAGGGCTTCCTATTTCTTTGAGGTTTCTGCTACGGGACAGTTAGCTTTCATCTTTCTACCTTTAGGTCTAGCTATCTCTCCGGCTGTGACGAGGCGTCTAGGATCACTGTAGGTACGCTCCACGGCTACTTCTAGTGTTGCGGTTAGTTTAGGGTTTTGCAACCCACTAGTTTCCAGCCTCTCTGGTGTATTGCTACTTTGCTATTTTTGCTGTTTCCCCTCAGCTACCGAAACATAACAGTGATGGGTATGGATGCATGCAGTGCCATGGTTGTAAATTTCTTGATTATGTTGCACACCGAGAGCAAAGGAACATCAAGATCTCTGGAGATGGACTTGTAACTTTGAAATTGTTAATACTTTGCAACAATTTTAGCTCTCAAGTGCTCAGATAGTTCTCTTCTCCTCTTTCTATTCCCCATGCTTAGTGTGGCACACACAGACACACAATGCAAAGATTGAATCAAGTTCTCTCCTTTTTATCTGGTGTCAGGATGATTTTCATATTGCCCACACCTGCCTGTTACTTGCCACAGGTGAGTTTGAAAGAGCATCACATGCTTGAAACAAAGCTGTTTACCCACATTTTTGAAAAGGTGCCAAGAATTTTGTACAGTATATTTTGGGCTTTTGTGTGAAATTATGTCCAACTTGCATTTTTTTCTCTGTTTTTGTGTTGTTCCAATACACATAAATGAAATAAACATGTATATTACAAAACATGTGTAATTGCAATAATTTTCTGGGACAAATACTTCAATTTCTGGAACAATTTCAAGGGTGTCAACACTTTTGGCCATGACTGTCTATATCATACCATATACAACAACATAAGTCATTCTAAACTTTTGTTTGTTCTGGGGTTGTTGATTTGACCTGCCACTTCAGCTCTTTTCTCATTTACTCATGTAGCTCGATATGTCATGTTTTTATTTATATTTTTTTCTATATGTTTTTATTACTGTGTACTTACAAAGCTTATTATGTTTCATGTTGATATTTGGCCATAGTCATGCATTCTTTAGTGATTTATTTGTTTCTGTGTTATTCAGTCTAAGACAACCCGTTGAATTGACCACATAATAGTAATATTTTTTTCTACAACGCCAACATATTCCATAGCACTTTACATTTAAGAGGCGACTTGTACTTATGCTAGTGACATTACAGAATAACATATAACACAGATACCAAAAGGAGTGAAGGACCTGCTCGCAAGCTTGCAATCTAAGAGGAAATTAGGGAGATATGAAAAGTCAGCTGGCCATGAAATAGCTGTCAGCAAAATGTTAGTTCATCTCACAGCTACATATATTTCTCAACTTTACCATAAACTTGATGAATATTAGTGAAGTATGCATGCTCATTTCAATGAAGAAAAAACAAAAATTAACTGAAAGAAATATCTACCAGCAAATTATCTTCCTTAAAAAAATTAATCAGGGATGTTGAAATCCAAAGTTTTTACATTTATTTCTAATTTATAAAGTTTTAAATGGAATCTGTCTCCATTTTTGCCATCAAATCTGAGAACAGCATAATATACAGAAATGGGCCAATTCATGAAGAAATGATATTTTCTATGCCAGTCCTGATCCAGGGTGAGCTGAAGTAAGATTCAATAAGAGTTGTGCTCCCCTTAAAGGGAAACTGTCTCGTCCCCCATGCCCTCCAACCCAGTAACATTCCCTGCCAAACCAGCCTTTATAATGTTATTCACTTAAATCCATGTTTAAAAAAGTATTTAAAAGCTCAATTTTTCTTATGCTAATTAGGCCTTTGACTAGTAGATGGGGCATTATTTTCCCAGACTAGTTGGCTCTCTCTGCATGTCACCATGCCCCGTGGGAGTGATAACATGTTTTGTAAGAGCCGTCATGGACAGCTCCCAATACATCTTCCGCATACCTGCGATGTGCTTCACGCACGTCATTGAGTCTCTCAAGCCGCATATCATGCTTCTTCTGCGCATGGTCGAAAGTGCAGAAGATGTACGTGAGCCGTATTCTGCTCTTCTGGTCATTGTTTTATGACTATTTAGACATGAGTCACATGTCATGTATTTATAATTTATTCCAGAAAGTAAATACCTTTTTACTATAAGAACGTTAAATGTAATTATAATTTATAATTTGATATACTAAATCTATGCTCTGTATATAAAGAAAGGTACCATTTTTTATGCAGTTGTCTATATTACACGGAACACAATCAAGTGAAGTTAGGAAGACCACACAACAGGTTGGAGGAATTGCTTGTCAATCTTGGCATTCAAGACAGACATTCCATTGTAAAATCTGGAATGTAGAAATAGAGCTAAAATAATCATTACTAAACAAAACTAGATGGAGCTCTGATTGTTTTCTTAGTGGATTCACTTTTATAACCTTTTCTGCAAATCGACAAGGAATATTTTTTAGCATTTGTGTAAATAATCATGTTTCATCTTTCAGTCTTTAACATCTACTGCCAAGATTTAAAGTGAATATGACGTCTTTTATTAGTAGCACTAGCCAACATGTTCTACTTAAAAGATAAATCATGTCAGTAGCCAAAACTAAAGAAATATGTAGACCTATGCAACATATTTCACATAGATTTAATTCAAATTCATATAAATTGCAAAATAAAGCAGCTCTACAATAAGACTTGTTTGAAAAATAAATTTTCATTTTCTTCATACAGCTCCTAAATAAACCCACCAGTTTCCATGATTGCAGACCACAAACAAATAGTCCTGTTTGTAGTCTGATTTTGCCCTCATAGTTATTATCACCTAGATCAGGATTTTTAGGATGGACCTTTGCGAGCTTTCAGCCATTACAATATTACAATACAGTTTTCAGCTATTATAATGTGACAATACTTGCAATTGAGCTTTTAGCGACCACCCAGTCAATAGATCTCTTAGGTTAAAGGGAACCTGTCACCAGTTTTGGCCAACATGAAGTAAGGCCACCACCTTTCAGGGCTGATATACAACATTCTATAATGCTGTATATCGGCCCCAAACCTGACCAATAAGAGAAGAAAAGTAACTTTTATTATACTCACCTGCGGGGCGGTCTGGTCTGAGGGGTGTCACAGGTCTTGGGCCGGCGCCTCCCATTTTCTTACTATGCCATCCTCCTGCTTGATTCGTGTGGATGACGAGTCCCTATGTCATCCCCACAATCTCCCCGGCATCGCTCTTATGTGCAGACGAACTTCTCTGACCTGTTGAGGGCAGAGCTTTTAAAGTACTGCAGTGCTCAGGCACAGGGAAAGGTCAAAGAGCTCAGACGCATAAGCACTGCAGTACCTTGCTCTACCCTCAACAGGATGCCGAGGAGACACTGTAGATGCCACACGGATGCATCATCCACAAGAACCAAGAAAGAGGATGGCCACAAGTAGATGGGAGGCGCCGGACCAAGATCTGTGACACTCCTCGGACTGGACTGCCCGCAGATGAGTAGAATAAAAGTTATTTTTCTTCTCTTACAGGTCGGGTTGGGGGCAGATATACAGCATTGCAGAATGCTGTATATCAGTACCCAAAGGTGATGGCCTTACTTCATATGGGCCAAAACTGATGACAGGTTCCCTTTAAGTTCCCACAATGAGTTTTATAGCATCTTACAGTTCACGCACAGTAAACAGGATTTAGAACACTCATGTCCACTGAGTTTTTATCTATTTATTTATTTATTTTTTAATGCTGTGTAAACTGACCTGCGGTACGTGATTGAAATCTGCAACATGTCAAATTCTCTAGCAGGAATACTGAGTTTCCTGTGCAGATTTTCCTCATAGATTTGCACTACAAATGGAAAATCCACAGGTATAAAACGCACATGCAATTTTAGTGCATTTCCACTGCTGAAGAACACTAAGATCTTTGAAATGTAGCAATATTTTCTGCACAACTCAGACTTTAGCAAAACTTTTGATGTTCTCATTGCTAGTTTCGTGCAGCTCCATCAAAATTGGTTGGGGCAGGGCTGCGACAGGGATGTGGCACCACAAAGTTATCTAATTCACGATGTTGTGTACCTTAAGCCAGAAATCTTACTCCAGTGACTAACTAAACTAAGATTTGTGATGAGCGTCATGGATGTGCGAGCCACTAATCATGTGCCACTGATTAATTAAGAGTCATAGAGAGAGAGCGTCAGATCTAACTCTCTGTTCTATCTATCTATCTTAAAAAAAAAGAAAAAAACAGGAACAGCACCAGCAAAAGTGTTAGGGTGCTTAGCCTCCTAGGAAAAGACCAAACCTTCAATATAAAATAGAAAAAAGGAGGCAGAACAACAGTTAAAAAAATTCAAAACTTGTGCTATTTAATAGTCTATAATGGTGACGTTTTGTTTCTACTGAGATCCTTTCTCAAGCAGTACCTGTCTCAGCAGAACCGAATCATCGACATTATGAGCTATTAAGCCATTCATCCCGAAGTCTGTTTTGAATGGATCCCACTGATTCTGAGACTGTTTTTTGTGACATATTGTATGTCATGATAGTGTTAAAATTTCTTTGATATCACTTACATTTATTTGTAAAAAAAATCTGAAATTTGGAGAAAATTTTGCAATTTTAAAACTTTTAATTTTTATGCCCTTAAATCAGAGAGTCATGTCACACAAAATAGCATTTCCCACAAGTCTAGTTAACATCAGCACAATTTTTGAACATAATTTTTTGTGTTAGGATGTTACAAGGGTTAAAAGTTGACCAGTGATTTCTCATTTTTACAACAAAATTTACAGAACCATTTTTTTTAGGGGCAACATTACAATTGAAGTGATTTTGGGGTGCTTATATGACAGAAAATTCCCAAATATGAAACCATTCTGAAAAGTTCACCCCTTAATCTACTCAAAACCATATTCAAAAAGTTTATTAACCCTAAAGGTGCTTCACAGGAATTAATGGAATGAGAAAGGAAAAAATAAACATTTATCTTTTTGTTCACAGAAATTTTCCTTTAGACCATTTTTTGTTTATTTTCAGAGGGGTAACTGGAGAAATTGCACCATAAAATTTGTTTTGCAATTTGTTCTGAGCATGCCAATACCCCATATATGGAGGAAAATCACTGTCTGAGTGCATAGCCGGGCTCGGAAGGGAAGGAGGGCCATTTGACTTTTTGAATGTAAACTTTGCTGACATGTCGCGTTTGGAGAGCTCCTGATGTGCCTAAAAAGTGGAAACCCCCATAAGTGACACGATTTTGGAAAATAGACCACTCAAGGAACTTATATAGATGTGTATTGAGCACCTTAACTTTATAACGTTGAACCGTGAAAATAAAACAATCACATCTTTCCCACAAAAATGTTTTTTAGCTCCAAAGATTGCATTTCCACAGGGGTAACTGGAGAAATTACAACAAACAATTTGTTGTGAAACATCTCCTGAGCATGACGATACCCCATATATGGGGGAAAATCACTGTTAGGGTGTACAGCCAGGCTCAGAAGGGAAGAGAGCCATTTGACTTTTTGAATGTAAAATTTGCTGGAATAATTAACAGACACCATGTTTGGAGAGTCCCTGATGTGCTTAACCCCTTAATGACTAAGCCATTTTGTGGTTAATGACCAGGCCAATTTTTACATTTCTGACCACTGTCACTTTATGTGCTTATAACTCTGGAACGCTTCAACGGATCTTGGCGATTCTGAGATTATTTTCTCGTGACATATTGTAATTCATGATAGTGGTAAAATTTCTTCAATATAACTTGCGTTTATTTATGAAAAAAAACGGAAATATGGTGAAAATTTTGAACATTTTGCAATTTTCAAACTTTTAATTTTTATGCCCTTAAATTATAGTGTCATATCGCACAAAAAATAGTTAATAAATAAAATTTCCTACATGTCTACTTTACATCAGCACAATTTTGGAACCAAAATTTTTTTTGTTAGGATGTTATAAGTGTTAAAAGTTGACCAGCAATTTCTCATTTTTCCAACAAAATTTACAAAAACATTTTTTTTAGGGACCATCTCACATTTGAAGTGAATTTGAGGGCTCAATATGACAGAAAATACCCAAAAGTGACACCATTCTAAAAATTGCACCCCTCAAGGTGTTCAAAGCCACATTCAAGAAGTTTATTAACCCTTTAGGTACTTCACAAGAATTGAAGCAATGTGGAAGGAAAAAATGAACATTTAACTTTTTTCCCCCAAATTTTTCTTTCGACACAATTTTTTAAATTTTGTCAAGGGTATCAGGAGAAAATGAACCACAATATTTGTTGTAAAATTTCCCCTGAGTACACCGATACCCCATGTGTGGGGGAAAACCAATCTTTAGATGCACAGCAGTGCTTAGAAGAGAAGGAGCATCATTTGAGATTTTGAATGTCAAATTGGCTGGAATCGAGAGCGGACACCATGTCGCGTTTGGAGAGCCCCTGATGTACCTAAACAGTGGAAACCCCCCATAAGTGACCCTATTTTGGAAACTAGACCCTCCACGGAACTTATCTAAATGTGTGGTGAGCACTTTGAACCCCAAGGGCTTCACAGAAGGTTATGACGTAGAGCCGTAAAATTAAAAAATCATATTTTTTCCACAAAAATATCTTTTCACCCAAAATTTTTATTTTCCAAAGGATAAAAGGACCCCAAAAGTTATTGTGCAATTTGTCCTGAGTACGCTGATACCCCATATGTAGGGGTAAACCACTATTTGGGCGCATGGCAGAGCTCAGAAGGGAAGCAGCGCCATTTGACTTTTTTGGCTGGAATTGAGATTGGACGCCATGTCGCATTTGGAGAGTCCCGGATGTGCCTAAACAGTGGAATTCCCCACAAGTGACCCCATTTTGGAAACTAGACGCCCCAAGGAACTTATCTAGATGTGTGGTGAGCACTTTGAACCCCCAAGGGCTTCACAGAAGGTTATAACGTAGAGCCGTAAAATTAAAAAATCATATTTTTTTCCACAAAAATGATCTTTTCACCCCCAATTTTTATTTTCCAAAGGATAAAAGGACCCCAAAAGTTATTGCGCAATTTGTTCTGAGTATGAAAAAAAACGGAAATATGGTGAAAATTTTGAACATTTTGCAATTTTCAAACTTTTAATTTTTATGCCCTTAAATCATAGTGTCATATCGCACAAAAAATAGTTAATAAATAAAATTTCCTACATGTCTACTTTACATCAGCACAATTTTGGAACCAAAATTTTTTTTTGTTAGGATGTTATAAGTGTTAAAAGTTGACCAGCAATTTCTCATTTTTCCAACAAAATTTACAAAAACATTTTTTTTAGGGACCACCTCACATTTGAAGTGAATTTGAGGGGTCAATATGACAGAAAATACCCAAAAGTGACACCATTCTAAAAATTGCACCCCTCAAGGTGTTCAAAGCCACATTCAAGAAGTTTATTAACCCTTTAGGTACTTCACAAGAATTGAAGCAATGTGGAAGGAAAAAATGAACATTTAACTTTTTTTCCCCCAAATTTTTCTTTCGACACAATTTTTTAAATTTTGTCAAGGGTATCAGGAGAAAATGAACCACAATATTTGTTGTAAAATTTCCCCTGAGTACACCGATACCCCATGTGTGGGGGAAAACCAATCTTTAGGTGCACGGCAGTGCTTAGAAGAGAAGGAGCATCATTTGAGATTTTGAATGTCAAATTGGCTGGAATCGAGAGCGGACACCATGTCGCGTTTGGAGAGCCCCTGATGTACCTAAACAGTGGAAACCCCCCATAAGTGACCCTATTTTGGAAACTAGACCCTCCACGGAACTTATCTAAATGTGTGGTGAGCACTTTGAACCCCCAAGGGCTTCACAGAAGGTTATGACGTAGAGCCGTAAAATTAAAAAATCATATTTTTTTCCACAAAAATGATCTTTTCACCCGAAATTTTTATTTTCCAAAGGATAAAAGGACCCCAAAAGTTATTGTGCAATTTGTCCTGAGTACGCTGATACCCCATATGTAGGGGTAAACCACTATTTGGGCGCATGGCAGAGCTCAGAAGGGAAGCAGCGCCATTTGACTTTTTTGGCTGGAATTGAGATTGGACGCCATGTCGCATTTGGAGAGTCCCGGATGTGCCTAAACAGTGGAATTCCCCCACAAGTGACCCCATTTTGGAAACTAGACGCCCCAAGGAACTTATCTAGATGTGTGGTGAGCACTTTGAACCCCCAAGGGCTTCACAGAAGGTTATAACGTAGAGCCGTAAAATTAAAAAATCATATTTTTTTCCACAAAAATGATCTTTTCACCCCCAATTTTTATTTTCCAAAGGATAAAAGGACCCCAAAAGTTATTGTGCAATTTGTTCTGAGTATGCTGATACCCCATATGTGGGAGTAAACCACTATTTGGGCGCCTGGCAGAGCTCGGAAGGGAAGCAGCGCATTTGACTATTTTGGCTGGAATTGAGATTGGGCGCCATGTCGCATTTGGAGAGTCCCTGATGTGCCTAAACAGTGGAAACCACCCACACGTGACCCCATTTTGGAAACTAAACCCCCCCAAGGAACTTATCTAGATGTGTGGTGAGAACTTTGAACCCCCAAGGGCTTCACAGAAGGTTATAACGCAGAGCTGTAAAATTAAAAAATCATATCTTTTCCACAAAAATGATCTTTTAACCCCCAATTTTTATTTTCCAATGGGAAACAGGACCCCAAAAGTTATTGTGCAATTTGTCCTGAGTACGCTGATACTCCATATGTAGGGGTAAACCACTATTTTGACGCATGGCAGAGCTCGGAAGCGAAGGAGTGCCGTTTTCAAATGCAGACTTTGATTAAATGGTCTGCATGTGTCATGTCGCGTTTGGAGAGCCCCTGATGTGCCTAAACAGTAGAAACCCCCCCCAAGTGATCCCATTTTGGAAACTAGACCCCCAAGGACCTTATCTAGATGTGTGGTGAGCACTTTGAACCCCCAAGTGCTTCACAGAAGTTTATAACGTAGAGCCGTGAAAATAAAAAAATCATATTTTTTTCCACAAAAATAATCTTTTTGTCCCAAAATTTTTATTTTTATAAGGGTAACAGGAGAAATAGGACCCCAAAAGTTATTGTGCAATTTGTCCTGAGTACGCTGATACCCCATATGTGGGGGTAAACCACTATCTTGACGCATGGCAGAGCTCCGAAGGGAAGGAGCACCGTTTTCGAATGCAGACTTTGATGGAATGGTATGCGGGTGTCATGTCGCGCTTGGAGAGCCCTGATGTGCCTAAACAGTAGAAACCCCCCACAAGTGACACCATTTTGGAAACTAGACCCCCCAAGGAACTTATCTAGATGTGTGGTGAGCATTTTGAACCCCCAAGGGCTTCACAGAAATTTATAACGTAGAGCCGTGAAAATAAAAAAATCATATTTTTTTCCACAAAAATGATCTTTTTGCCCCAAATTTTTATTTTTATAAGGGTAACAGGAGAAATAGGACCCAAAAGTTGATGTGCAATTTGTCCTGAGTACGCTGATACCCCATATGTGGGGGAACCACTGTGATCGCCTTACTGCGATCTTTGGGAGGCAGAATGAACAAATCCACAAAAGGTGAAGAATTGGTTTTATTTTTTACGCCGTTCCTCGTGCGGTATTAGTGACTAGCTGTTTCCAGCCAGCTAACACTCGGCAAGCTCATTGCTATCTAATTAACACTGCTGGTGATTAAACTAAAGTAAATAATGACAACATTCAATAGCGCTTACGCAGGTGGTAAATTAAATTAAAATAAAGTTAATAACAATAATAATCATCAAACATCTAATAATACTAATGATACATTTTAATCACAGTGTGGTAATGTGTGTGGACGGAGCCTCATGTGTTAATGTGTGGGGACAGAGCCTCGTGTGGTAATGTGTGGGGACGGAGCCTCGTGTGGTAATGTGTGGGGACGGAGCCTCGTGTGGTAATGTGGGGGACGGAGCCTCGTGTGGTAATGTGAGGGGACGGAGCCTCGTGTGGTAATGTGGGGGGACGGAGCCTCGTGTGGTAATGTGGGGGGTGGGATTGTGTGTGGTAATGTGGTGGGGGGGCAGGATTGTGTGTGGCAATGTGGTGGGAGGGTGGAATTGCGTGTGGTAATGTGGTGCGGGTGGGATTATGTGTGGTAATGTGGGGGGGTGGGATTATGTGTGGTAATGTGGTGGGGGGCAGGATCATGTGTGGTGATGTGGTGGGGGGCGGGATTATGAGTGGTAATGTGGTGGGGGGGCGGGATTATGAGCTGTAATATGGTGGGGGGGCGGGATTATGTGTGGTAATGTGGTGGGGGCGGGATTATGAGCGGTAATGTGGTGGGCTCCGGGATTATGAGCGGCAATGTGGTGGGGGGATGGATTATGTGTGGTAATGTTGAGGGGGGCGGGATTATGTGTGATGATGTGGTGGGGGGCGGGATTATGTGTGGCAATGTGGTGGGGGGGTGGGATTGTGTGTGGTAATGTGGTGGGGGGCGGTATTGCATGTGGTAATGTGGTGCGGGTGGGATTGTGTGTGGTAATGTGGTGGGGGGGTAGGATTGTGTGTGGTAATGTGTGGGGGGGCGGTATTGCATGTGGTAATGTGGTGCGGGTGGGATTGTGTGTGGTAATGTGGTGGGGGGGATTATGTGTGGTAATGTGGTGGGGCGGAGCTACTGTGCAGGGGGTGGGATTAGCGAGTAATCACGATGCCTCTTATATATATAGATAAGGCGACTTTAATTTTCGGGTCGGTGCGATTACAGCGATGCCAGATTTACATAATTTTTTCATGTTTCGCTTCTGTCACACACTAAAAGACGCTTTTTTTGGAAGAATTTTTTATAAGAAATTTTTGTATCGCCGTGTTTTGAGAGCTATAATTTTTCCATATTTCAGCCGACAGAGTCATGTGTGGGCTTGTTTTTTGCAGGACGAGCGGATGTTTTTATTGGTACCATATTCGGGCACATAACGTTTTATGATTGCTTCCTATTCCGATTTTTGTGGAAGCAGAATGAACAAAAAACAGCAATTAAGGAATTTTTTTTCCCCCCATTCCGCATGTGGTAAAATTGATAAAGCAGCTTTATTCTTTGTGTCACTACGATTACAGCGATACCTCATTTATATATTTTTTTATGTTTTGGCATTTTTTACACAATAAAAACTTCTATAGAAAAAATAATTATTTTTGCATCAGTTTATTCCGCGAGCTATAACTTTTTTATTTTTTTGCTGATGATGCTGTATAGCGGCTTTTTGCGGGACAAGATGACATTTTCAGCGGTAGAATGTTTATTTATAACCGTCTTTTTGATCGCATGTTATTGCACTTTTCATCATATCATCATACCGCTTGGAAAAAGTATAATTTACTACTTTTTTTTTTTTTTTTTTACGGCTTTCACTGAAGCGGTTAACTAGGGTTACGCTTTTATAGATGGGATTTTTATGGACGCAGCGAAACCAAACATGTGCATTTTTTTTATTGCATAAAAAATGTGTATTTTTTAGAGGAATTTTTTTTTATTTTTTTATTTTTTTTTTTTACAAATTTTTTTAAAAAATGTTTTTTTTACCTTGTCCCTTTATGGGACTTTCACTTTTTCAGTTTTGATTGCAGTTACAATGCATTGAATGCTCCAGCATTTCAATGCATTGTACCTATGGTGAAAGCAGGTGTGACCATGGTCACAGCGGATTTCCGTAGCTAGATGACCCGGAGGTTGTCATGACAACCCCCGGGTCATCAAGGCAGAGATCGGGCCCTGCAAATACATTGCAGGGCGCCGATCTGAGGCAGAGGGAGCTCCGACCCTCTGCCTCTCCCCCTGAGCGCTGCAATCGTGCTTGATCGCAGCAGTCAGGGGGTTAACAGCCAGGGGCGGCGGGGCGCCGCTCCCGGCTGTTAGTTCAGGAAGCTCGGCCTCTGCAGCTCCGAGCTCCTGCACTGATCGGGCAGAGAAGGCTGAAATTTCAGTCTCTTCTGCCCGAACGCTGCTGTGTTTGGTCAGTCACATTGACTGCCCTGTTGAGGGCAGAGCAAAATACTGCAGTGTGCAGGCGCTGGGTCTCTCTGACCTTTCCCGGCGCCTGCACTCAACAGGACAGATAAAGTACGCCTGCACAGGACCGTGCCAGAAGCAAGGAGGAGGACGTCATTGCTAGAAGATGGCAGGTGACGGACCCTGACCTGCGACGCCCATCGGACCGCCCCCCGGGTGAGTATAATATAATTTGTTTTTCTTATCTTTTAGGTTACATCGGGGGCTTATCTACAGCATTACAGAATGCTGTAGATAAGCCCCTGATGGTGGTGGCTTCAGTTTATATATGAAAAATGGGGTGACAGATTCCCTTTAACAGATGACAGACCTGAGTAAGGACTTACTTTTCTGAGAACTGAGTTGAAGCTTTTATTGGGAACATTCTATATAACTTTTGGGATCACATTTATCCAGCACTCTATGCTGAGCACTTAGATTGGGGTTTCCATCTAAATCTCAAAGTGGATCGATTCACTATATATAATGAGGCAACAGAGTCTCTGTTCAGCAGTGTCATTCTTTTCACAAGTGAAAACTGTGGTGGACAGCACTTTTATGATCAACTAAAAATAAGGACACCGCTGACTATTGTTGAGCGATACTGCCCAATATCCCGAAATATCGGATCGGATTGGATCGGCCCGATACTCAGAAAGTATCGGGTATCGCCGATCCGATACCGGAAACCCAATGCAAGTCAATGGGACAGAAATATCGGAATTAAAAAAACCTCTTTCTTTCCTTGTAAACACTAGATATACACACATAGAATACATATATATATATATATATATATACATGTCATTGTGACATATATATAATATATATATATATATATATATATATACTATATTTTATAGTTCATATACTTCTACATGGTAAAATAGCCTCTGATTCAATTGCCGGGCAATGCCGGCTTTTATGAAAATACAGAACAACCTGACATGAAATGACACATGGCTTACATAGAGTTAACCATGTAATTTCATGTAGTTTGATATATGGTTTTCACTAACAATTACATGAGTGTATGTGTGCAAAATTTGACACATGTAGGGGTTAATTAAAGGTGTAAATTCGTCGTAAAAAAACGTATTTTTTTGCTACGAATTTACACCTTTAATTAACCCCTACATGTGTCAAATTTTGCACACATACACTCATGTAATTGTTAGTGAAAACCATATATCAAACATAAAATGACATGGTTAACTCTATGTAAACCAGGTGTCATTCCATGTCGGGTCTGTAATTTCACAAAAGCTGGCAATTGAATTAGCGGCTATTATACTATGTAGAAATGTATGTACTATAAATATATATATATATATATTATATATATATGTGTGTGTCACAAATTCAATGATATGTATATATATATATGAGGTGTAAAATTGTTGGAAAAAAATGCGTGGGCTCCCGCCCTAATTTCTCAACCAGACAGACAAAGCCAGCAAATGGGGGCAGATAATAATAGCCCAGAGAGGAACCATTATTTTTGGCCCCCCTGGCTACTAACATCTGCCCCCAGACACCCCAGAAAAGGCAAATCTATAATTAGATTCGCCCTTTCTGGCACTTTGCCCGTCTTCCCATTGCCCTGTAGTGGTAGCGAATGGGTTAATAAGGGGTTAAAGCCACCTAGATATTGAAAGGTGACTTTAAGCCAGGTTAATAATTGAGAGCTGTCAATTAGACAACTATCAATTATTAATCCTATTGTATGAAATAAAAATAAAACACACACACTTTAATTAAAAATCATTTTAATGAAATAAATACACAGTTTTTTGACCATATTTTATTTACTGCCATTCCTTGCGAAGCCCTTGTTCACCTGTAATAAAAATAAAAAAATAAAGCAACATTATTCTTACCTATCCGATGTTCAGTCAGGTCCCCCGATGTAATCCTTCTGAAAGGGTTAATGTTTACTGCAGGGACCGCAGCTAATGCTGACAGCCTCACAGTAAACCCCCAACTGAATCATCTCCTCTCCTGGCTGACAGGAGAGGAAGTGGTTAGCATAATTGATTGCTTCCCACTTTCACTTCAGGTCAGCCAGGGACACCGCACAGCATCAGTGAGATCAGAGGTAATCCCGGCTGACCTGAAGTGAACTGATTAACAAAAATAGGGGATCCCCTCGAAAAAAAAATGACGTGGGGTCCCCCCTATTTTTGTTAACCAGCCTGATAAAGCAGACTTACTGAGGCCTGGTTTTTTAAGGCTGTTAAGGAGCCAATATCCATGAACCTTGCAAGCCTGATAATACCAGGCCACAGCAGTCTGCTTAGCTTGGCTGGTTAACAAAAATAGGGGATCCCCTCGAAAAAAAAATGGCATGGGGGTCCCCCTATTTTTGTTAACCAGTCAAGTAAAAAGCAGACTGCTGCGGCCTGGTATTAAAAGACTGTCAAGGCCCATGGATTTTGGCCCTCAACAGCCTAAAAATACCAGGCTGCAGCAGCCCCACAATTGACGCATCCAAAGATGCGCCAATTGTGGCACTTTACCCGGCTCTTCCCACTTGCCCTGTAGCGGTGGCAAGCGGGGTAATAAGGGGTTAATGTCACCTTTGATTGATCGGTGACAATAAGCCCGGTTAATAATGGAGAGGCGTCAATAAGACACCAATCCATTATTAATCATAAAGTTTGTAAATTTGTAAAAAAATACACAGCCAGAATAAAGTCTTTTAATGAAATAAAACACAACACAGTTTTAATTATTTTTATTGTACGCTCATCCTGCGACGCCATCGATCTCCTGTAAAAAAACAAAAATAACAAACCAACACAAATACTCCTGTCCGACGTAGTCCAAAATTTCGAGTGTCCCACGGCGAGTCAAGCTCTGCTACATCTGGATGACAGGCTGAGCCTGAGATCCCGATGCAGTAGAGCTGCTTACCAGAGCTGATTCGCCGGCGGTGACGTCATCGGACTGGTTTACGGCCAGCTGTCGCGAGAGTACAGCTGGCCTAGATTACCCAGTACCCGGCATCACGTGCAGTTTTCGCGAGATGCTGCACATGACCGCCAGGGAGAGGGTAATGGCCGGCCTGGATGGATGGATGGACGTGACCGCCGTGGATCTTCTGCCAGGTAAGTCTGCTGACACCTGACAGACCCGACCGACACTGACAGTGACACTTTCGGGAAGTTCCTGTGTCACGTACTTCGTTCTGTGACACAGGAGCTCCCCATAGACTTTAGAGGAAAACTCCGATTCCGGTATCCGATATGACAAAAATATCGGAACTCAGAATCAGAATTCCGATACAGCGAATATCGGCCGATACCCGATATTTGCAGTATCGGAATGCTCAACACTACCGCTGACACATTATAGGGAATCTTCGCCAATGTTCCACCTGAATCATGTATTTCAGAGATTTACACGGAAACCCCAGTGTAAGGCCGGCATCACACTGGCGAGTGTGATGCGAGTAAGTCGCACGACCCGCTCTCGGACCCGAGTGTGCGGCTGCATAGAAATACATGCAAAAATTTCACAATTTTCCAACTTTGAATTTTCATGTCCTTATTTCACGAAATATGTCACACAAAATACTTAATAAGTAACATTTCCCACATAACTAATTTACATCAGCACAATTTTAGAACCCAAATTTTTTTGTTAGAAAGTTATAAGGCACAAATTAGCAATAAGGGTTTTTCCAGAAAAAAACAAAAATGTGAATCCCTTAATAATTCAGATAAATATAGCAAAAAAAAAGGGATTTAAAACGTAACATTTTATTATAAAATTTTAATTTTTCCTCTATTTATAGGAAGTTATAAGGTTAAAGTTATACAGCGATTTCTCATTTTTACAACACCATTTTCTTTAGCGACCACATCACATTTGAAGTCACTTTGAGGGGACTATATGATAGAAAATACCCTAAAAGTGACACCATTCTAAAAACTTCACCCTCAAGGTGATCAAAACCACATTCAAAAAGTTTATTAACCCTTCTGGTGCTTCACAGGAATTTTGGAATGTTTTAAAAAAGGAACATTTAACTTTTTTCACCAAAAAATTTAATTCAGATCGATTTTTCTTTATTTTCCCAAGGGTAACAGGAGAAATTGGACACCAAAAGTCATTGTGCAATTTGTCCTGAGTACGCTGATACCCCATATGTGCAGGTAAACCACTGTTTTGGCGCATGGCAGAGCTCGGAAGGGAAGGAGCGCAGTTTTATTTCACAATGCAAAATTGGCTGGAATTGAGATCGGATGCATTTGGAGAGCCCCTGATGTGCCTAAACAGTGGAAACCCTCCATAAGTGACATCATTAGCCCCCCCAAAGAACTTATCTAGATGTGTACTGAGGACTTTGAACCCCAAGGGCTTCACAGAAGTTTTATAACGTTGAGAAGTAAAGTGAAAACATATTTTTTCACAAAAATTATCTTTTCACCCCCAATTTTTTATTTTCAACAAGAGTAAAAGGAGAAATTGGACCCAAAAAGTTATTGTGCAATTTGTCCTGAGCATGCTGATACCCATATGTGGAGGTAAACCACTGTTTGGGGAGCTGGCAGAGCTCGGAAAGGAAGGAGCGCCTTTTGACTTTTTTAACGCAAAATTGGCTGGAATTGAGATTGGATGCCATGTTGCGTTTGAGAGACCCTGATGTGCCCAAACAGTGGAAACCCCCACAAGTGACCCCATTTTGGAAATTACCACCCCCCAAGGAACTTATCTAATGTGTGGTGAGGACTTTGAACCCCAGATGTTTCACTAACATCTGGCCGTGAAAATAAAAAATCATATTTTTTCCCCACAAAAATGATCTTTTAGTCCCAAATTTTTTAATTTTCTCAAGGGTAATAGGAGAAATTGGACCCCAAAAGTTGTCCAATTTGTCCTGAGTATGCTGATACCCCATATGTAGGAGAAAACTACTGTTTGGGCATATGTCGTGCTCTAAGGGAAGTAGTGATGTTTTAGGAATGCAGACTTTTATGGAATGGTCTGGCGGGCGTTATGTCGCATTAGCAAGCCCTGATGTGCCTCAACAATAGAAATGCCCCACAAGTGACCCCATTTTGGAAACTAGACCCCCAAGGAACTTATCTGGATGTACCTTAACAGTGGCAATGCCCAACAACCGCCCCCTTTTGGAACTATTCTACTGTTTCCTGGATTTGTGAATTTTATAAGTGACCCTGGATCTCACCGCAGCTTAGCCTGGCGGGGAACAGAGCCCAATGCCTGGATGCAACTACGGTGACTTAAGTGTGATCCCCGCTAGCACCATGAGCCGTGAGCGCTTACGTTGCTAGCGGGATTCACTGCAGCTCAGCCCGGCTGGTAACGGAGCCAGTGACCGGAGGTAACCTCTATGATGTCACCCCCAGTTACTGACGCTGCATTCTCAGCAGCTTATTCACCAGAGGTTCTCAGAGTGGACAGTCGCATCTTGGCACCGTCCAGGTTGAAAACTAATGTTTTTATGTTTGGCAGCTGTCACACGCTAAAAGATGCTTTTTATTGCAAAAAATAGTTTATGCATCACCACATTTTGAGAGCTAAAATATTTCCAAATTTTGGCTCACAGAGTCTTTGTGAGGTCTCGTTTTTCTGGGACGAGTTGACATTTTCATTGGTACCATTTTCGGGCACATGACATTTTTTGATTGCTTTCTATTCCGATTTTTGGGAGACAGAATGAGCAAAAAACCCGCAATTCATGAAACTCTTTTTTTGGGGGGTTTTATACCGTTCCGTGTGTGGTAAAATTGATAAGACAGTTTTATTCTTCGGGTCAGTATGATGACAGCGATACCTCATTTATATATTTTTTATGTTTTGGCGCTTTTATAGAATAAAAACTACTTTCTAGAAAAATTATTGTTTTGCATCACTTTATTGTGAGTGCTATAATTTTTGGTTTTTTCTGCTGATGGAGCTGTAGGGTGGCTGTTTTTTTTGCGGGACAAGATGATGTTTTCAGCGGTACCATGTTTATTTATATTCGTCTTTTTGATCGCGTTTTATTCCACTTTTTGGTTGGCGGTATGATGATAAAGAATTGTTTTTTGTCTTGTTTTTTTTTGGTGTTTACTAAAGGGGTTAACTAGTGGGACAGTTTTATAGGTCGGGTCTTTTTTTTACTTTTTCCTAAGTTTTTTACTTAGTCCTACTATGGACAATCATTTTTTGCAGGCTGATGAAGCAGCATATAGAAACTATAGAAACTGTCAGCGCTGCACTGACAGGGAGACTGCGTCATGTACTGCGCATGATCAGCAAGTTTACTAGCTCTGGTAAGCGGATGTTGTCATGACGACATCCGCTCACCATGGCAACGATCTGGACCCCGCGTCACGCCGCAGGGTCTCTGATCCAAAGGCAGAGGGCTGTCAGCCCTCTGCCGCCTCCAGAAGCTGGGATCTTGTTAGATACAGTATTTCAGGGCTTAAGTGCTGGGACTGGGAGTGGTCGTGACCACGACTGGCACCTAGTGCCAGGTGTCAGCTGTCAAATCTAATATAAATATATAACGGGCACTACCGTGAAGGTGCTCAGTAGGTTACCCGAACCAATCAATAGAAAGAAAAAACTGGCACTCAACTTTTTTCTTATTATGGTAATTTTTATTCTGCAGTTCGTGAGGGAGAAACTTTGGTCCAATATGGACCCCTTCAGTCGACTGCTTGGAGAAAAGAAAAAGTGGAGATGAAAACGAAGCTAAAAAGGGAATATGAGAAGACACCTTTCAAATGCCTTCCATGTGTTAAAACAAAGAAAGGTTCAAGGTTTACATTTTGAGTGTATAGTAACGCCAGGCTGTATGAGACAATATGGGGCAACAAATGAGAAACTGTGCCGCCTGAATTTTGTATTGAATCGGCCGGCCTCCCCTTGTGAGCGCAGCCGATGGCTTAGACTTAATGAATCCGTCCATTGTCAAATTGGCCCAGGTCACATGGATGGATCATTACGTCTGACATCAGAAAGGGGCCATAACAACATTAACAGAAATAAACACTTGAAATAGATCACTCTGTAATGACTCTATATCAGGGTTCCCCAACTCCAGTCCTCAAGGCCACCAACCAGGTCCTGTTTTCAGGATTTCCTTAGTATTGCCCAGGTGATAATTGAATCACCTGGCAATACAAAGGAAATCCTGAAAACAGGACCTGTTGGTGGCCTTGAGGACTGGAGTTGGGAACCCTGCTCTATATAATATTTAAGTTTCACTTTCTGTATTAAAGAACTGAAATAAATGAACTTTTTGAGATATTCTAATTTTTTGAGCTGTACCTGTGTGAATGTATATATCATATATCTATATACAGATATATATAATATAATAAATAACACACACACACACACACACATACACACGAGTTTATATACAGTGGGGGAAATAAGTATTTGATCCCTTGCTGATTTTGTAAGCTTGCCCATTCACAAAGACATGAAGGGTCTATACTTTTAAGGGTAGGTTAATTTTAACATTGAGAGATAGAATATCAAAAAAAAATCCAGAAATCACATTGTATAAATTACAGGGGAACGGGAAAATATTCAGACCCTTTAAATTTTTAACTCTTGTTTCATTGCACCATTTGGTAAATTCAAAAAAG